>CAJNDS010002218.1:202500-265000 GCA_905221605.1 Symbiodinium natans
AGTTTTTAAGGGTTTAGGCGGTTTAGGGTTCAAGGTTGAATGTGTTCTGGGTTCGGGGGGGGGGGGGGGGGGGGGGGGGGGGTTGGCGAGTTTTGGGGGGTCTTGGGAAATCTTGCATAACCCTAAACCCTTAACCCTTCACCCTAAACCCGAACCTGAAACAGCCCTGGATTTTGCTGGGTTGCCTTTAACAATCAGGACCTCTGGGCGATATCAGGATTTACAAGGTTCAGGGGGTGTGGGTGTTGCGTAGGCTATTTATTAGGGTTTAGAGTGCTCCGCGGGTTTAGGCTACTTAGGGCTTTGAGCTTAGGCGGGTTTAGGGTTTTGAGGCCAGGGCTGCTTAGGGTTCAGGGTCTAGAGGGGATGTGGGGTTCCTAAACCCTAAACCCTAAACCCTAAACCCTAAACCCTAAACCCTAAAGACCCAAACCCTAAAACCTACACCCAGCCTTCATCGAACCATCCTGGAAGCAATCGTGCCAGGGTCGTGGTGGAGTCGGCGTCACAGAGGTGGTACCTGGGCTTAGGGTTTAGGGCTTGGGGTTTAGGGTTTAGGGTTTAGGGTTTAGGGCTTTTAGGGCTTTTAGGGTTTTTAGGGTTTATAGGGTTTATAGGGTTTAGGGCTTAGGGTTTTTAGGGTTTTTAGGGGTTTTACGGCTTTTAGGGTTTTTAGGGTTTTTAGGGCGTTTAGGGTGTTTAGGGTTTAGGGTTTAGGGTTTAGGGCTCAGGCACTTGAGGGTTCATGGGGGTTTAGGGTACTTGGGGTACTTGGGGCACTTGGGGCACTTGGGGTACTTGGGGCACTTGGGGTACTTGGGGTACTTGGGGTACTTGGGGTACTTAGGGTACCTAGTACTTCGGGTTCTGGGATTTACCAGGCTTTTGAGGTATTCGGGATGTTTTGGGCTTGCCTATAGGGCTCTTCAGGGAGGGGGGTTCAAGGATGATGGGCCTGGGAACCCTCCTGAAGGGTCTTAGGGCTTGGGGAACCCCAAGCTCCAAACCCTAAACCTAAACAAACCCGGAAGCCGAAGCACTAAACCCTAAACCCTGAGCCCTAAGGCCTAAGGCCTAAGGCCTAACCCTAAGCTCTAAACCCTGAACCCCAAACCCCAAGCCCTTAACCCTAAACCCCAAACCCTAAACCTCACAGTGAGGTTTGCTATAGGCCCTGGAAGCCCTAAACCCTGAACCCTAAACCCTCAACCCTAAACCCTAAACCCCAAACCCCACACCCTAAACCCGAAACCCCTTCACTGGGAGCGGGAGCTCGGGGTGTGTGCCGAGCCGCCAAAGCTCGGTGCGGAGGAGCCTGCCACCGGGGAAGGACGTAGGGTTTAGGGTGTAGGGTTTAGGGTTTATGGTTTAGGGTTTAGGGTTTAGGGTTTCGGGTTTAGGGTTTAGGGTTTAGGGTTAGGGTGTAGTTCAGGGTTTAGGGCTTCCAGGGCCTTTAGGAAACCTCACTGCGAAGAGCAAAGGCTTCGGACACAAGCGTTAAAGCCAAGCGGCAGTTTGAGGTTCTCTGTGAGGTACTGCAGCAGGCAGGGTAGCACATGTGCCGGAAACCTCGCCCAAATAAAGGGGGGGTTAGGGTTCAGGGTCTGAGTTTAGTGCGGTTTTGGGTGTCGGGTTGCTTTAGGGTTGGCTTAGGGCTGGGGGTTTGGGATTTAGGGCTGAGGAGCTCCAGCTGACAACAAGAAGGCATGTTAGATGCGGCGTAGGGGGCAGTTGCAGCATGTCAGACATGGTCGGCTTCGGCCAGAGAAGGAACCTCGCAAAGATCAAAGGCAGCGCAACGCCAACGGATGCGTGGGCCGAATGCTGGGGTTTGAGGTTTAGGGCTTAGGGTTTAAGATTTATAGGGTTTGGGGCTTCAGGCCTGCATGATTTTCAATGGGAACTTTTGGGGGGTCGTCTAAGACAAAGGGACGAGGAGAGAAAGCTGGCAAATGATTTCGGCCCCGTATCACTTATGCCCCACTTGTTGCCCTCCAAGCTGAATGTATGTGTCTTCGTGGCACCTCTCCGAAACACCGTGACAATGAACCCTAATTAAACCCTAAAACCCAAACCCTAAACTCTAAACCCTAAACCCTAAACCCTGAGCCCCAATCCTAAGCTCCAACTCTCCACCCCCAAGACCACAAATGCCCAAGCCCCGGCCATAACGCCATTCTTGCAGTGGAAGGCCCTCGATTCACCCCCGGAATTAGGGGTTTTGGGACGGGTGGCCCTAAACCCTAAATCCTAAACCCTTAATCCTAAACCCTAAACCCTAAACCCTCTAAACCCTAAACCCTAAATCCTTCAGTTCTTCAGTCTTCAGGGGTCCGTGAAGGGATGATGGCGGCATTTGCTGAATCCTCAGGGCGTAGGCTCTGTCATCCACTCTTTGCAGGGCTGTCGATCGAAGATTTTCTCCCTCAACCCCCATATACCTACTTGAAGGGTTTAGGGTTTAGGGTTTAGGGTTTGGGGATTGGGGTTTGGGGTTTCGGGTTTAGGGTTTAGGGTTTCGGGTTTCGGGTTCAGGGCTTTAGGGTCCCGAAGGACCTACACCTCATGGAAGAGCAGGTCAGGTGACTCCCGTCGGTCGTCGATGCGACCTCCCGCGAAGGCTCCGAAGTAGGTGTGGTTCATGCGGCTCCACCTGGACGGAGGGCACATGAAGTAGGGTTTAGGGTGTAGGGTTTAGGGTTTAGGGTTTAGGGTTTAGGGTTTAGGGTTTGGGGTTTGGGGGCATATGTGGATTTACAAAACAAGGGACCCAAATAAAGACCACCCAATGGTAGGGTATCCCTCAATGGTGCCCCAAATTGCGGAAACCCCCGAGATGCATGTTCAAGCTTGGGGTTTCGGTTTTTGGGGCTGCCGCGCAGCGGACGCCAGCGGACGCAAGTCAGCAAGTACCTGGTGGAAATGGCGCCCCGACACACCCAGGGGGGGGCCGGCATGTCACGCGAAGGCACATGTTTCCGATGCAGGTTCTTTTGCCCACCCCGGCTGTGAGCTTCCACAGGCCACCACCCAAACCATAGCCTTCTAGGGTTTCGGGCTGCCGCGCTCAACTCCCACCCTGAAGAACGCTTCTACCCTAAACCCTCAACCCTAAACCCCAAACCGTGAACTCTAGACCCCTAACTTCTGAATGGGGTCGGCAGGTGTCCAGGTGTGCTTACACAAAGAGGGCCGCCTTTGAAGGGGTTGAGGGGATTTGCAGGGACAGTCCCAGGTGTCCCAATGTCCCACGGCAGGGGGGCACCCTTGACCTTTTAGGGTTTAAGGTTTAGGTTTTGGGGTTTGGGGTTTAGGGTTTGGGGTTTGGGGTTTGGGGTTTGGGGTTTGGGGTTTGGGGTTTGGGGTTTGGGGTTTGGGGTTTGGGGTTTGGGGTTTGGGGTTTAGGGTTAGGGCAACCCAATTCAAACAACCCTGCCACTCTCGCCTTTCGCAGTCTGCAAAACCTGCTTGTAGTAGCCCAGGGGTGGACATCAGCGACATCTTCAACCTCCGTTGGCACTTTGTTCCCCCAACGTTGGTGGGGTTCTGGGTTTTAGGGATGTGGGGTTTAGGGTTTACGGATTTAGGGGGTTAAGGTTTAGGGATTTAGGGTCTAGGGATTTAGGGTTTAGGGGTTTAGGCTTTCGGGATTTGGGGGTTTAGGGTTTCGGGATTTAGGGGTCCGGAACCCATAACCCATAAGGCCCTAAACCCTAAACCCTAAGCCCGTAAACCCCACTAGAGTGGCCAGGTTTAAGGGAATCTCGGGCGCTGTAGTGAGCATTCTGGCGGATTGGGTTCAGGCTTGGGCTTAGGGTTTAGGGTTTAGGGTTTAGGGTTTGGGGTTTGGGGTTTGGGGTTTGGGGTTTGGGGTTTGGGGTTTGGGGTTTGGGGTTTGGGGTTTCGGGTTTGAGGTTTAGGGTTTAGGGTTTAGGGTTTAGGGTTTAGGGTTTAGGGTTTAGGGTTTAGGGCTCAGGGTATTCCACATTGGTTTGAGTATTTTCTTAGCGCCTGAACACGAAATGGCCCACACAACCTTCCGCGCTATTAGCTAGCTATTAGCATTTCGAGCGTGTCTGCAAAACCGGCTGACTGCCAGTAGCTAGCTATTAGCGAACGCAGTCCTGGTTACACGACCCCCCCTCCCAAGCCAACAAGCCGCTAATGGCAGTCTTTTAGCCGGCAAATCGTCTGCAATTGGCAGGGGCAACCCGTCGTTGCGCACTTGTTTTGCGCAAATAGCAAAAGGCCTTTCGTCCGAACTATGATGGTTGGGATCGTATGAAAAATTTTAATGTCTATTCCTTATTGGGTTTAAGTACCCTTAAACATGTAAAATGTTACCCAACTATGATCAAGTAAGCCCCGAAATGCCACACAATCTGGCCCGGTGACCGCACGTCGAAGCGGATCAGCAGCACAAAGGCATACTCCTCCACTTTTGGGTTTAGGGTTTAGGGTTTAGGGTTCAGGAGGCTTCATGGTGCAGGGTTACGGCTTCAAAAGTTTGGGGTTTGGGTTTCCAAATTTTGGATTAGGGTTGGGCTTCAAAAATTCAAGTGTTTGGGTTGGGGGTTAGGGCCTCAGAGAAGTTAGGGTCCGCGGGTTTGGGCGGTGTGGGGTTTAGAGACCTGAACCCGAAACCCTAAACCCTATATAAACCCTAAACCCTAAACCCTAAGGGCTCTGATGTATATCTCCCCCCCCCCCCCGTCCAAGAGTGCAAGCCTACATTGTTCAGGACGAGGCACCTTGGCTGTCACACAAAAGCATGCATCTTTAACCCTTACACACAAGTGGCTTTTGGAGCTTCGCAAAACCTCATGACAACATCTGCCTGTCACGGTTGCCCGTTTGGGTGTGAAACACTAGGCATTTATGCTCATGAGATTGTTTGCACAAGGGCCGCCATTCGACATGGCAAGACCGCGAAAAACATCAAGCATGTTGTCCCCCACATTAATGTAGAACATGCACTCATCCATTTCATGAGGATCAATATGGAGCTTGCCATATCTAGCACGAGACCACGTCTTTAGCCTGCTGTTCTCGCTTTCAGCATCATTGGTGTGGAACCCTGTCACACGATTGCAAAACCATTTCTCATGGTTTACAGGGGGGGCACAATTGTACCCCAAGGCGTTTACGGCCTTATTAGTTACAGCCCACCCATCAAATACGAGAAAGCTACCCTTTGCCACTCGAGACTGTACAGTTGCACTCATTTCCTGAAATCTGCGAGATTCTCCTTAGCTTGCTTGGGAGCTGCGCGGAAGAAGACGGTATGTGACTCGTTTTTTCCTGTTTGCGTGTGTGGAGACTGCCCTCCCCTTGCCGACCACGACAGCAATCCAAAGCCACTTGCCGTTCTTCTTCAAGTTAGCAGCGAGTTTCTTGGCAATCTTGGCGGGATGCACCTTGGTAGGCTTCTTGAGGACAGACGAAGGTTTCTTTTGTACCCTTCTTCTTGATAAGGATAGATGAGGAGGACACTGCTTTCTCGCCGTGTAGAATGTGTAGAAGAGTTCGAGCTGGAAGTCTTTTCATAGCACCTTGGTGGACGAGCTTGTTGACATCCTTTCGTTCTGATTTGCGGTTTTGCTCCGCCCCTGCTTTGTTGATTCCTTTGGACCCCAATGCCCATCCGTCTTCTGGATGTATCCCGACGATGCAACTCGTCCAGTACCACCACCTCATTTCGCCCTCCAACTTTCAAGGCCCCCATCTCGTGTAGAGCTCCTCCAAGAGCCTCTTGATAAATAGCCCTCCATCTCCTCAACGTAGCCACGCAGATGTTACCGTATCCAGCCTGGAGAATATCGGGGTCTGGGTAGGCGCAAAGAACTTCTGCACGAGCTTGTAAAACTCGCCCCACGTGATGGACGTTTGCCCTCGCTCAAAGGTTCATCCTCCTCTTTGATATTGTTTGAGGACAACGCTTGCATTCCATTCCGGATCAGCTTGACGTCAGTATAGCGTCCCGTGTAGTTCTGGTCCTCCCCTGATGTCAGCCATGACTTCATGTCAGCCGCATCGAGTTTCTCCACCGCTGGATCGTCTAGTATCAGGCCTTCGTGAACCTGTCCAGTCTTGTGGCGAAAATTGTCGATAGCTTTCGCACGCCGCCACGCTGGAACAATGCCCTCAAGACCGAGACGAGTGATGTGATGTCTGCCAATTCGATGTTCATGGGCACGATGACCGGCATGGCATGGAGGTTCTCCTGATGCTCATTGTCGTTCCCAATGGCTGGGCGACTCTTCTCATCGGGCATAGCAGCTTGTTGCTTTCGTCCAGCACGCTTCGCTTTCAACAGCGTGTCCTGCAAGCGATGACGCGTATGTCGCGTGCTGTGCAGAGAGCGGGAGCCTGGACTCGTGGCACTACAGATCCCCGTTGGCTGGCCCTGGAGCAACGCCTTGTCCGTAACTTTGAAACCATCCATTGCTCGACTAAAAGCGTCTGAAATCTACTTTCTTTCTTGGTGGCTTGAGTTTGGCAAAGTCACATACTATATATGCTGACGCCATGAAGTTGCATCCTCATGTTATCTGAGCATGCACAAACATAACAAATACTAGGCTCGAAAATGCAATAACCATCTCCAGGTCACAGCCGCTTTGCAGTCGAGAGACTTCGCAGGCATAATTAATCTGGGGCCAGTCCTAATCTTGATATTGAAACAAACGGCTCAATATTCATAAACAGGCAGAATCCAAGATCCAAGATCCAAGATGTCCACTTGAGAATTTCCGGATCAATCTTGGACACCAAGCCAGCGCGGGATCCAGCATTGCTTCGGAAATTCTCCCGTGGACATTTTGGATCGTAGATCTCGAATCCCACCCCATATTGAATATTGAAACAGACAGCTCAATATTCAATATCAGGCAGAATCCAAGATCCAAGATCCAAGATGCCCATGGGAGAAATTCCGAAGCCTGGATCCAAGATTGCTCCGGAAATTCTCCCGTGGACATCTTGGATCCCACCCCATATTGAATATTGAAACAGACAGCTCAATATTCAATATCAGGCAGAATCCAAGATCCAAGATCCAAGATCCAAGATGTCCACGGGAGAATTCCGCAGCAATCTTGGATCCCACTCTGGCCCTGGATCCAAGATTGCTCCGGAAGCTCGCTTTCATGAAGTCCGGGCTGGCGTGCATGCTTCGGCGCGATAGGCTTATCTATGATGCACAGTCAAGAGTCTGGTTGTCTTGCGACACGGAGGCTTTAAGCGTCAACCTTCAGACGAATGACGAGAGTGGACGGCTACATACCGTGGGCGTGTACTACATGGAGCCTACAGGACGGTGACGACGGTACACATGCACGGACCCCTGCAACACTCAAAGGGACTCGAAAGACTTACGGCACGCGCGTGCTTTTTCCCCTCAGTTTGTATAGACCGCCCAGGCTCAAAATGTTCATAGAGACCCGCTGTGGCTAGGGTTCCTAGCTCAGGTTCAGCCGTGCAAGATCGCGGCGGCCTCCTCGCCCGGATCCAAGAGCTGCGTCGCTTCTTGGTCCGACGCAACCTGTCGACAGGAAGACGAAGACGGCATGGACTGGGCATCGGGGTCTGCAGCGTAGGACTCCTCTACGGGGACTGTAGCAGACGTTTTGCTTGTCAGGCGACGCTTCGAGGAAGGTAGGTTGAATTGCCCAAGCTTCTTCATCTGTCGATGGAAACGACGGTAGATGTAGTGGCCGCGATGACGGGCTAAGCTTGGACGCAATGGTTGAGTTGACATCCGAGATGTAAGCTTCCGGGAGGCCGGCCGCCTGAAGCGACTCCATTCCCCTTTGTAGCATCTCTTGTTCCACCTCCACATCCTCAGCAAAAGGTCGGGGGTGGTTCTTGGATGCCCTGCTTGCACTTCGCGTAGTAAGGCTTGTCTCCATCTGAGAAAAGATCCACATGCAAATCGTCGGTCTGAATCAAGTGGATGGGAGCCTCTTTGTCTTCACTGGGTAGGCAGAGGTACAAAGCACGCTTGCCGAAGACGAGGACGATGGCCCTTTTAAGAACAGCGAGCATATCGGGGTCTGGGTAGGAGCAAAAGAACCTCTGCACGAGCTTGTAAAACTCGCCCCATGTGATGGACGTTTGCCCTCGCTCAAAGGTTCATCCTCCTCTTTGATATTGTTTGAGGACAACGCTCGCATTCCATTCCGGATCAGCTTGACGTCAGTTTAGCGTCTCGTGCAGTTTTGGTCCTCCTCTGATGCCATGACTTCATGTCAGCCGCATCGAGTTTCTCCACCGACGGATCGTCTAGTATCAGGCCTTAACACGGTGAAATCTTCAAGAATGCAAGTCCCTTAGACCTTAACAGGGTTAAATCTTCCAGAATGCGAAAAGAAACAGTGAGGGAAATAAGGCTTGACACGGTTAAATCCTCAAGAATGCCAAAAAAGCAGGGGGAGGAGGTGGCCCGGGACTCAGGCCACCGCCCCACCAAACCCTGCGAGCCTGTGAACCCTATGGGTTTAGGGTTGGGGTTTAGGCTTTCGGGTTTAGGGTATACACTACAAACCCTGCAAAACAGTGAAACTTCGAAGCCCTAGGCCCTACTAAGCCCTAAAATCCTAAACCCTAAAACCTTAAACCCTAAACCCCAAACCTTAAACCCAAAACCCTAAACCCTAAACCCTAAACCCTAAAACCCTAAAACCCTAAAACCCTAAACCCTAAACTCTGAAACCCTAAACCCTAAACCCCAAACCCCAAACCCTAAACCCTAAACCCTGAACCCTCTGAGTCAAGATCTCCTTCCCTGCATCCAGGATCATGCGAATCGCCTTCGCAGCGGCCCGGTTCTGGAAGCAGTTGGGCCTGGCTCGGGACTCTAGCTTTTAGGGTTTAGGGTTTAGGGTTTAGGGTTTAGGGTTCAGGGTTCAGGGTTCAGGGTTCAGGGTTTAGGGACCCCAAACCCGAAACTCAAACCCTAAGCTGCTGTGCTCCCTAAGATGGTTCCTGGGCTGCAAAGATCTGCTGGCAGTTTGCTTTGGATGTCGGCAGGACCTTCCTCCGGGAACTCCCCAATAAGTACTGGGGCGCGGATCAGCACCCTAAACCCTAAACCCTCTGGCCTAAGTAAGCCGTAGTAAGGGTCTAAGCCCCCTTCAACCCCACAACCCTATTTGGGGGTTTCTGGTTCAGGGTTTGGGATTTAGGGTTTAGGGTTCAGGGTTTAGGGTTACGCTTTTTGGGTTTAGGGTTTGGAAGTTCAGGATTTAGGGTGGGTTTAGGGTTTAAAGCTCCGAACCCCCTAAAGCTTCAAAGCCCTTAGCCGCACCTCTTGAGCCGCATCGTGCACTCTGCGTCGGCGACGGTGCTGATGTTGGTGGGCTTGTACGTGCCTGGGTTTGGAGTTTATGGTTTAGGGTTTGGGGTGTGGGGTTTGGGGTTTAGGGTTTGGGGTTTAGGGTTTAGGGTTTGGGGTTTGGGGCCTGGGGGAGTTTCGGTATGTAAGGGGGACCCCTGGTTGAGGGCTTGAGCCTAAGGTTCTTGGAGGTGTTGGATGGTGTGGGTCTAAGATTTTGGGGCTTCAGGGTGTACTCAAGCCCCTAAACCCTAAACCCTAAATATTGAACCCTAAACCCTAAACCCTACATCTTAAACCCTAAACGCTGGGTCCCCTTGCAGCCCGCCGGCCAAACTGACCCAAAAGCCACCTCAGCCCCTGTTAACTATGGTTTAGAGTTTGGGTTTAGGGTTTAAGGTTTAGGGCTTCATGTTTAGGATTTAGAACTTAGGATTTAGGGTGCTTGGGGTCCTTCGGTTTAGGAGCTCATGAAAGTTTGCACGGGCTCTAACCAAAAACCTGAAAACCTAAACCCTGAAACTCTAGAACCCACACACCATCAAACTGAAACTCTACACCCTCAAACCCTCAATCCTGAAACCTCAAACTGTCAAACCCCAAACCCTAAAACGCTCGGACCCCAAAACCCTCAAACCCTAAAGCCTAAAACCCTCAAACCCTAAACCCGAACCTTAAACCCTAAACCCTAAACCCTAAACCCTAGGGAACCCTAAACCCTAAACCCTAAATACCCTAAACCCTATACCCTAAACCCTAAACCCTAAACCCTAAACCCTAAACCCTAAACCCTAAACCCTAAACCCTAAACCCTAAACCCTACCCCCCAAACCCTCCGACGAGGCGCTGCGGAGGAAGCTCATCGAGGCGCCAGGGCGCGTAGAGAGGAAGATGTCAACCTGCGCACGGGTTTAGGGTTTAGGGTTTAGGGTTTAGGGTTTAGGGTTTAGGGTTTAGGGTTTAGGGTTTAGGGTTTAGGGTTTAGGGTTTAGGGTTTAGGGCTTGGGTCTTAGGGTTTGGGGTTTAGAGCTTAGTGCTTGGGGGGTAGGGCTTGGGGTTTAGGGTTTAGGGTTCAGGGTTTGGGGTTTGGGGTTTAGGGTTTAGGGTTTTGGGTTTAGGGTTTAGGGTTTAGGGTTTCGGGTTTAGGGTTTAGGGTTTAGGGTTTAGGGTTTAGGGCTTGGGGTCTGGGAACCGAAAGCCCAGGGCCCGAAGCTGTGTTTGAGAAAGGGGACGCTTTGCACAGGAGATCCTCTCTGGTTGAGCTAAGCCCTAAACCCCAAACCCTAAACCCTAAACCCCAAACCCTAAACCCCAAACCCTAAACCCCAAACCCCAAACCCCAAGCCCTAAACCCTAAACCCCAAGCCCTACCCCCCAAGCATTAAGCTCTAAACCCCAAACCCTAAGACCCAAGCCCTAAACCCTAAACCCTAAACCCTAAACCCTAAACCCTAAACCCTAAACCCTAAACCCTAAACCCCAAGCCCAGCCTTGAAACCGGCCTGCCGGAATGCCTCCGCGGCCCGGACGTGGGAGGAGCTGGCAGCCTTGCGAGGCGCAGGGCTTGTAGGGTTTAGGGTTTAGGGTTTGGGGTTTAGGGTTTAGGGTTTCGGGTTTATAAGGTTCAGGGTTTTGGGTTTGTAGTGTTTAGGGTTCAAGCGTCCCAGTTCCAAGGAAGTCCATACGCAGCACGAAAAATGTTAAAGGCTGAGGGTTTAGGGCGTAGCGCTTGATGCGAACAGAACTACATCCGCTGCCACTTCGCGGGGCGAATTGAGAAAAAGGTAGCTCTGCCACAAACAAGCCGCAGGCCAACTTTAGACCTGAAAAACAGGAGGTCCCTCAAAGATAGGGCTCAACAACTAAAACTTGGGCTTGCACAACATACAAGAGTTGGTGACAAGTGTTCCTTACTTTTTCCATAACCCGCCAAGGCTGAGATGCGGGTGCGCGCGTGCGTGGGTGGTGGGTGGGTCACAACACATGTCCGTCATGTGTGGTGAGGCGCGGCGAGCATTGGCAAACCCTAAAACCTAAACCCGAAGCACTAACCCGATAAGCATCCCCACCAAACTTTAAACTTTAAACCCTACATCCTATAACTCCAAACCCAAAACCCAGAAACCAAGAACACAAACCCTAAACTCCAGAACCCTAACCCCTAACCCTCAACCTCTAGCCCTGAACCACAAATCCTAAACACTCAACCCCTTACCCTCAACCCCAAACTCACAACCCTAAGCCACTCCAAAAACCCCCGAACAGAAAAAGAAAACAATCTAAACCCTAAACCCTAAACCCTAAACCCTAAGCCCTAAACCCTAAACCCTAAACCCTAAACCCTGAACCCTAAACCCCAACAAAAAGAAACGACCGGAGCCTCCTGCGCCTTGCGGCCGTAGCGGCCGACTTGCCCCCGCAGCGCCAGGGCCAAGCGGCGCCCGTCGCAGCCGACCTTCGAGGGTTTAGGGTTTAGGGTTTAGGGTTTAGGGTTTAGGGTTTAGGGTTTAGGGTTTAAGGTTTAGGGTTTAGGGTTTAGGGTTTAGGGTTTGGGGTTTAGGGTTTAGGGTTTAGGGTTTGGGGTTTAGGGATTGGGTTTAGGGTTTAGGGTTTAGGGTTTGGGGTTTGGGGTTTAGGGCTTTGGGTTTGGGGTTTAGGGTTTTGGGGGGCTTCGGGTTTAGGGTTTAGGGCTAGGGGTCTTAAGGTTCAGGGTTTGGGGGCTTGGGGTTTGGGGGGTTTCTGGGGTTTAGGGTTAGGGGGCTTGGGGATTGGGGGTTTAGGGTTTAGGGCTAGGGGTCTTGGGGTTTAGGGTTTACGGTTGGGTTTTGGGTTTGGGGTTTAGGGCTTTGGGTGGTTGGGATTTAGGGTTTGGGGCTTGGGTTTAGAGCTTTGGGGTTTTGGGGTTTGGGTTTGGGGTTTTGGGGTTTTGGGGTTGGGGGTTCAGGGTTTGGGTTGAATTGAGGTTTGGGGTTTAGGGTTTGGGGTCAGCGGGGTTGGGGTTTTAGTTGGGATTTCATGGTTATGGGTTCTGTTTAGGGTCCTGGGCTTGGGTTTTGGGGCGCGGGTTTTGGGGTTTATCGTTAATATTCTTATCAGTCTTATCATGATCATTATGTTCCTATTCTGGGCGGTTTCAGCAAGTTTGGGGGCCGGGGGCAGAGTTGGAGTTGAGGGTAGAGGGTTTGGAACTTGGTTTTGAGGAGACTATAGGGTTGAAGGCTTTATCGAAATTATGTAGGGTTTGGGCTTTTTTAACGAAAGTTTTGAACGAAAGTGTTGACCGAGTTGCTGTTGTAGAACCTAGTCTCTGATTGTTGAGGCGTGGGCTTAACGAAAATGCAGATCGACCCTGACCGCGCCAGAGGGACACCTCCTGGCACCCCTGAGATTCCTAAAAGGTTCCGCATTCTGGAAAGAGCAACGCATTGCTGTCTGACATCAATTGCCGGCTGGGCGGCCGTAACGAGCACGAGCTCAAAAGCAGACCCTCTTCCTAAACCCTAAACCCTAAACCCTAAACCCTAAACCCTGAAGTTAAGTTCCAGGAAAGGATCCCAAGGCCACCGGCCAGACTCGTTTTGTGAAACAAGGGGTCCGGCACTGCGGCAACGGTTCCATGTAAGAAGGCGCCGTCTTCCGTGCTCGCATGGTTGCGATGGGAGTTGAAGCCAAAGGTAAAGAACCGCTGGGCTGCTGCGATCCATTTCTGCGACCATTTTTTTGACAAGTAGATTCTCCTCAAACTCCGGCGAAGTCACCGCCAACCAACTAGGCTTGCCCTGGCTGTGTGTAACGTTTACACTTAAGCCCTGAACAGGACAAACCGCCTCAGGGTTGATAAGCCCTGAACTACTAAGCGCTTCAGAACCCCTAAAAAATAGACAAATGCTCTTCCTTAATTATTAAGGATTCTAGGGATGGCGGGTCTTAAGCAAATAGTAATGAACAAGACGATACCTCTTAATTCACCCCCTAGATCCTTCAAGCCTTAAAGCCTAAGAGGCATGAATGGCCGAAGCGTGTTGACCCGTAAACTTGGGATACTCCCCCGGATACTAACAGTCCCTAATCGGAATTTTGGCACCCCCAATTATACTGCCTTTTAAGGACTGTTTGGGAACATCCCAACCGCAAACCCTGAAACCAGAGGTCACTCCGAAGCCCCAAGCCCCACAAACCCAAACCCTGCACGGCCCACGGCCACTCTGCTCTCGTCATCCTAAACATTAAACCCTAAACCCGAAACCCGAAACCCGAAACCCTGACCCCTAAACCCACCCCTAAACCCTAAACCCCAAACCCTAGACCCTAAACCCTAAACCCCAACCTAAACCCCAAACCCAGGACCCTAAACCCTAAACCCCAAACCCTACCCCTAAACCCCAAACCCTAAACCCTAGAGCCCTCCGGCCTTGCTCGCTGTCCCAGGGCCCGGTGCTGCTACGGGGGACGGCTGTGAAGCCGATGCGAGGGCTGACGAAGACGCGGCCTGTGTCATATCGGGGCAGTAATCATGAGAATAGGGTTTAGGGTTTAGGGTTGAGGGTTTAGGGTTTAGGGTTTAGGGTTTAGGGTTTAGGGTTTAGGGTTTAGGGTTTAGGGTTTAGGGTGTAGGGTTTATAGAAATTGTATAGGGTTTGTGTCCGGAGTTTTGGGCGGGTTTTGGGCGGGTTTTGGGCGAAAGTTTTGGGCGAAAGTTTTGAGCGAGTTTTCTTTTTTGCTTTCCGAAGTTTGCTTTTTTGCTTTTGCTGGGGCCGGGGCTGGAGCTGGGGCTGGGCGCCTGAGGCTGGGGCTAGGCTGGGGACGGGGTCGGGGCTGGGGGTTGGGGGCTGAGGGGTGGGGGTGCTGGGGGGGGGGGGGGGGGGGGGGCGCTGGGCTGGCATTTGGGCAGGGCTAAAGCTGAGGGGGGGGGGGGGGGGGGGGGGGTGGGGAGGCCAGGCGGCTGTTGCCGGCGAGGGCTGGCGCGCTTTGGATTGGGATATTCAGAAGGAGACAACCACTTTGGATGAATTTACTTAAGCTGCTTGTCAGCTGTTTAGACAAATAACGAGGAACCCAGAGGTTTAAGTGAATTGAAGGCGCTTTGCATTCATTTAGACAGATTCACGATGATACCACATACAATTTCTATTTATCCTGGTCTTGAGGGTTTAGGGTTTGGGGTTTGGGGTTTTGGGTTTAGGGTTTAGGGTTTAGGGTTTAGGGTTTAGGGTTTAGGGTTTAGGGTTTAGGGTTTAGGGTTTAGGGTTTAGGGTTTAGGGTTTAGGGTTTAGGGTTTAGGGTTTAGGGTTTAGGGCTACTCTCAGGTGCCTATACACAGAAGCTGAGGGCTCCTACAATCCTCAACACCACAACCTTGACCCCGACAACCCTAAACCCTAAACCCTAAACCCTAAACCCTAAACCCTAAACCCTAAACCCTAAACCCTGAACCCTAAACCCTAAACCCTAAACCCTAAACCCTAAACCCTAAACCCTAAACCCTAAACCCTAAACCCTAACCCTAAACCTTGTTCAGCCTCCGTCGTCCCCAGGAAGGGCGGCGGCGAAGGAGACTCCCAGGAGGTGGAGGGCACCGCCCCCGCAGGCGCCTCGGCGCCGCCGGGCGCACGTCGCTCCTCCTGGGAGCAGGGTCTGGGGTTTAGGGTTTAGGGTTTAGGGTTTAGGGTTTAGGGTTTAGGGTTCAGGGTTCAGGGCTCAGGGTTTAGGGTTTACATTTGGGGTTTGGGGTTTGGGGTTTAGGGTTTAGGGTTTAGGGTTTGGGGCTTACTGGATCCTCAGCCTTGTGGTTTAGGGTTCAGGGTTTAGGGTTTGGGGTTTAGGGTTTCAGGGCTTAGGGTTTAGGATTTAGGGTTTAGGATTTAGGGTTTAGGCTTTGGGCTTAGGGCAAGTTCGGGGTTTAGGCGCTTAGGGCTTCAGGGTTTGGGGTTTGGGGGTCTTCGGTGTTTAGGGGTTAAGGGTTTAGGGCTTCGGGGCTTAGGGTTGAGGGTTTAGGGCTTAGGGTCTTGGACTTCATGGGGATAAACAAGGGTTGAGGGTTCGGGGTTAGGGCTTTGAGTCCGGGCTTCATTTCACTAAATGCGCCTTTCTACGGTGTAGGGTTTACAGGCTTGAAACGAGATGCCGTTTTTCTGTTTCCGCAGGACCGGCTGCGGACTTCGGATGGTTTAGGGCTCAGGGTTTGGGGTTTGGGGTTTGGGGTTTGGGGTTTGGGGTTTGGGGTTTGGAGTTTAGGGTTTAGGGTTTAGGGTTTAGGGTTTAGGGTTTAGGGTTTAGGGTTTAGGGTTTAGGGTTTAGGGTTTAGGGTTTAGGGTTTAGGGTTTAGGGTTTAGGGTTTAGGGTTTAGGGTTTAGGGTTTAGGGTTTAGGGCCACAGTAGGGGCCTTAATAATTAGACTAGCGTTGAGGCTTCAGGGGTCTTGGCAGCCTGGCTTCTACCTTCTTCGGGAACTTCGGCCACCGTCCCCGCAGATCCCCCGGAAGCAGGGCGCAGGAAGCCAGAAAGAGCGAGAGTGCCTGAACCAGCCGGCGACCCCCAGGATTCACAAATGGTTTAGGGCTTAAGGTTTAGGGTTTCGGGTTTAGGGTTTAGGGTTTAGGGTTTAAGGTTTGGGTTTTGGGTTTTGGGTTGAGAATTCAAGGTTGGTGACCCAGGATTCGGAGTATTTCGGTTTCCGGCTGGGATAGGTGTCGGGTTTGGGGGCTTTAGAATTGGGATGTCCCCCCCTGTACTAACAGTCCTGAATAGGGATTATAGTACCCCATGTGATAATCCCAGTTTAAGGACTGTTGGTATAAGGGGGAACATTCCAAGTTTAGAGTCTTTGGGTTGAGGCAGCTTTGGGGATGAGGGCTTTTAGGGTCAGGGTTGAGGGCTAACACAATGTAAACTTCTCTATGTATTCCATGTGTATGGCAAATTGATTTTTAAGCTCCTTCACAGCTGCTCAAGAGAGGGTTAAGGCTTGGTACAGGCTCGAGGGTTCCAAAAGGCTAGCTCTAAACTCCAAAAGCTCCACACGTCAAAACAGCCAAGGCGTCCACACCCAGATGACAATGACAAGTCGAAGACGAACAAGAACAAAGCGAAGAAAGAAGATGAGAGTTAGACCCTAACCCCCCCCCCCCCGCCCCCACAACTTGAACCCACAAGCACTCGAAGCCCTAAACCCATAAAACGCCAAAAACAGTATTAAAAGCACCAAAAAAAGAAACACCAAAAGCCTCAGATCCTATACCTACAACCGACATCGCTTTGCTGAAGAGCTGACAAGGCACCGTAGCAGAGATGCGGCAGCAGGTGCAGGGAGCTCGCATGCAACCGGTCGGCGCTTTCTCCTGTTTAGGACTTCGGAGATGGTTTAGGGTTTAGGGTTTAGGGTTTAGGGTTTAGGGTTTAGGGTTTAGGGTTTCGGGTTTAGGGTTTAGGGTTTAGGGTTTAGGGTTTAGGGTTTAGGGTTTAGGGTTTAGGGTTTAGGGTTTAGGGTTTAGGGTTTAGGGTTAGGGCTTGGCACTGTCTCCTGTTCAGGACTTCGGAGATTTGGGGGTTGGGTGTTGGGTTAGGTGAGTTTGGGGCTTGTTTTGGTTGAGGGTCTTTGTTTGGGCTTAGCGTTTAGGGTCCGGATCGGGAGTTTGGGATTTAGGGTTTACAAATTGGGGCTCACCGGGGTTAAGGGCTCTCAAAGAACATAGGGGGCTGGGGGTTAAGATTTTGTGGCGTAGGGTTGACGGTTGAGGGCTTTTGGGCGGGGTCGGGGAAGGGTTTAGGGCTTCTAGGTCTTGGGGGCTTTTACATTTTTAGAGCATAGGGTATCGAGTGGGGTTGTGGTTTGGGGATTAGGGGTTTAGGGTTTAAGGTGTAGAGTTTGTGGAGCCTCGTCGGCGTCGGCCAGGCCATCATCGCGCAGAGCCGGTGAGGCTGATGGCGTGGCACGGCTCGGGTTTATTCAGGCTGTATCTGCTTTACCTTACGTAGGGGGTCTAGGGTTCGGGGTCTAAAGCTTAAGGCCGAGGATTCAGGGTTGGAGGTTTAGCCCGAAACCCTTGCTGTTAACAGCCAAAAACCCGAATGGGGGGTGCAACTTGGCAGATTTGGCTTGGCTGCATGCTACAGCACAGCACGAACGGCGAGTTCACCCTAAAACCCTACACCCTAAACCCTAAACCCTAAGCCCTAAACCCTAAATCCTGAACCCTATTTGGGGGTTGAAAGTTTCGGGCTCAGGGGCGTCCCTTCGGGAGGGCATGTGCTCTACCACAGTGTCTGCATCCCGCTTTCCTCCCAAAAAGACCCAGCCTAGCAGACTTTGCGCTCAACTCTGATACTCTACGCCTACACCCACAACGCTCAACCCCTAAACCCTAAACCCTAAACCCTAAACCCTAAACCCTAAACCCTAAACCTAAGCCCTAAACCCTAAACCCTAAACCCTAAACTCTAAACCCCAAGCCCCACCTGGTGTTGCAGCACGGCTCCTTGAACCACAACAAGCTTCCGGCCCGCAGACTGCTCTACAGGTTTAGGTTTGGGGGTTAAGGGGTTTAGGGGTTTAGGGGTTTAGGGTTTAGGGTTTAGGGTTTAGGGCTTGGGGTTTGGGATTTGGGGGTTTTGGGTGTAGGCAATAGCGGCTGACTACGGAAACATCAGCCCCGAAGGTCCCCAAAACATCCTGAGGTTCTGATAACCCGCACAACACACTCAACGCCTAAACCCTAAACCCTAAACCCTAAGCCCTAAACCCTCTTGGGAGCTATCGGCCTTGGGCAGCTGGGGGGGCCCGCAGAGGGTTCAGGGTTTAGGATTTAGGGTTTACGGTTTAGGGTGTAGGGTTTAGGGCTTCGGGCTTAGGGCTTAGGGCTGCTGAGGGCTTTAGGGTTTAGGGTTTAGGGTTTAGGGTTTAGGGTTTAGGGTTTAGGGTTTAGGGTTTAGGGTTTAGGGTTTAGGGTTTAGAGGTTTAGAGGTTTAGAGGTTTAGGGGTGTTTCGGGCTTTGGCTTTTGGTGCTGGGGGTTTTGGGCTTTAGGAATTCTATATCCTGCTCAAGGGGTTGTAGGCTTTGGGTTTGGGGCTTAGGGTGAAAACCCAAAACCCAAGGCCCCCCCCCCCCCCCCCCCCCGCCCCCAGTTTTGGCAAAGGCCAAACGTGGGTGCATTGATCTCGGTGCGTTCTGAGGGATAATTGGGACTTGTTGGCTCTTTTTGGAGGGGTTTGGGTTTACCCGCGAAAAGTTGGCGGTTGGCAACCGTCCCCAACCAGCCAGCAGCGAAAGCGCTGCGATGGTTCCCTGCCGAAGCCCGAGGCACACTCAGCCTCTCTGAGAAAAAGCTGCAGTTTAGGGTTTTAGGGTTTTAGGGTTTAGGGCTTAGAGTTTAGGGTTTAGGGTTTAGGGTGTAGCCGGTTACTCATAAAGGCGCCCCTAAACTCTAACCTCTCTCATCCTGAAGCCACATACCCTCTTTAACCCCAAGCCTGAACCTAAACAATGACGAGGAAGACTGCTCCCCGGGCTTCTTCGACGCATCTTACGAGGGTCCCCTTTCACAGGCCTCGTTGAAAGTCGTTGCAAAAGTTTTTCAAGAGAAGACTGCCCCATTCTTAAACCCGAAACCCTACACCCCAAACCCTAAACATAAACCCTAAAGCCCTAAGTCCTAAGTCCTAAACCCTAAACCCTAAACTCTAAACCCTAAACCCTCCACTCCTGGAGCCTTAACCGCTCTGAAGGGGACCCTATGCTAGAGCGACGACTCTTTGATGAAATCTGCTCTGCCGAGGGCTTAGGGTTTAGGGTTTCGGGTTTCGGGTTTCGGTTTTCGGGTTTCGGGCTTCGGGTTTAGGGTTTAGGGTTTAGGGTTTAGGGTTTAGGGCTTAGGGTTTGAAACACTAAACCCTACACCTTAAAAAACCCTAGAACCCTGAAACCCCAAAACCCCAAAATCCTAAAACCCAAACCCCAAAATCCTAAAACCCCTAAAAACCCCTAAAACCCCTAAAACCCCTAAAAACCCTAAAAGCCCTAAAAACCCTAAACCCGAAGTCCCTAAGCCTTCAGCTCTACTGCCCGCCTAAAGCCCCAAAGACCCGGCCATGATCTGGTGCGATTATGGAGTTCATAAGGGCATACGTATGGGGGGTCACAAAGGTTTTAGGGTTCAGGGTTTAGGGTTTAGGGTTTAGGGTTTAGGGTTTAGGTTTTAGGGTTTAGGGTTTAGGGTTTAGGGTTTAGGGTTTAGGGAGGCATGCACCATCAAAAAGTGGGGAGTCCTTCGCAAAGGTACTCCTTCTTGGGTGTAGGGATTAGCGGGGGAGGGTGGCGGGGATAATGTGTCGGGGCACATGCGCACGACTAAAACACCAAACCGCAGAAGGCCCTCGCTAAACTTTGGAAACATGAAAGACATTACCGAACGGAAGCGGTTTAAGCTACTCCCTAAACCCTAAACCCTAAACCCTTAACCCTTAACCCTTAACCCTTAACCCTTAACCCTTAAAACCTAAACCTTCAGGGTCTAGAGTCCTATCAACCTTTGAAGCCCCTAGAACACTAATCCCTGCCCTTTCTAAACCCCTGAACCTAAGCCCTAAACCCTAAAGCCTAAACCCTAGAACATAAACATCCATAAACCCAAAACCCTAAACCCTAAATCCCAAACCCTAAACCCTAAACCCTAAACCCTAAACCCTAAACCCTAACCCCCCCGCCCCTAAGGCCCCTCGATGCTGGTGGCTCTCAGTTCTTCTTCGTGGTCACTGCCATCTTTGGAGCTAGGACCTGTCTTAGCGTGGCTACAAGGGCCCTAAGGTTTCGGGTTTAGGGTTTAGGGTCTAGGGTTTAGGGTTTCGGGCTTAGGGTTTAGGGTCTAGGGTCCAGGATTTAGGGTTTAGGATTTAGGGTTTAGGGTTTGGGGCTTGGAGGTTTTAGAAACCACTCGCAACCTGAATGAAGAGCTTGGCCACGTCGAGGTGCTTGTTCTCCTGGGCCCGAAGGATGAGGCTGAGTTGTTCAGGGTTTGTGGGGTTTAGCCTAAAGCTAAGCCCTAACCCCTGAACCCTCAACCCTAGCCCTAAACCCCAAACCCCAAACCCCAAACCCCAAACCCCAAACCCCAAACCCCAAACACCAAACCCCAAACCCTAAACCCTACACCCTAAACCCTAAACCCTAAACCCTAAACCCTAAACCCTAAACCCTAGCCCTAAACCCTAAACCCCAAACCCTAAGCCCGAAACCCCAAGTGCCCCACGTGCCCCAAAGCGCTCGTGCCCAAGTCTCCACAGCAACGGAGATCGGAGACCGGCCGGCGCCGCCGAGGCCTCGCTCCATGCCATGAACTTGGCTGCACTTAGCAGGGTTTAGGGTTTGGGGTTTAGGGTTAGGGTTTAGGGTTTAGGGTTTAGGGTTTAGGGTTTAGGGTTTAGGGTTTAGGGTTTAGGGTTTAGGGTTTAGGGTTTAGGGTTTAGGGTTTAGGGTTTAGGGTTTAGGAAATTTTTAGCTACCTTGTTAAAAAAAAACCCAATAAACCCAAAAAGGCTAAGGATCTAAAGTTACAGTAAAGCACCACAGAGCATGAACAGCTATGGGCTGACAAGGTTGCAAAGGGTTTGGGGTTTAGGGTTTGGGGTTTAGGGTTTACGGTTTAGGGTTTAGGGTTTGGGGTTTGGGGTTTAGGGTTTGGGGTTGAGGGTTTGGGGTTTGGGGTTTGGGGTTTAGGGTTTGGGGTTTAGGGGTCAGGGTTTCGGGTTTAGGGTTTAGGGTGTAGGGTTTTAGGGAGGGTACCTACTCCTTGCGGTGTTTTTCAGGCCGGGGCTGCTGAGGGGGGTTTAGGGGGCTCAGGGAGTGAAAGGCTGGGTGAGGGGTTTAAGGGTTTGGGAGGGATTTAGGGTTTAGGGTTTAGGGTTTAGGGTTTAGGGTTTAGGGTTTAGGGTTTAGGGTTTAGGGTTTAGGGTTTAGGGTTTAGGGTTTAGGGTTTAGGGTTTAGGGTTTAGGGTTTTCAGACTTGGGTGTTGGGAGGGGTTTTGGGGGGCTTGGGAGTTTGCAGGTTGAGGGGTTTATGGTTTCTAAAGGGTTTTGCGGGGATTGAGACGGGTTTACAGGGCTTTCTGGGGTTCACGGTGTTTTATCGCGGTTCTTGGTTGCTTGCGAATGGGGCTTGATCTCTGAACCTTGGCTCTAACCCCTTACACCCTTAAACCCACAAACCCTTAAACCCTTAAACCCCTAAACCCCCCAAAACCTTCAAGCTGTTTCTGGGAGCCAGGTGGCTCACGTCCGCCTCCGCGTTGAGGAGCGGCTTCACAATGTCCAGGAGGCCGTCTTCGGCCGCGATGGCGAGCCTTCTAAACCCTAAACTAGGCCCTAAACCCTCTAATTCAGAACCCTAAACACTAAACAGGGACCCTAAACCCTAAACCCCAAACCCTCAAACCCAAAACCCTAGACCCTGAACCCTAAAGTCTAAACCCTCAACCCTCTAGCGTGTTCGGGTTTGGTTGATGTTTGGGCTTCGGGTTTAGGCGTTTTGTGTCGAGGTTTTAGGATGATTGGCTTCTGCATCTTGGCTCTGTGTGTCCCGCAAGGCTGCTCAGAATGCCCTTGATGCCTGTAGGTACAGCACTGCCGGATCCAATCCCACGCACCCCACACCCCTAAACCCTAAACCCTAAACCCTAAACCCTAAACCCTAAAACTAAACGAGTGAATAGACACCCCTTGGTCGCCCAGTAACCATAAGAATAGTGAAGGCACCCTCTTGTGGGTTGGTTACTTCGATAAGGGAACCCAGAACTCAAAAAGAGGGGAAGGTACCAAAAGAGGGGAAGGGGCACCACTGACCTACCCTAAACCCTAAACCCTAAACCCTAAACCCTAAACCCTAAACCCTAAACCCTAAACCTAAACCCTAAACCCTAAACCCCAAAACCCCAAAACCCTAAACCGTACCACCGGGCCGCCAAGACCCGGAAACCAATGAAGACACTGCCCGGGCGCGGTGTTGGGCCATTTCGTTGGGCCTTGTTCACATCGACCTTTGCATTAACCTCGTCGGGCGCTGGACGGGGTCTTGTCTATGGGTCAACTCCTCAAGCCTGAACCATGATTTAGGGTTTAGGCTTTAGGGTTTAGGGCTTAGGGCTTGGGGTTTAGGATTTAGGGTTTAAGGAGTTTAGGGTTTAGGGGCTAGGGTTTAGGTTTCAAGTATACGAGCATTTCCGAAAATTGGTTTTAGGTGTTAGGGTCAGGGCCAAAACAAAACAGGACGAACCTTGAGAGCTTAGGGTTTAGGGGTTAGGGCTTAGGGTTTAGGGTGTCAGGGCTTCGGGTTTCTGAGGCTTAAAGCCCACAATCTCCATGCTCAAAACCCCGGCAACAAACTGAGGGTTTAGGGTTTTGGGTCTTTTGAACTTGACAAACGAATGCCCAATTATAAAGACAACTGCTAGGCCCAAGACTAGCTAGGAATGCAAAGGGTACCTTTTTTGGTTTACAGGGGCGTATCAGGGAACCAAAGCCCGAAATTTAAAAAATCAGGGCCTACTCTGGGTCTTAGCCCTAAGCCAAGCCCTCAACCCTAAACCCTAAACCCTAAACCCCAAACTCTAAACCCTAATTAAGCAAAGGGAATAAGGCTCACCAAGGGGCCAGAAGCTGCACCATGTCTCGCTGACGTGTGCGCACTGCGACGACCAGCGGCGTTTGCCCACTGGAGTCGGGCAGGTTCGTGTCGGCCCGTGCGTGCACCTAGGGTTTAGGGTTTAGGGTCTAGGGTTTAGGGTTTAGTCTTTAGGGTTTAGGGTTTAGGGTTTGGGGTTTGGGGTTTGGGGTTTGGGGTTTGGGGTTTGGGGTTTGGGGTTTGGTGTTTTTTGGAGGGTTTGGGGTTTCGGTTTGTTCTAGGCGGTTTAGGGTGGCTTAGGGCAGTTTAGGCAGTTTGGGCGGTAGAGGGGCAAGTGTGTTAGGTGTCGAGCCGATGGCTTCCGTGGGGCAAGTGGAGGCGGCATTCTTGGCGTTGAGAAGAGCTGATGAGGGGTCTTCGGGGGCTGGGCGTTCGGGTGCGCGTTCCCAGGGATTTGGGAGGCTCTTTGGTTTTTAGGAGCTTCACAAACCCCGAGTCCTGCACCCAATTACCTTAAACGCTAAACCCTATAAACCCCATAATATCGGGGTCGGAATAATTGCTAATAAGATTCCCTTATGGTTTTCTGTATAAATATACTCTAATGACCCCCAAAACCCTATTCTAGTTAGGAAGGCCCCTAAATCAAGCCCTAAACCCTAAACCCTAAACCCTGAACCCTGAACCCTAAACCCTAAACCCTAAACCCTAAACCAAGGTGCGAGCAGTTTCGCCGACTGGAGCTGGTGGTGTCGAATGGCCACCAGCAGTGAGGTTGCCTTGTCTAGCCCTAAACCTCAAACCCTAAACCCTAAACCCTAAACCCTTAACCTTAAACCCTAAACCCTAAACCTTAAACCCTAAACCCTGAACCTTAAACCCTAAACCCTAAACCTTAAACCCTAAACCCTAAACCCCAAAGCCTTCAACCTCGGGCCTTCCTTCCCAAACCCCAAACACCAAGACACCCCTCCTCACAAAAAGGGACAAGCAAACGGCATGTAGGCTTCAGGCGGGTTTAAAGTTTAGGGTTTAGGGCTTAAGGTTTGGGGTCGAGAGTTTGGGGGCCATACGCAACAGCCGAGCAGCGCGCTCGGCCCCGCTCGTGACGTCGGGGTTGTAGGGCAGCTGCAATCTCAGCACTCTGAAGGGTTTAGGGTTTAGGGTTTAGGGTTTAGGGTTTAGGGCTTAGGGCTTAGGGCTTAGGGCTTAGGGCTTAGGGCTTAGGGTTTAGGGTTTAGGGTTTAGGGTTTAGGGTTTAGGGTTTAGGGTTTAGGGTTTAGGGTTTAGGGTTTAGGGTTTAGGGTTTAGGGTTTAGGGTTTAGGGTTTAGGGTTTAGGGTTTAGGGTTTAGGGTTTAGGGTTCTCTATTTAAGGTCTAGGAAGCCAAGGAGCATCTTGTCGACTTTCTTCACCTTCCCTTCTCTGCAGGCCTGGTGGAGTTGGCGGGTCTTTTCCCCGACCACTTCCACGAAGTCCTCCGGTTTCAGCGGGACAGGGGCGTAGCTTAGGGTTCAGGGTTTAGGGGTTTAGGGTTTGGGGTTTAGGGTTTAGGGTTTAGGGTTTGGGGTTTGGGGTTTAGGGTTTAGGGTTTAGAGCGTGGGATGTGTAAGCTTCGCAGGGCCCCGTGGGGTTTGCAGTGTTCGGTGGTTTGCGGTACGGAAGTGGCGGGGGCCTTTTTTGGGTTTAGGGTTTAGGGTTTTGGGTTTAGGGTTTAGGTTTTTTGGTTCCACACGCCCAGCTCAAACAGAGCTCGTCTTCTAAAGGTGCCCAACAAGGTACCCTCCCCAGTACAAAACCTAGTTTTCTGCCCCCCAACGCAAACGCTAATTTGGCTCTCGCAAGCTTCTAGACATGACTTTCACAAGGCGTGCTTATAGCAACAAGCCTTTCGCCATGCAGCCTTGACACCCCGACGTCGAGACTGGAAACAATGAGAAGCCCTCCGGCGAAAACGTCCCCCAACACAAAACCAAACTTTCGCTCGTAATACATGAGGAAGCGTGCTAGATGTTAGTCCGAAGTACAGCGTTGAGTGCAAAAGTATTTGGATGTGGGCTGGCTTTGGTTTGGCTGGCTCTGGTTTGGCTCGTTTTGAGTAGTGTTTGGGTGGTCTTGGGGTGGGCATGTCAGCACACAATTGCGTACAGCTGACCAATGCTACACCCTAAACCCTAAACCCCAAACACTATCAGCTATCACGCGAATGTCCTGCATGACCAGGTTCACGTCCCGCGGCAGCTGCAGCGCGTCATCATCGCACAGCGCCGTGGCCGCAACTAGCTGGTGCCGGTGCCTGGCCCCCCAAAACCCTAAACCCTAAACCCTAGACCCTAAACCCCAAACGAAAACCCTGAACCCTAAGCTCGGCCCCAACCAACCCCAAGCCTCAAAACCCTCACGCCCACACCTTCAAAATTTCGGGCTTTGGGGATTCAATTTAGAGTTGAGGGCCCAGGGCTTTTGGGTTTAGGGTGTGTATAGGGTTTAGGGTTTAGGGTTTAGGGTTCAGGGCTTAGGGTTTAGGGTTCAGGGCTTAGTGTAAGTAAGGGTTCCGGGCTTACCGGGCTCAAGGCCGCTTCTAGGGCTCAGGGCTTCGGGTTTTCAACCTCTTATCGGTTGCCCGGGCGCGTCGCGAAGCCCGTCACGCAGGACAGCAGCAGCTTGGCAGCCTGTGGCTTTTCATAAAAAAAGAGGGTTTTAGAAAAAACAATCAAGAGTGCTTAAAAGAGGGTTTTTTCCTTTTAACCCTCCTTTTTTCTTTAGAAAAAAGCCCTCTTCTGTCACGAAGGACAGCAGCAGCTTGGCGGCCTTCACGCGGCTCCCGCAGGCTTTGGCGGTAGCGGCGACATCCTTGCTTGCTCCAGACACCCCGCGGCCAACTAACAAAAGATGCTATACAGACGTATGTATGTATCTATCTATCTATCTATAGATATATATATATATATATATACCTATAAGATATATGCATATATGTATACATATATATATATATATGAAGGGAATTGCAATGAGCCTTTCGGGGCTGAGAAAGGTGCGCTTGGGGTCGGTACCCAACTCCATAACCTGAAGGCCTCGTCATCGAGGCTCCACCACCCAATGAGGATCTCAGAGCCCAGCACACCTCAAACCTTGGAACCCCTAAACCCCTAAACCCTAAACCCTAAACTCTAAACCCTAAACCCTAAACCCTAAACCCCAAACGACCCACTTTAGAACAAGGCTCGACCTCATAGAGGTCCACCACGTCTCCTCCGAACTTTTGCACGTGAAGGACGAGGTCTGGGTCCTTTGCTTTCGTAAATTGCGGTTTAGGGTTTACGGTTTAGAGTTTAGGGTTTAGGGTTTAGGGTTAGGGTTTCGGGCTTCCCTACCCCCTAATTGCAGCCTAAACCTGGGGGCTTATCTTACGGACCTGGGCCAGGAACTCAGGCTTCAGGCGTGGGGCATGAGCATTGCCAGCATTGCGGCAGAAGCGCTCTCTGCTACTTCTGCGTGCCGTGTTACGGTGAAGTGCCCGAAACCCTGAACCCTCAACCCTATCAACCCCAAAACCTGGTTTATGGGGGTTATGGTGTTTTGGTATCACAGGTTCAGGGTCTGCTTCGTTGGTCTGAAAAACGAGACAAGGCCACAAGTGACAGTGCTCTTGTGGCTTAGGGTGTAGGGTTTAGGGTTTAGGGTTTAGGGTTTAGGGTTTAGGGTTTAGGGTTTGGGGCTTAGGGTCTTGAAGCTTAGGGAATTTAGGGCTCGGGTTAAACTAGGGCTCAGGGTTTCGGCCTGAAGCTTTCGGATTCGGCGTTTGGATTTGGCGTATTTCAGTGCGACTGGCAGGTACCGTGCGGATCCTAAACCCCAAACCCTAAACCCTAAACCCCAAACCCGAAACCCGAAACCCTACAACCGCTAAGTAGAACACTCGACGCTCCCGGAGCTTGATGTGCCCTGTATGACATTCGAAGTCATCATTGGGCATCCTAGTTGTCCAGTGACCTGGGGGAATTGAAGGTTAACCTTTGGGATGATAAGGGGGTTATACTACCCCAAAAAGGTTCAAGGTTACCTACTCTACTACTAGCCCTGAACCCTAGACCCTAGACCCTAGACCCTAGACCCTAAACCCTAAACCCTAAACCCTTCATTCTACATGTACATAAGAAAGGCATGAGAAGAGGAATGAATGTGGGTAGTTCTCTGAGCCAGGGTCCCTGTTGGGGTCCTTTCTTGTTCAAGCCGTACTGTATGGGGGGACCCAAACAAGGACCCGACATAAGAGATGAACCCTAAATCCTAAACCCTAAACCCTAAACCCTAAACCCTAAACCCTAAATCCTAAACCCTAAACCCTAAACCTAAACCCTAAGCCCTAAACCTTAAAGTACCCATGTGACCAAGAGGCTTTCTGCTTCCACCGGCTCTGCCGCAGGCGGCAGAGATCCAGGATCCGGGAGCGGATGCTCTCGGAATATACCTGGCCCTAAACCCTAAACCCTAAACCCTAAACTCTAATCTTCACAAAGGCTCTGCACACACATGGCAGCCTTGGGTTTAGGGTTTAGGGTTTAGGGTTTAGGGTTTAGGGTTTAGGGTTTAGGGTTTAGGGTTTAGGGTTTAGGGTTTAGGGTTTAGGGTTTAGGGTTTAGGGTTTAGGGTGTAGGGTTTTGGGTTTTGGGTTTTGGGTTTTGGTTTTTTTTTTTTTTTTTTTTTTTTTTTTTTTTTTTGGGGGGGGGGGGGGGTGGGGGTTTACAGGAAAGGTCTACTCCTTAGAAGGGGGCTTGGGGCTTGGGGCTGGGGGCTTGGGGCTTGGGGCTTGGGGCTTAGGGCTTGGTGCTTGGGGCTTGGGGCTTGGGGCTCGGGGTCTGGGGTTTGGGGCTTGGGGTTTGGGCGATATCCCAAAAGCCCTTGCATATCGCAACCTGGTGCGTGCCAACGGCCTCGGGTTCGAAAACTTCAGGGTTGAGTTAGGGCTTAGGTTTTTAGGGTTTAGGTATAGGGTTTTCGGATAACTCGGGTTCTTGGTCCCTACATGAGGCGACAAGCTTTACCTACTTCTAGTAGTGTACCTGTAACGGTTTCGGGCCTAGGGGTAATTTGAGAGGTTTTCCGCACATTTTTTGTTTTAATTACCCTAAACGCTACACCCTGAACCCTGAACCCAATACAAGGGACCATGGTTCGGGGAATTGGCCAAGTGGCCTTCTCGCCGTTCGCCGTCACTTCGGACAAATCCTTCAGCCGAGCCTCAACAAGATTTGGTGGCTTAGAATTCGGAAACCTGAACCCTCATGAAACCCTAAACCCCCAACCCTCTACCCTAAACCCTACAAACCTAGGGTAACCTCCAGCTTCAAGCCGCCACTCAGGCCCTGGGCCGTGAACGCTTGACCCCTAAAACTCAAGTCAAAAACCACCCAGCGGCAGAACCCGTAATTTAAAAACTCTGGAGTAGCCCTAGCCCGCCTAATACAGGGCCTTAGCAATTACAATAGGGCTTTGGGCGATATTCTCGTAAACGCGATATAGGGACCATAGGCAATACAATTCTTCCGACCCTGCGGAAAAAATCTAACCCTAAACCCTAAACCCTAAATCCCCGGAACCGCCCCAACCACCGAATCCCAGAAGCCTAGGACCCTAGAGCCCTCGACATGATTTCGGTCAGACATTGGATCTAAGTTCCTAGGTCCTACTAGAAGTGGAGGGTTTAAGGTTTAGGGTTTCGGGTGTAGGGTTCAGGGTTCAGGCTTCAGAATTCAGGGTTCAGGGTTCAGGGTTTAGGGTTTAGGTATTAGGGTTTAGGGTTTAGGGTCTAGGGTTTAGGGTTTAGGCTTTAGGGTTGAGGGTTGAGGGGTTGGGGTTAGGGCCTGGGGTATAGGGCTTGGGGTTTAGTGCTCAGGGTTTTACGAATGCTTGGCCTGGATTGCGTTCAGCAGTGGCCGTCCGTTGGGGACTTCATCCACCGAGTGTCCGCAGACCTTCGCAAAGGAGGGGGGGGAGGGGGGCAGGGCATAAAGCTGGCGGGTGGCTTTGTTTGGGGTTTGGGGTTTAGGGTTTAGGGTTTAGGGTTTAGGGTTTAGGGTTTAGGGTTTAGGGTTTAGGGTTTAGGGTTTAGGGTTTAGGGTTTAGGGTTTAGGGTTTAGGGTTTAGGGTTTAGGGTTTTCAGGGTCTAAAGGTGACGATCTATTGAACTGGAGCCACCACTTTTTACGGGCTTGGGGCCTTGGTTTGCGGACTTCGGATTTAGGAGGTTCCGAAGCCCCCAAAACCATGGTACACCAACCCCATACCCATACCCCAATCCCTTAAACCCCTGTCGCCCCCCCGCCCTACCACAAACCGGCTACAACCTCACCCCACCCCCGAAATGCCACCCAAACTCTGCAACGCCCGAAATCCCAAACACGGCCTGGTACGCGGTCTGGAGTTTGGGGGTTCGGGGTTTAGGTTTAGGGCTTAGGGTGGCAAGTAGGATCCCTAAACCCTAAACCCTAAACCCTAAACCCTAAACCCGAAAACCCTTCAGCCCTCAACCCCCAAACCCGTGAAAGCGTGCCCCGCGCCTCCAAGAGTTCGCAAACGCACCTCGGCATCGGGTTTGGGTTATTTAGGGTTTACGGTTCAGGGTTTGAGGGCTTAGGGTTTAGGGGTTTAGGGGGCTTAGGGGGTGGAGGGTTTAGGGTTTAGGGATTCGGGTTTAGGGTTTAGGGTTTAGAGTTTAGTGTTTAGGGTTTGGGGTTTAGGGCTTAAGGGCTCAGATTATCAGGGTTGAGTAGGGTTTAGGGTTTAGGCTCTGTTGAGAACAGGCGCTCAATTGCCTGCCCCTCAGGGGCCGCATCGTGGTTGGTTTTCATCCCCACGAGGTCGTGGACAACCTGGCCGATGACCTGCTTGGAGGCTCATGGTACTAATTAACCAATTGTAGCTGTACTTATAAGTGTACTTGAAACCGTATTAGGGCACTTATAACTGTACTTGAAACCGTATTAGGGCACTTATAACTGTACTTATAAGTGTACTTGTAACCATATTAGGGCACTTAAGGGGCGTAGAAGTGGGTTATAAGTACCCCTAAACCCTAAACCCTGAACCCTGAAACCCTAAACCCCTAAGTACAGCTATAATTGGTACCATGAACCTCCAAGTGGCGAAGGGTTTCAGGGTTTTAGGGTTTCAGCGCTTCAAGAGTATGGGGTCTCCTGTAGGGCTTAGGGTTTCGGTTTAGGGTTTAGGGTTTGGGGTTTCGGGTTTAGGGTTTAGGGTCTAGGGTTTGGGGTTTAGGGGCTCAAGGGCCGGGGGTCTTGTGGTGGTTTTGAGTCTTAAGAAGGCTTTTGAAAATTCCGACGCTAAGGCAGCCTTTGTGCCATGTTATCTCGGGGTCGATATCGGGCACAGAGCGTTTGGGTGCCAGGCCCAAATGATCAGCTGAGGGTCCCTTAAATTCTGCTTGGGCTCCTAACAAGGACCAACAAGCCTTCTTTCCCTGAACCCTAAATCCTAAACCCCCACCGAGCATGCAGACTCTGCAGACCGCGAAGCCAATCAAGAGCCATCATTGTGCTTACGGCTCTCCCGACACGCGCCTCAAGGCTGAACCCGAAACCTCTCAACGATCTGAAGCCTTGATTTGCTGGTCCCCACCGAGTAACGCCTAGACCCTAGACCGCTTCACACAAGAAGAAACATGATCCTAAACTCTAACCCTTAAACCCCCTATGGGCCTTGACGGCCAAGAGGCCCCGCAGAAAAAGATGTGCAAAGAGCTTCCTTGTCGCTTGTGGCCAATGGCAGGGCTCCCTACAAGGCAACAACCCCTCAACCCTCTTTACCACCCTAACCCTAAACCCTAAACCCTGAACCCTAAACCCTGAAACGTCTTCCCTACCACCCTAACCCGAATGCAACAAAGAACACGGCGCTTATTTGCTTATTTGCTTTGAGCCCAAGGCTTGAAGTTTGGGGTTGGGGGGAAAGCCTAAACCCTGACAGGGTTTAGGGTTAAGAGTTAGGGTTCAACCCTGCAAGGGGCTCCAGCATTGCCCCTACTTGTTCGTTTGTCATGGATTCTAGACAATCACTTGGACGGTTCAGGGTTTAGGGTTTAGGGTTTAGAGGGTTTAGGGCTTAGGGTTTAGGGTTTACGGTTTAGGGTTTAGGGTTTAGGGTTTAGGGTTTAGGGTTTAGGGTTTAGGGTTTAGGGTTTAGGGTTTAGGGTTTAGGGTTTAGGGTTTTCGGTTTAGGGTTTAGGGTTTAGGGTTTAGGGTTTAGGGTTTAGGGTTTAGGGTTTAGGATTGAGGGCTTAGGGTTTAGGGTTTAGGGATTAGGGATTAGGGTTTAGGGTTTAGGGCTTAGGGTTTCGGGAAGGTTTAGGGTTTAGGGTCCCTAAGGCCTCAAGCCCTACACCCGAAACCCTCATCCAGTCGAGGCTCAAAACGGCCAACATCCTGCCTTTCCTCCGCGCGAGCCTTAGCCGCCAATACGGCTCTAAGGCTTCCACCTTGTAGGATTTAGGACTTGAAGTTTGGATCTTTTTAGGATTTCTGACCCAAAACCCTAAACCCTAAACCCTAAACCCTAAACCCTAAACCCTAAACCCTAAACCCTGGGTTTGGGATTTCCGGAAGTGAGTGAGGGAGGGGAGTGAGTGAGTGGCAACACACGGGATGCCGTGCCTAAGGCCCTATCCCTCCCGGCTTCGCGCCCTAAACCCTAAACCCTAAACCCCAAACCCTAAACCCCAAACCCTAACCCCTAACCTCTAAACCCTAAACCCTAAACCCTAAACCCTAAAACCGTCATCGTCCCCTCCACGGACGACTTGCGAGGAGATGCTATGGCACGACTAGGCGCGAGCCGGCTGGCTTTTGGAGGGTTTAGGGTTTAGGGTTTAGGGTTTGGGGTTTGGGGTTTGGGGTTTGGGGTTTAGGGTTCAGGGTTCAGGGTTTAGGGGAAGCCCTACTCCTGCTCTGGTTGCTGAAGTCGCATCTTATGTCTGCAAAGGAAGTGCCCGCCTAGAGCCCAGGAACCATATGGGGGTTTCCGAAAATAGTTACCCTTTTTGGGGGTCCCCTTTCTCGGGGGGTTCTATTCTATTTAGGGGGGGAAAAATCCCCATAAACTAAAGGCGGTACCCCCTTTGGGGGGTTGCTTACTCAAGTGAACTTGGGATACAAACCGACCTTGAGAAGGATTATGGTACCTCCTATTATAAGCCCTATTAGGGACTGCTCGTGCAAAGGGGGAACATCCCAAAAGGGAACCCTAGAATCACAAAAAGGGCCAAAGGGTAACACTGGGCGACCAAGTATTTCAGGTGTATCCTGGACTCTGGGTTCCCTAAACCCTAAACCCTAAACCCTAAACCCTAAACCCTAAACCCTAAACCCTAAACCCTAAACCCTAAACCCTAAACCCTAAACCCTAAACCCTAAACCCTAAACCTTGCAGGTTTTGGGCTTTGGTGGGTGGGGAGTTCGGATACGGAGAGGAGGGCCGGGAACTGGGTGCTTTCGGATTCAGTGGGCTTGGGGAATGTATGGTCCTGGGGTTGATAGGATTTGGGCTTCGGGTTTGTGGGTTTTGGGGTTTAGGGCAAATCATGGCTGGCTTTAGGGCTTCTGGGATCCCCCCAAAACCCTCATCCCTACACCCTAAACCCTAAACCCGAAACCCGAAACCGCGTGGACAGGCAGCTCCGCTTGGAGGTCTTCGGGTTTGGGATAGTGCTCCCTGTCCTTGGGCGGAGCCCCAAAGGCTGCATCCCAAACCCCCCCCCCCCCCCAAAAAAAGGAATATATTTAAACGTGTGTGCGTGTATATATTAATAAAAAGAAGTAGTCAGACATGAACATGAGACAAAGGTAAAATCCAAACCAAGGCCTTCAATTCCGCAAGCCGCCCTGGGTAGCAAGACCCCACAACCCCCCAAACAGGGTGGCAGCCTTCCGGTTTGGGCTTGAGGGCATAGGGTTGAGTGTTGAGGGGTATAGGGTTTAGGGTTTAGGGTCTAAGCGTTTAGGGTTTAGGGTTTAGGTTTAGGGTTTAGGGCTTAGGGGTTTAGGGCTTAGGGCTTACATAGGGTGTAGGGGGAGCCAGGGATCTGGGGATGTAAGGCTTGGGATTTCGGGTTCTGGGGCTTAAGGGCGTAGAGTTTAGGCTGAACTGCAAGGGCTAGAGCTCGCCCAAACCCCAAAGCCCTAAGAACCCTGAGGCCAATTCTTCCTAGCGCCCTGGGACTTTGAAGGAAGTGCGCGCACTATGGTGCGTAACCCGAAACTCTAAACCTAAAACCCCAAACCCTTAAACCCTAAATCCTCAAACACCCCAAACCCCCTAAACCCTGAACCCTAATTCAAACCCCTCAAACCCTCAAACCCCCAAACTCAAAACCCCGCAATCCTCAAAACCTAAATCCCGAAAACCCCCACATCCCTAAAACCCCCCAAATCCCCAAACTCCCCACATCCCAAAAAACCCTAGAACCCGAAAACCGTAAAACCCAAAACCTAGAGGCTAGACCTTTAAAGCCGAAAAAACCAAAATCCCCAACACCCCAAAAACCCAAACCAAAAAACCCCAGAGCCTCCACACCCCTAAAATCCTAAACCAAAACTGTCAAACCCTAGAACCCGAAAACCCTGAAACCCTGAAACCCTGAACCCTAAACCCACCCTAAACCCCTCACCCCCCGACAACCATAAACTCTAAACCCTAAACCCCAAACCCTAAACACCGAAAACCACCCTGAAACCCGAAACCCCCCAAACCACCCCAAAAACCCTTACCCTAAACCCTAAAACCCCCCAAACCCACCAAAAAATCTTTAAGCCCCTTAAGCGCAGCCTGCTGTCTTCGTCACTTGGCTCAAAAGACCAGTGCGAGTTCTCGAAGATGTCTTGACCTCACGTGGTTTAGGGTTGAGGGTTTTGAGGAGTTTAGGGTTTTGGGGAGTTTAGGGTGTTGGGGTTTCGGTTTAGTGTTTTGCGAGTTTAGAGTTTAGGGTTTTAGGGTTATGGATGTGGGAATTTCGGGTTTTTAGGTGTTCTGGGCTGAGGAGTTTAGGGTTTTTTGGTTCAGGGCGTGTAGGGCCACGTGTTTCGGATTTTCGGATACGGGGTTCGTTTCACTGGCAGGAGGCTCTCGCAGGTTTTCTTGAGCTGGAGTTTAGGGCTTGGGGTTTAGGGCTTAGGGTCTAGGGTTGAGGGTTGAGGGTTGAGGGTTTAGGGTATAGGGTTTAGGGTTTAGGGCTTAGGGGCTTTGAGGATTTGAATGGTCTATGCCTTGGAAAACGAAAGGGCAAGGGTGCCACTGGGCCACGGTTTAGGGTTTAGGGGTTAGGGTTTAGGGTTTATAGGGTTTAGGGTTTAGGGCTTAGGGTTTAGGGTTAGGGTTTAGGGTTTAGGGTTTAGGGTTTAGGGTTTAGGGTTTAGGGTTTAGGGTTTAGGGTTTAGGGCTTAGGGTTTAGGGTTTAGGGTTTAGGGTTTAGGGCTTAGGGCTTAGGGTTTAGGGTTTAGGGTTTAGGGTTTATGGGCGTAGGGAAGTGTCAGCTTTGAGGATGCTGCGGGAGTTCTAAACCCTAAACCCTAAACCCTAAACCCTAAACCCTAAACCCTAAACCCTAAACCCTAGTTCTGAGCAAGGAATGAGGGAATCAGGCGCCTAAACGGGTGTAGGGGCTTCGAGTGCTCTGCATCGGAAAACACCCCCCCCCTTTGGGTGATGTGGCTTAGGTTAGGGTGCAGGGTTTAGGGTTTGGAGTGTGGGGCTCAGGGTTTAGGGTTTAGGCTTTAGGATTTAGGGTTTAGGGTTTAGGGTACCAAAATCCGAGGCGCAGTTGTTGAGTAGCACCTGACAATTGGACTGCAAAAAGGGCCAGAGGCTTGGGAGGAGAACATAGGGTTTAGGGTTTAGGGTTTGGGGTTTGGGGTTTGGGGTCTGGGGTTTGGGGTTTAGGGTTTAGGGTCTGGGGTTTGGGGTTTGGGGTTTAGGGTTTGGGGTTTGGGCTTTGGGGTTTGGGGCTCGGGCTCCCCTCCTCAAAACCTCTTTGCCTTTTCTTGGGGGACCAGGAGTTGCTCCCGGGCGCTTTCGCCGGAAAGGCCCTGCCACATGCTAAGGCGAGTGCCCCAAAGGCTCACACGCTAACATAGGGAATTCATAATTTGAATAATTAGGGTTTTGGGGTGCTGTTATAACATACATTTATAGGGGCCATAAAAGCATACTACTAAAAAATATTCCGACCCCTATAGTACCCCAAAGAGACCAAGCTCAGTTGCTACTTCAAAGAGGGTGAACTCAGCTGGCGAGCTCAATCTACCGAATCACCCCAACATGCCTCAAAGCGAGCGCTCAAAGCGAAAGACCACAGCAGGCCTTCTGGCGGCGCCACATCCCCGGTTCGGGTTTCGTGTCCATGTGACTCTTGTGACAAACGCCAGACAAGAGCAACAAACCCCAAAAGCCTCAACTCTAAACCCCAAACCCTAAACCCTAAACTCTAAACTCTAAACCCCAAACCCTAAACCCTAAACGCCCAACCCTAAGCCCGAAACAAGCGTGAGGTCCGCGCCCGAGCGAACGTCCAAGGTTTGGACTCGTTCGCTTCGTTGGGAAACTGCGGATGCTGCGCCTCACGGAATGTCTCCGGATTCGGAGCTGAAGGTCCAGAGTTTGGGGTAGAGTTTGGGGTTTAGGGTTTAGGGTTTAGGGTTCAGCATCTCTGGTCCAAGCATTCACTAGTTGAGCAGCTTTCAAGGCCACAGGAGAATACCCACCCGCCCATTGGGTCCCACACCATTAGGAAAAATATCCAACCTCCTTCTTCTCTAGGCACGTGGTCAACAGAATGGATTTGTTAACCACATGTTTCTGTTTCAAGCGGACAAGAAAACCAAACGTGGTCAACAGAATGGATTTGTCAACCACTTGTTTCTGTTTCAAGCGGACAAGAAAACCAACGTGGTCAACAGAATGGATTTGTTAACCACATGTTTCCATTCGGGAACTTATTCGGGTGGGGGGGGGTGGGGGGGGTGGGGGGGGGCCCGCTAAATATATGACCTTGCCCGCTATGAGCTTGCCCGCTAAATATATGACCTTGCCCGCTAAATATATTACCTGGCCCGGGCCATATATTTAGCGGGCAAGGTCATATATTTAACGGGCAAGGTCATATATTTAGCGGGCAAGGTCATATATTTAGTGGGCAAGGTCGCCCTTTAGCGGGCAAGGTCATATATTTAGTGGGCAAGGTCATTTTTTAGCCACTGGATCTTGCCCACTAAATATATGACCTTGCCCGCTAAATATATGACCTTGCCCGCTAAATATATGACCTTGCCCGCTAAATATAGGACCTTGCCCGCTAAATATAGGACCTTGCCCGCTAAATATAGGACCTTGCCCGCTAAATATAGGACCTTGCCCGCTAAATATATGACCTGGCCCGGGCCATATATTTAGCGGGCAAGGTCATATATTTAGCGGGCAAGGTCATATATTTAGCGGGCAAGGTCATATATGTTTAGCGGGCAAGGTCATATATTTAGTGGGCAAGGTCGCCCTTTAGCGGGCAAGGTCATATATTTAGTGGGCAAGGTCATTTTTTAGCCAATGGACCTTGCCCACTAAATATATGACCTTGCCCGCTAAATATATGACCTTGCCCGCTAAATATATGACCTTGCCCGCTAAATATAGGACCTTGCCCGCTAAATATATGACCTTGCCCGCTAAATATATGACCTTGCCCGCAAAGTCATTAACATTTATATTATATATGAAAGAGTGGTTTAGGGTTTAGGGTTTCGGGTTTAGGGTTTAGGGTTTAGGGTTTGGGGTTTAGGGTTTAGGGTTTAGGGTTTAGGGTTTAGAGTTTAGGGTTTAGGGTTTAGGGATAGATGTGTATACTTATTTAATGACTGATGGAGTACTTGTTTTGCTGCTGTCATTTCATACTCAAACTCATCTTCATTAATAATAGACATATATTGCCAATATGCCTTTTCGAGAGAGCGGGAGGGAAGGAGGGAAAGGGGAGAGAGAGAGAGAGAGTGAGCGAGAGAGGGAAAGAGAAGCACAGAGAGGGAGAGCAAAGGAGCGAGAGAGAAAGAGAGAGAGAGAAAGAGAGAGAAAGAAAGGCAAATAGAGGTAGGGTTTGGGGTTCAAGGTGCAGGGCTTGGGGCTTCAGGCCTCGTAGGGTTGGGTTGTGAGATTAGGGTTTTGTAAACCCTAAACTCAACCCTAAACCCTAAACCCTAAACCCGAAGCCCCAAAACCCTAAACCCTAAACCCGAAACCCGAAGCCCCTAACCCTAAACCCAAAACCCTAAACCCCAAACCCCTAAACCCTGGGAGCTGGAAGCCGGTCTCGGCCAAGGCGCCATCAAGCCGTAGATCATGTCCGCACAGGCAGCACCTTTGGCTTACCCTAAACCCTAAACCCTAAACCCTAAACCCTAAACCCTAAACCCTAAACCCTAAACCCTAAACCCTAAACCCTAAACTCCAAACCCTAAACCCTAAACCCTGAACCCTAAACCCTAAACCCTAACCCCTAAGCCTAAACCCTAATGTTAAACTGACATTTATAAATGGGGGTGATAATTGTAGTACTCGGCGGGCCGGATCACCCCGGCCCAAGACTACTTTCCATTACGGGAGGTTTTCGGGCTGATGTGTGTAAACAAACCCATATAGGGGGTCCGATGAAAATAATAGTGGGGTGACATTGGAAAAAGTTTGGCCGGCCAGAAATCTAAGATTTTACTGAAGATTTGCAGAGAAGACTTCTCATCTGAGCCGGCTTGCAAGAACTCCAGTAGCCAGAGCTTGGGTCTTTGGAGGAGCAGATCTCGTTTGAGATTGCTGCAGCTCCAGATAAAACTCCCTTAAGCTCAAGACTTCAGCCTTCGGGTCCTGGAAAGTTGGAAACCGCCGGAGATCTTAAAGCAGCGGCTTCCTTAAATCCCCTTTACAGGCCTCCGCAGTGACAATAATAAAGGGGTGGCAACTATATAATCCGGGAGCCCGGGGGTCGCGGGAAGCCTCAAGTTTAAGAAACCATCTCTCTTAAGGCTTAAGAGAAAATTCCAGCCTTCCTCAGACCCCCAGACCCCAGGAATCACCCCCTCTTTTTTCCACCCTTAAATTCCGGGAAACCAAAACAAAATCTGGGGGAGGGGGGGTTAATTAACGCGACGTTAACATTAAACCCCCTAAACCCCTTAGAGCTTTAAAGGATTTGGGCGTTAGCCTAAACCCTAAACCCTAAACCCTAAACCCCTTAGAGCTTTAAGGGATTTGGCTTTAGCCTGAACCTTCAACCCTAAACCCTACACCCTCAACCCTAAACCTTAAACCTCTTGGAGCTTGAAGGGGTTCGCGTTGTTACCTTGGCAGAACATCACCGAGTCGTGGGCTGTCCCACACCTGAAAGGGTTGGGGCTTAGGGGCGTTTTCGGGTTTACACGCTTTATGAAGTTCATAGGGGTTTAGGGTTTAGGGTTTAGGGTTGAGGGCTTAGGATTTAGGGTTTAGGGTTTAGGGTTTAGGGTTGTTCCTGCAATCAACCTCTGGGATGAGGGTTTAGGATCTTCGCCGTCCGCCGTCCAGCAGCAAGTGTGCGGCGTCCAAAGTTCTCAAGAATTCCACATAGCTAACCACGCATGTTGCTCACGTTTTGTCAAGAAAAGCAGCGGGCTGGGATGCAAACTGTCGGAAACGAATAAGTATCCAAAATTTGGTACCCTTCTCCTTCGCTCGCCAGGGCCACAAGATCAAAGTCCAGACCCAAAGGTATTGCAGCCTTGTTCGGCTTCTCTCAAAGTCCTCTTGGAGAATGCCCTTGCTGATCTCCAACAGTTTGACTTCACCACTCGTGGCAAGTGGAAAGTCGAGGGCCCTTTCCACTGCCCACAGCCGCCAGCCAAAACGAAATTCGCTTCTAGGCCGCTCCCTTTGCGTTCAAGCAAGGGAACTGCGTCCTCCCTTTGCGGCAAAGCCTCGCCGGCGTGAACCGTGGATGCAAAACAGATTGGCACTGCTGCTTGTTCCACTGCATGAAGTTTCTGTACGCTTCACGGAGTACCTCTCCCTGGCCCCAAACGGAATACCACTCCCTAACCCTAAACCCTATACCCTAAACCCTAAACAATAAACCCTAAACCCTAAACCCTAAACCAAGGGTTTATAGAGTTCTTGGACCTTGGGATGCTATCGTCTGTTGATCTCTGAATCCCTAGAAATCCCAGAAACCCTAGAAACCCTAAACTCTAAACCCTAGAATCCCTAAAAACCCCAGAAACCCTAGAAAGTCTAGAAACCCCAGAAACCCTAGAAACTCTAGAAACTCTAGAAACCCTAGAAAATGCAGAAACCCTGTACCCCGGCCCTGTATAAGCCTAAGAGCACTAAAAAAGCTATAAACGGTTGATTACACACGCTATTAAATCTCACAAACTCTTTACCCCTCAACGCCCTAAACCCCAAACCCTAAACCCTAAACCCTAAACCCTAAACCCTAAACCCTAAACCCTAAACCCTGTGGGCGGAAACAAGCCCATCCTTGCAACCCAGTCGCACCGATGAGGCTCCTGAAGGGCCTGCGGCAAGAATAAAGCAGGGTTTAGGGTTTAGGGTTTAGGGTTTAGGGTTTAGGGTTTAGGGTCTAGGGTTTAGGGTTTAAGGTTTAGGGTTTAGGGTTTAGGGTTTAGGGTTTAGGGTTTAGGGGTTTAGGGCTTCTCCACACAATGGCCACTTTTGGATAGCCCGAAGACTGAAAAGAGCCTGTCTTCTAACCCTAAATTCTAAATAATAATCCCTAAATCCTAACCCCGAAACCCTACACCCTAAACCCTAAACGTGGCCATAGAATTGAAGACAACTTTTCATAGTGGGCTTTGGGTTTACAGGTCCTGGGGTTGGGTCCTTGGGAGTTGAGAGTTTAAAGGCTTAAGGGTTTAGGGTTTAGGTTTTAGGGTTTATGGTGTAGGGTGTAGGGTTTTGAACTTAGGGTTTATGGTGTAGGGTTTTGAACTTAGGGTTTATGGGGGCCTTGGGGTTTGGGGCTTAAGGACTAGGGGCTTAGGGTCGTGAATTTGCATTCAGGGCTTGCGTATGATCCGCCAGTGGTTGCCGGAAGATATGTGGGAGCTTAGGGTCTAGCGTTTGTAGGTTTTCAACCCTAAACCCTAAACCCTAAACCCTAAATAAACCCTAGGCCCTAAACCCTAAACCCTAAACCCTAAACCCCAAACCCTAAACACTAAAACTACAGTTTAGGGTTTCGTGCTTGGGGTTTAGGGAAAGCTCTTCGGGACGCACGCCTTGGCGAAGATGAGCTGGACCACGTGGTCCAGCTCCTTCCGTATTGTGGCAGTCTCTAGAGTTTGGGGTTTAGGGTTTAGGGCTTAGGGTTTAGGGTTTAGGGTTTAGGGTTTAGGGTTCAGGGCTTGAAGGGTTTTTTATGGTTGAAGGTTCCAGGGTGTAGGATTCGAAAGCATGCTCCATTTAGGGTATACGGTGCTTCTAGGCTGCGATGGCCCTAAACCCTAAACCCTAAACCCTAAACCCTAAACCCTAAACCCTAAACCCTAAACCCTAAACCCTAAACCCTAAACCCTGAGCCCCCCACCTCCAGAAACGCGGAGACACTAAGTCCCAAGCTAGGGCTCTTGGGATACTAACAGTCCTTAGTAGGGATTATCATAAGGGGTACGAGTACCATTATCCCTGTTAAGGACTGTTAGGACAAGGGGTAACATCCTATACAGGGACCATCAAGGGAATACTGTTCGTAACGATTCCAACCCCTATATGAGGGGTTTCCGAAAATAGGAGTACCCTTTCGGGGGCTCCCATAATAAGGATGAGACTACTTTGGGGTTTTTTACCCACCCTAAACCCTAAACCCTCAACCCGAAACCTAAACCCTAAACCCTAAACCCAAAACCCTAAACCCTATTTTTTGAAATACGAAGCCAGGTCCGTCTTGTTCTCGAGCTTGATCTTCATCAGCTCGTACACCTCGATGGCCCCTCATCCCCTAAGCCCTACACCCTCATCCCCTAGAAGCCTAAACCCCTTAAACCCTAGACCCTAAACCCTAAACCCTAAACCCTAAACCCTAAACCCTAAACCCTAAACCCTAAACCCTAAACCCCAAACCCCAAACCCTAACCTAAACCCCTGAACCCTAAACCTAGAGCCCGTGGGGGATGAGTTCCTTCCTGCAAGAAGGGAGCTCTTGGGGGCCCAATCACTCTGCTGGGACCCCTGAACCCTGCAGGAAGAACCAGTACACAGCTTAGGGGCTTAGGGTCTTAAGGTTGAAGGTTTAGGGTTTAGGGTCTAGGCTTTAGGGTTTAGGGTTTAGGGTTCAGGATACTGGATTTAGGGATACAGGATGCAAGGTTTAGAGGTCTTGGGGTGTAGGATTCAGCCACAAGAAAAGACAAGCCAATCCGATGAAAACGATCTTCAAGGACATGGGGCTCATCTACAACACGGCTTCTCGGCACCCTTTCTAGATGAGCACCTTATCGAAAGGAACCCTGAACCCAAAACCCAAAACCCTAAACCCTAAACCCTAAGTACTAATCCCCGAAACCCTAAGCCCTAAACCCTACACCCTAAACCCTGAACCCTAAACCCTACACTCTAAACCCTAAACCCTAAACCCTCAAACCCTCAAACCCTCAAACCCTCAAACCCTCAAACCCTCAAACCCTCAAACCCTCAAACCCTCAAACCCTAAACCCTAAACCTTAAACCCTAAAACCCTAAACCTCAAACCCTAAGCCCTAAACCCTAAACCCTAAACCCTAAACCCTAAACCCAAGCCCAGGCACTACCATGGGCACATTGTCAGGGCCCAGCTGCTTCAGCCAGCCCACGACCTGGCATTTGCGAGTTTTGGGCAAAGCGCCTTAGGGTTTAGTTTATGAGGGTTTAGGGTTTAGGGTTTAGGGTTTAGGGTTTAGGGTTTAGGGTTTAGGGTTTAGGGTTCAGCATCTCAAGTTCGAGCATTTTACTAGGCCAGCAGTGTGTTCAGGCAACGGAAAAAAAAAACACCCGCCCAAAGAATCCCATAACATTAAGAAAATAAAAGGTTTTCTTCCTACTCCAAAAAGTTTTACCTACCCAAGTCAGACACGTTTTCAACAACATTAGGAAAATATCCAACCTCCTTCTTCTCTAGGCACGTGGTCAACAGAATGGATTTGTTAACCACATGTTTCTGTTTCGAGCGGACAAGAAAACCAAACGTGGTCAACAGAATGGATTTGTTAACCACATGTTTCTGTTTCAAGCGGACAAGAAAACCAAACGTGGTCAACAGAATGGATTTGTTAACCACACGTTTCTGTTTCAAGCGGACAAGAAAACCAAACGTGGTCAACAGAATGGATCTGTTTATTGCATTTGGAAGCCATCTTGAGTTTCTTGAATCGATTGAGGGGCTTCAGGGGCCTCAAAAACAGGCGCGGTCATTCGGGAACTTATTCTTTGGAAGCCATCTTGAGTCTCTTGACTCTTTTGAGGGGCTTCAGGGGCCTCAAAAACAGGCGTGGTCATTCAGAAACTTAATTCTTTGGAAGCCATCTTGACAAGCGGGCTTCCCCACCCCACCCTTTGATCCACTTCATTGTCGAGGGGGGTTGAGGGGGGAAGGGGGGGTGGTGGGGGGGGGGGGTGGGATAGGGGGGTGGAGGGGGGGGGGGGGTGGGGGTGGAGGGGGGGGGGGGGTGGGGAGGGGGGTGGGGGGGTGGAGGGTGGGGGGGGGGGGTGGGGGTGGGGGTGGGGGCGGGGAGGGTGGGGGCGGGGGTGGGGGGCGGGGACCTTGCCCACTAAATATATGACCTCGCCCGCTAAATATATGACCTTGCCCGCTAAATATATGACCTTGCCCACTAAATATATGACCTTGCCCGCTAAATATATGACCTTGCCCGCAAAGTCATTAACATTTATATTATATATGAAAGAGTGGTTTAGGGTTTAGGGTTTAGGGTTTAGGGTTTAGGGTTTAGGGTTTAGGGTTTAGGATTTGGGGTTTAGGGTTTAGGGTTTAGGGTTTAGGGTTTAGGGTTTAGGGTTTAGGGTTTAGGGTTTAGGGTTTAGGGTTTAGGGTTTAGGGTTTAGGGTTACGGTCCATTTTTTGGGTTTAGGGGCGTATGTGTTGAGCGCTTTGGGTTGGAGGAGAGTTTAGGGGCTCATTCAGCTCATTGTCAGGCATGCCAGGTTGCATCAGATCTTGGGGTGTGGGTTTAGGGTTTAGGGTAAGGTGTTGTCCCTAAACCCTAAACCCTAAACCCTACACCCTAAACCCTAAACCCTAAACCCCAAACCCTAAACCCTAAACCCGAAATCCACATAATCCTTCAAACACCAGGAGTTCAAGGTTGGCGGACTCAGTTCAGGGTCTCCCTCAAGCACTCAATACCCTACGCTGTTTTTGCAAGCTCTTGGTATATCACCCCTCAGGCGAGTTCTTGGGCAACCTGCCAAGAAAAATGGGTCGTGGGGTGCTTAAAGGTAGGGTTTTAGGGTTTAGGGTTTAGGGTTGAGGGTTTAGGGTTTAGGGTTTAGGGCCAGAACCTCAAAATCAACCTCCAGCCCGGGTGCGGCCTCTGAGGAGATCGTCATCTGCCGGCTAGGGGCCTGTGGCACTTTGTGGGGTTTCGGGCTTGAAAGGCTTGTGGGGTTTCGGGTTTAGGATTTAGGGTTTGGGGTTTAGGGTCTCGGGTTTAGGGTTTAGGGTTTAGGTTTTGCTGTGATAGGGCGTAGATGCTGTGAAGGCTAGGTTTCCAAACAAGCTCGAAAGCTTCGTGAGGTGCGAAAAGCAGCTTTGGCCCGATTGTGGAGGGCCATCTAACATTTTTCTCCCACCCCACGCCGTCCAAGGCGGCAAAGCCATCTCGAAGGGCGGGGTCTACCCAGGCACCCCAAAGGCCCGGCCAGGAGGGGTCAGGGGGCCAGGGTTGGGCCAGGCGGCGAGGGGTCCCAGACCCCCTAGGCCGGGGTCCTGGGGTACCTGATGAACTTGGCCGCGCAGGTGTGCTTCTTCCTTTTGCCGGGCCGGTAAGATCCGGGAGGAGTACCTTGCAGAAGCCGTTTTCGGCTGTTGGTCAGCACTGGAGGTGCAGCTCGCGCTCAACACAACTCTTTAGGCTTGCATAGTAAGTCCAAGCGATGGTGTTCGTCGCTGTCGGGTGTAGTTCTGGGTCCAGGCTCCCTAGAGAAGGGTGGGTACGGCCTTTTAGGGTTCAGGTTTAGGGTTTAGGGTTTTAGGGCTTTAGGGTTTTAGGGTTTAGGGTTTAGGGTTTAGGGTTTAGGGTTTAGGGTTTAGGGTTTAGGGTTTAGGGTTTAGGGTTTAGGGTTTAGGGTTTAGGGTTTAGGGTTTAGGGTTTAGGGTTTCGTTTAGGGTTTAGGGTTTAGGGTTTAGGGTTTAGGGTTTAGGGTTTAGGGTTTAGGGTTTAGGGTTTAGGGCTCAGGTCCCAATAAATGTTGAACGAAAGTTTTGAAAGAAACGTTTTGAACGAAACGTTTTGAACGAAACGTGTTGAACGAAATGTTTTGTTTTTGGAACTATGTTTTTCATGTTTCTTGGAGGGGTGAGGGGGGGATGGAGGGTGGCGGGGGGTTGGGCGGTCTGGGTGGGGGGAAGGGGGGGGGGGGGGTTGGCTGCAAACCACCTTCCTTCCGGGTTCAAGAAAATTGAGCATTTCGTTTTCAGACATATGTTGGGATAAATATACTGAAATTCAGCTTTCTCAGCTGTTTAGACAAATAACTTAAGAACATCATAATGATACCACATACAACTTCTATTTACTTTGTTTTGCGGGTTTAGGGGTTAGGGTTTTAGGGCTTCAGGGCTTTAGGATTTAAAGCGCTTTTGAGCGTTTCGGATAGTATAAGGCTTCTGGCCCAAGAGCGGCGAGGCCACCATTGCCCTATTCAACTCGCACTTGCTAGTGGGGAGGCCATAAACCCTAAGCCCCAAGCCCTAAACCCCTAAACCCTGAACCCTATAAACCCTGAACCCTGAACCCTGAACCCTGAACCCTGAACCCTGAACCCTGAACCCTGAACCCTGAACCCTGAACCCTGAACCCTGAACCCTGAACCCTGAAACCAAACTAGCCCTAAAGCCCTAAACCCCTGCACCCCTTAAACCCAAACACTCTAAAACCTAAATCCCTAAGCACCTAAACCCTAGCAGCCTAAACCCTAAATCCCGAAAATCCCTAAGCCCTACATCTCCAAAGGCAGGCCGCCCCAGTGCGCACTCCGATTTGCATCCAGCGCACTCCAGAATCAGCATCCAGCGCGCACTCTTTTTGCATCCAGCGCGCACTCCTCCAACCTGCATGGTTTTTGTGGGTTTGGGGCTTTTTGGGTTTTAAGGTTTTAGGGTGTTTAGGCTTTAGGGTTTTTAGGGTTTAGGGCTTTTAGGGTTTAGGGTCTTTAGGGTTAGGGTTTTTTCAAGCAGCATTTCAACAAGGTGTAGCAAGAGTGACGCGGTTCTGAGAGCAAGGCGGACTTGGCAACGGCCTAAGATTTGCGAAGGAGGCGGTTCGAGAAGAGACAGGCAGACAAAGCGAAGAAGCAAAAGAGACGAAACAAAAGGTGCCGAGAGCCAGACCTTCGGAGAGTCCACCTTCTTCATCTGGGACGCGGCCTGAGGTAGAAAAGAAGCAGAGCTAGAAAACAAGGAAGTGCCGAGAGCCAGACTTTCGGCTTCGGCATGGCAAATTTCTTTTTCTAGCAGGTTGCCTCACGTAAAAAGGAATGAGAGGTAGAAAAGAAAGAAGTGCCGAGAGCCAAACTTTCGGGATGGCCTTCTTCTTCTTCTGAAGCGCGGCCTCAGGTACAAAAGCAGGAGAGGAGGTCAGACGATGACGCCTGAAGCATGCGACAGCAAAGGAAAGGAAGACGTAAGCAAGAGAGGCGCCGAGGGCCAGACGGCCTGCGACAATGCCCCGAGAGCCAAGGTAGCCTAAGAGCATCTGAAAGAAAAGCAAGAAGGACACAAGACGTAAGGCAAAGAGGCGCCGAGAGTTAGACGGTCTGGACTTGCCTCCGTGGCGGACATTTCTGGTCTGTGGACTTGACCTCAAAGGAAAAGAAGGACGTAAGGCAAAGAGGTGCCGAGCTGTGTCGAGACAGTCTTGGCTTTCATCCACGGAGAAGGGTAGGCCGGCTCTTTGGCACCACTGGACCGCAAGGCCTGTAGGCGACCTGAACGCAGCATGATGGCGGAAGGGCAGGAAAGTTGGAGAACTTCGACGCAGACAAGCGCTGCGTAATGCGCAGGGGTACAAGGTTTAGGGCTTATAGTGGTGTGGTATACGCCATCGAAACGTGTTCCGGCCAGCCGGAGTTTAGGTTTTCAGGGTAGGGGGGAAATTTTTGTGTCAGTTTACAGCGATGACCCAAAAGCGCGCCCACAATTCACATGACGCCCTCGCCCATGTAGGGTTCAGGAAGCTTTGGCATTCGTGTAAACCCTACACCTCAAGCCCTACAAGCCCTAAACCCTATAGACTCTAAACCCAAAACCCCGGGTTTTGGGTGTAGGAGGTTCTTAGGGTTGAGTCAGGTCTCTCGGCCCCCTGGCAGCTCCGGCCCTCGGCGGAGCCAGGGGCAGGGCGCACCTGTGTGTTCTTTTAAGCCCTAAACCCTAAACCCTAAACTCCTAAACCCTGATTGCAATGACATGATGTTTGTCTCAGTCTCTTGCACGGAAAGCCATCGGCACAGGCGGGCCATGCACGGTGGGCGCAGGCAGGACCTCAGGCCCGGAGTTCGAAGGCTTGCTGCAAGTCACCGCGAACATTCGTGAATCATCGTACATCATGCCCTTTATGCGGATTTCTTCAACTGGATGATCGGACGGGTGCCCGGCAGGTCGCGACATTTCAGTCGCGACAGACGAACCCTAAACCCTGGGCCTAGAATTCAACGTCGGCAGGGTTTCAAGCTGCCCTGGGCTTTGGCATGCTCTGGCAGGTATTGTTCGCTGCAGCTGCTGGCCCGAAGGAGCAGCTATTGATTTGCAAGATCTAAACCCCAACCCTTCAGAGGGGATTCCTGCTTAGAATGCGAGGTGGTTGCATGGTTCCTTAGCATGGGTCTGTAAAAGCGGACACCTTATATACTCTGTAGAAGGGTTCCGTGGTTCTACTATAATAAACTGCACAGAAGGGTGTGTTCCCACGTGACGCTTTCCTGGAAATCCTGAGGAAGATCGTGCTCCACCATTGCGATGAAAGTCGTAGATGCTTCGGGACTCTACTTGAAGGAAGTCCGCTCTATCTCCGAGCGGCATCCTCAAAACAGGAACCTGCTTCTCAGCGGCGGGGCGCACAGAGATAGTCTGCCGTGTTCAGGATGATGTGAGTACGCTTCAAGACGGCCATGACATTGGCTTCTGTGTTCTCTTTGGGGTACCATGCGCCTTCTATCATTTTCATGAAAGCTGTGCGGGGAACATATGATGGAGCTCCACGCTCTCTCTATTCGATGTTACCGACGTCCGTGAATGCCTTGATTTTCCTGAAAGGCTGATCGGACGGTGTGCCATCGCCGAAGATGTCTGGCCGAAAGGCTGAGCCGCTTTGACCTCTGAAAACATCAAACGCACATGCCCGGCGGAAGGACGGTACTTTCTCTTTGACCTGGTTGGCTTTGCGGATGGCATAGCGTGACAGCGCCATAGCCACTGCGCGGGCAACAGGGTGTTCCCACTCCCTGGCAGGCCATGGAAGCCGAGAGCCTTTTCATTTAGAGTCGGAAAGAGTGGGGCTAGGGCTCGAAGGACTCTCACATCGAGATCATACAAGGTGAGAGGCCACTTCTCATGAACCTGAGCGAGTACTCCATCCTAAGCTAAATGGCGTAGTGACTTCTCGACTAGCATGGATGAGCTGTTCGGAAATCGTGATTTCTGCATTGGACTTTGAGTGACACTCTTCGGTTGCTTGCGATGGTCACTATATGTAATGTATGTATGCATATATATATATATATATATGCTCACCCCCCCCCCCCCATGATCTACCGCGGTGGGTCTGGGAGAGAGGGTGGGGGGGGGGGGGTGCCTTGCATGCACAGTAGAATGATATACAAAGTTGGCAAAGTTATAATAGACACGAGCACAGACACATCCACCAAACCACTGCAGATGTACAGGTATGGCAGGGGAGAGAGGACGCGTAAGTCGTGCGTGCGGCTTGGCACTGGCGCTTCGAAACACACCCAGGAGCGCACACTGGACGCCTTCCCCTCTCCAAACCCCTAAACCCCCTGAACCCTAAAGCCCTAAGCCCCTAAACGCTAAAACCCTAAACCCTAAACCCCTAAACCCTAAACCCCTGAACCCAAAACCCTAAACCCTGAACCCAAAACCCTAAACCCTAAACCCTGAACCCTAAACCCTAAACCCTAAACCCCAAACCGCTAAGCTCTCCTCGCTGGTCTGCTCTGGGAAATCGGGGCTCGCGAAGACCCAGAGGCACAGACAGAGCCGACACCATCCTGGAAGGAGGGGATCCCCCTGAGGTTTAGGGTTTAGGGCTTGGGGTTTAGGGTTTGTTTCGGGGTTTAGGGTTTCGGGTTTAGGGTTTAGGGTTTCGGGCAGACCTTCCAAAAGCCTAAGCCCCTTCCCTAAACCCCAAACCATGCAAGGTTTTGGCTTCGTGTCCATAGCTTGGGATGTTCCCCCCCTATACTAACAGTCCTCAACAGGGATTCTAGTACCCTCTACGATAATCCTCATTAAGGACTGTGAGCTGTTCGTATAAGCGGGAACATCCCAATCCATAGCGAACCTCGGGTCTGCAAGGGCTTGAGGGCGGAGCTTGCCATTTTTTCAGAGGGCTATAGGGTTTAGGGTTTCGGGTTTAGGGTTTAGGGTTTGGGGTTTAGGGTTTAGGGTTTAGGGTTTAGGGTTTAGGGTTTAGGGTTTAGGGTTTAGGGTTTAGGGTTTAGGGTTTAGGGTTTAGGGTTTAGGGTTTAGGGTTTAGGGTTTAGGGTTTAGGGTTTAGGGCCTGCAGCTGCAAGTGCAAGGAACTGCCATGAATCTCAAACAAAGTTCCTTTCTCTCACTTCGAGAGCTTCCACTAAACCCCTGGTCATACCCCAAACCCTAAACCCTAAACCCTAAACCCTAAACCCTAAACCCTAAACCCTAAACCCTAAACCCCCGGTAAGTTAAAACAAAAAAACCGCTCCAGGCCTGGTAGCGGCGCCGCCGCAGCCATCAACAGCGCGCTGAGGCAGCGGCAGGCGGCAGGCTGGGTGTGGTAGCCCACACCTTCAAGCTTGCGGTTTAGGGGGGGTTAGGGGTTTAGGGTTTGGGGTTTAGGGTTTAGGGTTTGGGGTTTGGGGTTTAGGGTTTTGGGTTTAGGTAGGGAGGAAAGAGGAATTTATCGGGGACTTGTGGGGCAATCTTCTGGTTCAAGTCTTTTGTTGGGCGTTTTGGAACTTCTCGGCGAGTTCGTTGGAAGTTTTGGGGGTTGTTGGTGGGGCCATCTTGGCATCATTATAGCAAACGCCGTGCTGGTGCAAGGGGCCGTGAAGACATGCATTTTCTGTTCACAGGTCTGGAGGGCACCAGAAGATTCCGGAGTGTGTGGGTTTAGGGTTGCGGGTCTTCGAGTATGCAGTTTAGGGTTTCGGGTTGAGTACTAACCCTAAACCCGAAACCCTAAACCTGAAACAATAGCCCTAAACCCTAAACCCTACACCCTAAACCCTAAACCCGAAACCCTAAACCCTCAACACCGGCCTTTCAGAACTAGGGCCACCCCGGCAGCGGCTCGGCTGACCACGCCGAAGCATCCGCCCCTCCAGAGGGTGTAGAGCGACACAGCAGTGAGCAAGGAGAGCTCCTGCACAAGGGCCCCATGAAACTCCGATTTTTTTTTTGTGTGTGTTTGGGGTTTAGGGTTTAGGGTTTAGGGTTTAGGGTTTGGGGTTTCGGGTTTCGGGCTTCAAGCCCGAAACCCCAAACCCTAAGCCTTTCGCCTTTGAGTCTCAGGCTGAAGGTCCGACCCCTACCCTAAAGCCCTAAACCCGAAACCCGAAACCCTGAACCCAGGCCTTGAGCATCGCCAATTGAGGGAAAAATGCCATGTGGGCTTCCTTCGCCGAGCCTCACTCTCTGCTGTCAGAGTTTAGGTTTTAGGGCTTAGGTCTTACGGATTAGGGTTTGGCGTTTAGGTTTTTTGGGTTTTGGATTGAGGTGTTGATGTAGGGCTAAGCGCACAAGCCACTACACCCCAAAACCTACACCCCAAAACCTACACCCCAAACCAGAAACCCCAAACCCCAAACCCCAAACCCCAAACCCTACACCCCAAACGCTTGCCGGGGCGCGCCCGGCACGTCGGAAGCTTTCCGAAGGCCCGGCGACCAGTGGTCGCAAAACTGCCATGGCCATCGCAAGTGGTGTCGCGCGGGTTTGGGGTTTAGGGGTTTAGGGTTTAGGGTTTGGGGTTTCGGGTTTGGGGTTTGGGGTTTGGGGTTTGGGGTTTGGGGGTTAGGGTTTAGGGTTTAGGGCTGAGGTTTGAAGGCAGCTTGTTGCCGTTGGGTCTACATGACCCAACAGCGCAAGCACTGCACAAATCTCTGGCTCGTCTGCAAGCAGCCAAGGAGAACGATTTCAAAGCAGATGCATGGCTGATAGTGAACTCTCACAAGCAGGAAAGAAGCCTGAGCACCCCTACACCCTAAACCCCTAAACCCTACACCCTGAACAAGTCACTTTCTCACCTCTACCAGTGCCAATCAGTGGGAGCCCAAGAGACTCTCCTGAAAAAAGTCTACGCTAGGGGCCTTAATAGCTAGAGTAGGGTTGTGGGGTTATTATAGAATAATGATAAAGGGACCACAAGGGAATAATGTTCGAAATTATTTTCCGATCCCTATATTTGTTTCATTAGTCCCAGGCGCCCTCTACAAACAGCATGCAAGCCCCCCAGCGAAAAAAGAGTGCAGAAGAGTCAGGGGCAGCCGATGGCGTTAAACAGAAACCCAAAACCCTAAACCCTAAACCCAAGACCCTGAGCCCTAAACCCTAAACATTTGTGGCACCGGCTCAAGTGTAACATCGCTTCTGAGTAGCCCAGTTCTACAGGGGTATGGGCCTTAAAACACCTTGCTAGGGGCTCGGAGGAACTCTGATATGCGTCGGAGAGGCTGTGCACCCAACTCGGCCATTCTTCTGGCCCCTCGTAGAAGTGTTCTAAGGTCATAACAAGTACCACACAATCACAACCGCAGTGGTCACCAAAAGCCTCTAAGAACGGCTGACTTCGATGAAACCTTCCCGAGTCACGGTCAGAAGTAGGGTTCGGGAACAAGGAGGTGGCCAATCGGCATTTCGTAGACGACTGGACCTCCTGCACAAATGAATCCCCCCTCTAAACCCTAAGCCCTAAGCCCTTAACCCTAATCCCTAAACCCTCAACCCTATGCCGACTGCAAAAGGCCTCTTTTTCCCCGCGCCGGACAAACGACGTCGGAAAGGCCGTCTGGAGAGCTGCATCGTGCACGGCTCTCCTTTGATGTCCCCATCCCAGCTTTCTCAACCCGGCCTAAACTCGGATGGCCCTTAAAGTCCTTTGAAAAAAATATTCCTGAATAGGATCCTCTTAAACCCAATAAGGGTTTAGGGTTTAGGGTTTAGGGTCTAGGGTTTAGGGTTTAGGGTCGAGGGTTGAGGGTTTAGGGTTGAGGGTTTAGGGTTGAGGGTTTAGGGTCTAGGGTTTAGGGTTTAGGGTTTAGGGTTTAGGGTTTAGGGTTTAGGGTTTAGGGTTTAGGGTTTAGGGTTTAGGGTTTAGGGTTTAGGGTTTAGGGTTTAGGGTTTAGGTTTAGGGTTTAGGGAATATGATCCTCTTAAACCCAATAAGGGAAAATAGCACAAAACCTTGCAGACCCGGAAGCCTAAGGAACAACTAGACCCAGGAGTAACCTAGGAATCAAAAGGGTGCCCTTTTTGGTATAAAGGGGGTTCTGACGGAACCTACACCCTAACAAAGGGAATAAGGGCCTACGCTTAATCCTAGACCAAGTCCTAATGTTCTCTCAACCCCGTGGACTCGTAAACCTCTTTGGCAAGTCACACCGCAGACACTGCAAGGCCACGAAGTGACGATGTCGATTGAGGGTTTAGGTTTTAGGGTTTAGGGTTTCGGGTTGAGGGTTGAGGGTTGAGGGTTGAGGGTTGAGGGTTGGGGCTGTAGGTTTGCCCCGAGGTGCGGAAGTCCGGAGAAGCCTAGTTGCTTGGGACTTTTGAGCGGGAAAGCAATCTACAATGGTCATTTGGGGAACAGGCAGTTTGGTCAACTCCCACATATGGAATTGAGACCCTAAACCCTACACCCTAAACCCCAAACCACAAACCCGAACCCGAAATCGTCTGAGGTGACTTTGTACCTAAACCTCCGAAGCCCTAAACCCTAGCCCTAAACCCGAAACCCTAAACCCTAAACCCGAAGTTTTTGGGGCCGGCGGACCACTTGCATGCCTAGTGGCAGCCGCAGGGAGTCCATGTCGCCGTAGCGGATGCGCTGCCACTCGCGGAAGCCTCTCAGGGTTTAGGGTTTAGGGTTTAGGGTTTAGGGTTTAGGGTTTAGGGTTTAGGGGTTTAGGGGTTTAGGGGTTTAGGGTTTAGGGTTTTGGGTTTTGGGTTTAGGGTTTAGGGTTTAGGGTCCGCCGACCCTGGCGGCGTGTTGGATGGGTTTGAGGGGGGGGGGGGTAGGGGGGGTCGGTGCACAATTTTTTCGTGGAGGCCGCGCCAGTCGCACAGCGTAAACAGGCGGTTCAGCACAGGGGTCCCGGGCCCAACCCCCCCACCCCCCCTCCCCCCCCCTCCCCCCCCCCCCCACCCCCCCTCCCCCCCCCCTCCCCCCCCTGTCCGGCTGCCTTCTGGGCTGTTTGGGTCCTGGTGCCACCCCCCCCCCACAACGTTTCACAGAACTTTGCCGAGCAGGCTGACCTTTCAACTTCCAGCGGGGTCGGCGGCTTGAGCCGGAGGCTCTTAAATTTAGGGTTTCGAAGCCCTGTTCCCGATCCCCCGAAATCCGATATCGCAACGCTCTGCTAAACCCTAGATCCTATCAACCCTATAAACCCGATAACCCCTCTAAACCCCATAAAAATCCCCGTAGTAACCCTACCTATAAACCCAGTAAACCCCCATATATATAAACCCCCCTGAACCCTCCTCAGAACCAAAAGGCAGGCAGGCGCGGGGGGCCTTGGGGGTCCGAGTCCCGGAGGGCCGTCCTTGGCCGGGTTTTAGGGGAGCTTTGGGGTTTAGGGTTTAGGGTCTGGGGTTTAGGGTTTAGGGTTTAGGGTTTAGGGTTTAGGGTTTAGGGTTTAGGGTTTAGGGTTTAGGGTTTAGGGTTTAGGGTTTAGGGTTTAGGGTTTTAGGGGGCTTCAGGGGCTTTTAGGGTGTTTTGGTTATAGGGCTTAAACAGGTAGGCAGGGTTGCAAACACAGGGAAGGGCATCACAAGTACTCTACATATGCACCGGTGCCTCAGGCACGCATTTGCCTGTCCAATCTTCTCAAGGCCGGGGTCATGGACGGGTGGGTGCACAGACCCCTAAACCCTGAACCCTAAACCCTAAACCCTAAACCCTAAAACCTAAACCCTAAACCCTAAACCCTAAACGGCCACACGCAGCTCATCAAGCCGATTGCTGTGGTACATATGCGGGAGGCACGATGCCTTATTGTACCAGCCACCTCCTTCAGCATCCTTCGGGCCGGGGTGGGATACCCTAAACCCTAAACCCTAAACCCTAAACCCTAGACCCTAAACCCTAAACCCTAGGGGGGCTCGAGGCCTTCAGAACGTTTTGGGCTTGGGCCTTAGGGGGCTTTGGGTGGCTCTAGGGGGCCTCGGGGTGGCTTTGGGGGGCCTTGCAGTAGGGGCTGCTGAGGGGCTTTTGGGGCAACCGCTCCCTCTGCCTTCTGGAGAGTGCCCAAGACCCTTCAACCCCTGACATCCTAAAAGACTAAAACCTTAAACCCTAAAACCCTAAACCCTAGAACCCTAGAACCCTAAAATGTTGACTTCACATTAGTGATTCCCGCCGCAATTGTAAAATCCCGCTGCCGGAACACAATATTGTAACCCGCCACAATTGTAAAATCCGACCCGGGAAATCCGGTTTTTACGGGCGTGGTGCAACTACCTAATACTACAACTAATAGTACGTCCTACCAGGATTTAGGCGAACATTATTGAGGACGCCCTGGCCGGAGAGATTGATCAATGAAGGGGGGGGGTTTATTAATGCGAAGTCAACATAAACCCTAAAAACCCTAAGCCCCTAAACCTTCAAGTTTCAAAACCTAAACACCCTAAACCCCTGCACCCTCTACACCCCTAGACCCCTGAAGCCCTACCCCCCATATAAACCCTAAACCGCGAAGACCCTAAAACCCTACAACCCTAACACCCCTAGAGCCCTAGAGCCCTAGACCCCTAGACCCCTAAACCCTAAACTCTAACCCCTAAACCCTAAACCCTAAACCCTAAACCCTCTCTTACTATGTATATTTAAACCCTAATGACCTTCGTGGGCATATCTTTTTTTCTGGGCCCTAAACCCTGACCCCCTTCGTCGGCATATTGTTTTTTTCCTGGGCCGGACCCATTTTCAAGGTTTTTCAAGGTTTTCAGAGTTTTCAGTGTTTTTCAAGGTTTTTCAATGTTTTTCAGGATGTTTCAGGGTTTTTAACGTTTGGGGCATAGGGTTTAGGGCTGTAGGGTTTGGGGCATAGGGTTTAGGGCGGTAGGGTTTGGGGCATAGGGTTTAGGGCTGAGGGCTGTAGGGTTTGGGGCATAGGGCTGTAGGGTTTGGGGCATAGGGTTTAGGGCTGTAGGGTTTGGGGCATAGGGTTTAGGGCTGTAGGGTTTGGGGCATAGGGTTTAGGGCTGTAGGGGTGTTTTTCACAATTTTTCAATGTTTTTCCAGGGTGTTTCAGGATTTTTTGCCTAAGTTCTGATGAAGGACCGCCCCCGCGACCTTTTCACAGCCTAGTTTTGGTCAAGGGGGGGTCGTATTTTTCAATTTTAAAGGCAAATAGTCTTCGGAGACCCCCCTTGCCTCAAACTCCGACCCCCCCTTGAGAGGGAAAGTTTGCCTCCAAAAACACCCCAAATGAGGGGGACCCCAGGATCGGCCCGGGGGTCCCAGTTAAAAATGCGATTTTTTAGTACTGAAATCGACGGTTCTGGGTGGGCTCTCGTTTTCTGCAGTTTTGATCAAAACCGAGCCTTCACCGGTTTCAGGATTTCAAGTTTTTCAAGGTTCTTCAAGGTTTTTCAGAGTTTTTCAGTGTTTTTTAAGGTTTTTCAATGTTTTTCAGGATGTTTCAGGGCTTGTAACCCTCAATTCTGATGAAGGGCCGCCCCCGCGACCTTTTCACAGCCTAGTTTTGGTCAAGGGGGTCGTATTTTCAATTTTAAAGGCAAAATAGTCTTCTGAGACCCCCCCTTGCCTCAAACTCTGACCCCCTTGAGAGAGAAAGTTTGCCTCCAAAAACACCCCAAATGAGGGGGCACCCCAGGATCGGCCAATAGGGGCTTCTAAACCGTAGGGTCCGAAAAAGCTCAGAGATGGTCCAGAAGGAGCTGAATCCGAAACAACTGGGCCTTGAGCTTTAAGCCTACTGGGAATGTATTGAGTGAACTTTGTATTTTCTCAATGTTATGGGTTTCTTGGGTGGGTGGGGTTTTATTCCAACCCTTGACAAGCTGCTTGACTAGTGAATGCTCGGACTTGAGATGCTGAACCCTAAACCCTAAACCCTAAACCCCTAAGCTCATCGGCCGTGGCTCAAGTGCTCCAGCGACGCCGGGGCGGCGGCACCCAGGCACTTGGCAGACCACTGCCGGAGCCAGCGAGCCTCTTAGGGTTTAGGGTTTTAGGGTTTAGGGGTTTGGGGTTTGGGGTTTAGGGTTTCGGGTTTAGGGTTTAGGGTTTAGGGTTAAGGGTTTAGGGTTTAGGGTTTAGGGTGTAGGGTTCGGGGTTTCAGGGTCTTGGGTTCTATGGTTTAGGGTCTAGGGCCTGTTCAAAGCTGAGCTTAAACAACAACACCGGAGGTGTAGGTGTTGGGGTTTGGGGCTTAGGGCTCAGGGCTCAGGGCTTAGGGCTTAGGGCTTAGGGCTTAGGGCTTAGGGCTTAGGGCTTAGGGCTTAGGGCTTAGGGCTTAGGGCTTAGGGCTTAGGGCTTAGGGCTTAGGGCTTAGGGCTTAGGGCTTAGGGCTTAGGGCTTAGGGCTTAGGGCTTAGGGCTTAGGGCTTAGGGCTTAGGGCTTAGGGCTTAGGGCTTAGGGCTTAGGGCTTAGGGCTTAGGGCTTAGGGCTTTAGGGCTTAGGGCTTAGGGCTTAGGGCTTAGGGTCTAGGGTTTAGGGTTCAGGGTTTAGGGTTTAGGGTTTAGGGTTTAGGGCTTAGGGTTTAGGGTTTAGGGTTTAGGGTTTATTGTTTAGGGTTTAGGGTTTGGGGGTTAGGGTTTAGGGTTTAAGGTTTAGGGTTTGAGGGTCAAGGGTTTTCGGGGTTAGGGCTTGGGGTTTAGGGTTTGGGGTTTGCACCCCACTTTCTACGCTGTTGCAAGGCCTCCGGATGCTCCCACGCCGAAGCCAGCCGCTCTGCAGCCTCCCAAGGGGAAGGTTAGAGGGTTTAGGGTTTAGGGTTTGGGGTTCAGGGTTTAGGGTTTAGGGTTTAGGGTTTAGGGTTTAGGGTTTGGGGTTTGGGGTTTGGGGTTTGGGGTTTGGGGTTTGGGGTTTGGGGTTTGGGGTTGGAGGGTTTAAGACTGTTTGGCGCTTAGCGCTGAGCCCTAAACCCTAAACCCTAAACCCTAAACCCGAAAGGAGAGCTTCGGGCCTAGAAGGCTTAGGAGGGTTTAGGAAGGCTTTACGAGTGCATCGGAAACCCTAAGTGCTTTTGTCACATGGCGCTAGAGAGTGATCGAAGCACCCTGCCTTGGTAGACCCTGATCCCCACAGGCCTGAAAGGCGCGCGCCGCCGCGGCTAAGCAGAAAGCGTGCGCCTCCTCTTCCGTAGGCCTGCAGGCCACCAAAGGAGTTGGGTTTTTTTGGGTGCCTGTAACGCTAAGCCACAAACTCTAGCCCTAAACCCTGAACCCTGAACCCTAAACCCTAAACCCTAAACCCTGAACCCTAAACCCTAAACCCTAAATCTTCTAGAGCAACCCAAAAGCCCTGAAAGCGCTAAATCCCAAACTCGAAAGCCAACTCCGCCCCTTCGAGCAGCATTGAGCCCCAGAGTTCACAAACGGTTCGTGGGATTTAGGGTTTAGGATTTAGGGTTTAGGGTTTAGGGTTTAGGGTTTAGGATTTAGGGTTTAGGGTTTAGGGTTTAGGGTTTAGGATCTAGGGTTAGGGTTTAGGGTTTAGGGCTTAGGGTTTAGGGTTTAGGGTTTAGGGTGGGGAGTCTTTGCTCCAGAGCTTCTTGGGTTTATGGGGTTTCTCGCGTTCGAGGGCTTCTAGTTGGGTGGGGGGGTTCAAAAAGACCTTGAGCCCCCAACCCTAAACCCCAAACTCTGACCTAGACCCTGAAACCCTAAGCCCCAAAAGCCCCACGCCCCAAAACCCTATTCAAACCCTAAACCCTAAAACCCTAAACCCTCAACCCTAAAACCCCAAACCCTAAACCCTAAACCCTAAACCCTAAACCCTAAACCCTAAACCCTAAACCCTAAACCCTAAACCCTAAACCCTAAACCCTAAACCCTATTCGGGCCCAAGATGCGGCAGCCAGGCCATTGCATCCCTCAGTCTCTGGACAATCGGGTTGAGGTCCCCGAGCCTGGTGGAGCCAAAAAGCCCCATTCTGAAAGGGTTTAGGGTTTAGGGTTTGGGGTTTAGGGTTTCGGGTTTAGGGTTTCGGGTTTAGGGTTTCGGGTTTAGGGTTTAGGGCTTAGGGTTTAGGGTTTAGGGTTTAGGTTTCTGTGTAGGGTTTAGGGATTCAAGAAGCAAACCTGAAAACTTTATATGAGACCGTCTAGAAGGCTCCACGAAGCCCCGCCATTCAGGCCGAGAATACTGACTAATTATGGAAGGCGTATGAAGCACTAAGGAAAGGCCATTACGTCCCTCAGCCCAACACCCTAGCCCGTAAAGACCACATCCCTAAACCCTAAATACCCTATTCCCTAAACCCTAAACCCTAAACCCCAAACCACCTTGGAAGCATCGGCGCCGGGGGCCGACTAAGGGGGTTTGGGCGGGTTTAGGGTTTTGGGTTTTGTGTGTTGGGTTTTGGGTTTAGGGTTTAGGGGCTTCGGGTTTAGGGGGATCGGGTTTAGGGTTTAGGGTTTAAGGGTTTGGCCTTGAGGCTTGAATCCTGAGCCCCTGCGACCTCGACTTACAGTTTGGCCCCGAGCCCCGGACTCAAAAGCCGTAGCCTCTTCACAAGGACAGTCATGACAAACGCTCATTTTCCTACAACAGGAGCCTCATGGCGAGCAGCCCAATTCACATGCTACATCCTGAAATCCGAAGCCACAACCCCCAAACCCGAGATCCCAAAATCCTCAACGCGAACCCTAAAACCCTGAAAACAGAAGCTGAAACCCCAAAAAACCCAACACCCTGATACCGCCCCCCAAACACCTAAACCTTAAAGAAGCCCCACGCCCCAACCCCAACACCCTGAGCCCCCCCCCCCCCCAAACCCTAAACCCTAAACCCTAAACCCTAAACCCTAAACCCTAAACCCTAAACCCTAAACCCACCTAAAGCCAAAACAAGCCCCGACGCCCCAACCGTCGCAATTCTCGCGCCTGGCGGTTGAAGACTCCGGCCCTATGGCCTCAAGCTGCGTGAGGATGGAGTGTAGCTCCTGCCAGGGGCCGGGGGGTTGAGGAGTGTAAGAGTTTAGGGTTTAGGGCATTAGGGGTTTAGGCATGGAGGCTTAAGGTTTAGGGTTTAGGGTTAAGGGGTTTCGGGTTTAGGGCTTAGGGGTTGAGGTAAGAGGGTAGGGTTGAGGGTTTAGGATTTAGGTGTTTAGGGGATGTTGGGCATGTAGGCTTAAGGTTTAGGGGGTTTAGGGCTTAGGGTGTTTTGGGGCTTCGGGGGCTTAGGGTTTTTGGGACGTTGGGGCTTAGGTTTGGGGATTTTGGGGCGTTTAGCTCTCCCTAAACCCCAAACCCTAAACCCTAAACCCTGAACCCCAATCCCTAAACCCCAAACAAGGCTTAACGCTTCTTTGCTGGGTCCCCCATCCTGGACAAACGGCTCGTCCCGGCTGCGCTTCTCAAAGGCACACCTGTGCATGGGGCCCTTGCCCAGCTGATCCAGGGTTGAGGGTTTAGGGTTTAGGGTTTGGGGTTTGGGGTTTAGGGTTTAGGGTTTAGGGCTTTTAGCACCTGGTGTTAGGGCTAGGGTTTCGGGTTCAGTGCTATAAGGGTTTTAAGGTTTGAGGTGTAAACCGTTTCGGGTTCAGTGCTATAAGCGTGTTTAGGGTTTAAGGTGTAAACCGTTTCGGGTTCAGGGCCCTAAGGGTTTTAGGGTTTAAGGTGTAAACCGTCGGGACTTTGGGGTTGTCAGGGTTTTACAGGTGCAGGGTTCAGGGCGTTCAGGGTTTAGGGGTTCCAGCCCTTCACAGCCTACTCTGCTATGGCCCCCAGATCCCTGGAGCCCCAACCCCCGGACCCGAACTTGGGTTCTGCAGACCCCCAAACAACCGTCTGAACGCTGCAGTACGACTCAGGGGGGTGGAGGATGAGGGCTTATACCCAACACAACTTAGAACCCTGAACTCTTGGCCCTAAACGCTACACCCAGGGTGGCGATCAATTCCTGACTGAAGCCGGGAAGAAAACCTTCGGTTTTCGACCCAAAACTTGAAGAAAAACCCTTCCTGCTCCCCCCCACCCCCCGCCCTCCCCCTGCAAGCAAAACATCAGAATGTGCCAGCGAGGCACCCAATCCCCTGCCTCCTAAACCCGAGATAAAGCCCCAAACCACCTAAACCTCTAATTCCCGAACTTCCCACAAACAACCCTAAACCCTAAAACCGAAACCCTAAAACTCGTACAGTAAGAAGAAGAAGAAGAAGAAGAAGAAGCACCCTACAAATCCTATAAACCCTCTAAATCCTAAACCTCAGAAGTCGCAAGAAGAAGAAGAAGAAGAAGCACCCTACAAATCCTATAGACCCTCTAAACCCTAAGCCTCAGAGCTCGTAAAAAGAAGAAGCAGAAGAGGAAGCACCCTACAAACCCTATAAACCCTCTAACCCCCAAACCTCAGAACTCGTACAGTAAGACGAAGAAGCAGAAGAAGAAGAAGAAGCACCCTACAAATCCTATAAGCCCTCTAAACCCTAAACCTCAGAACTCGCGCTAGGAAGAAGAAGAAGAAGAAGCACCGTACAGATCCTATAAACCCTAAACCCTAAACCCTAAACCCTAAACCCTAAACCCTAAACCCTAAACCCTAAACCCTAAACCCTAAACCCTAAACCCTAAACCCTGAAGAAGAAGAAGAAGAGAGCGGAACCTGGGGCAGCAGCAGGTGAATCCCTGGGCGCCGTGCTTTTGCGAGATGGCCTGCCGCTGGATTTGTTGTGCCTTTTGGGCGGTTTAGGGTTGAGGGTTGAGGGTTGAGGGTTGAGGGTTTAGGGTTTAGGTTTTAGGGTTTAGGGTTTAGGGTTTAGGGTTTAGGGTTTAGGGTTTAGGGTTTAGGGTTTAGGGTTTAGGGTTTAGGGTTTAGGGTTTAGGGTTTAGGCTTAGGGTTTAGGATTTAGGGTTTAGCGTGTGGCTTAGAGTTTAAAACTTAAGGATTGAGGTTTAGGGTTTAGGGTTTAGGGGTTAGGGGTTTAGGGGTTTAGCGGTTTAGGGGTTTAGGGGTTTAGCGGTTTAGGGGTTTAGCGGTTCAGGGGTTAGGGGTTAGGGGTTGGGGGGGTTTGGGGTTGGGGTTTAGGGTTAGGGGTTTGGGGTTTAGGGGTGTTTAGGGGTTTAGGGGTGTAGGGGTTTAGGGGTTTAGGGGTTAGGGTGTAGGGTGTAGGGGTTGGGGTTTGGGGTTAGGGTTTAGGGGTTTAGGGGTTTCGGGGTTAGGGGTTTAGGGGTTTAGGGTTAGGGGTTCAGGGGTGTAGGGGTTCAGGGGTTTAGGGGGTTTGGGGTTTAGGGGTTAGGGTTTAGGGGTTTGGGGTTTGGGGTTTAGGGGTTTGGGGGTTTAGGGGTTTAGGGGTTTAGGGGTTTAGGGGTTTAGGGGTTTAGGGGTTTAGGGTGGGCCTGAGGGTTTCAGGACTTCAGGCCTTTAGGGGCTTTGAACCGCTACATCTGCCTACGCACAGAACCCTTTCAGTGTAAACCCTAAACCCCAAACCCTAAACCCTAAACCGCCTAAACCCCTAAACCCTAAACCCCAAACCCTAAACCCTGACATCCAAAGAACCTACAGCTGCCGCCCAGCCTGTCGACCGCTGTAGCTGCGGACGGCGTGCGCCGTGCCAAAGTATTCCTGGGAGGCTTAATGTCTAGGGCGGTTTACAGGGTTTAGGGTTTAGGGTTTAAGGTTTAGGGTTTAGGGTTTAAGGTTTACGGTTTAGGGTTTAAGGTTTAGGGTGTAGGGTTTAGGATTTAGGGTTTAGGGTTTAGGGTTGAGGGTTGAGGGTTTCGGGTTTAGGGGGGTTAGGGTTTAGAGTTTAGGGTTTATGGCTAGGGTTTAGCGTTTAGGGCGGTTTTTGAGGCTTGGCGCTTGCTGGGTTGGGGTTTCTTTCGCCCGCAGGTTCAGAGCCCGAGTGTGCCTCAGGGCTTAGGGTTTCAGGCTTAAGGTTAACCCTAAACCCTAAACCCGAAACCCTAAACCCGAAACCCTAAACCCCTAAACCCTAAACCCTAAACCCCTAAACCCTAAACCCCTAAACCCCTTAGGAGGTTTCACATCCGAGGATCAAACGTGACCTCGTCACCTTTGGACAGGTCCTTGGCCGCGCGGAGCAGCATCAAACCACCTGAAGGGGACGCTTTGCTCAAGAACCTAAGCTTCAGAGAACCTCAGGCCCTGAACCCTAAACCCTAAACCCTAAACCCTAAGCCCTAAACCCTAAACCCTAGACCCTAAACCCTAAACCTGAACCTCTTCGAAACCCAGACGGTAACCCTGAACCCGAATATGCTGAAAGCCTTACAACTTAAAAACGCCAAACCTCTGAAAAACCTTGAGAACCCTGAACCCCGAAAACCCTGAAACCTCAAGAAACCCAGAAAGCCCTGAAACCCTACAACCGTAAGCTTGGTAGGCCAGTAGCCATATTCTAGTAAGGGCACCCTTTTTGGGGTTTGTTACTTTATAAGGGAACCTTGACCCAAAAAGGGTCCCTAAACCCTAAACCCTAAACCCTAAACCCTAAACCCTAAACCCTAAACCCTAAACCCTAAACCCTAAACCCTAAACCCTAAACCCTAAACCCTAAACCCTAAACCCTAAGGGAAAAGGGTACTACTGGGCTACCAAGTAAGGGGCACCTCGACGTGCGGAGGACGCGGATCCCTCCTGCAGGCGTC
>CAJNDS010002218.1:270000-305000 GCA_905221605.1 Symbiodinium natans
GCCCGGCCAAGTTGATCTTATAGAGGGTGCCCCTATGAAACTGCGTCCAGCAATATAGGGTTTACGCCTTATAGGGTTTATAGGGTTTATAGGGTTTATAGGCTCCATAGGGGCTACGGAGTCTGTAGGGTGTACCGGGTTATGACCCCTATGACCCCGATGACGCCCCTGAACGCTAAACGCGAAAGCCTGAATCCTCAACCCCAAACCCTAAACCCTAAACCGTAACCCCAAACCCTAAACCCTAAACCCTAAACCCTAAACCCTAAACCCTAAACCCTAGATAGCCCCCAAGAACCCAACTTCACCGAGCCACCAGACGCGCGGGCGCGGCGCTCGCGCGGCCGGGACGGGCGCCCAGCGCGCTGGGCGGTGTAGGAAAGGCCACAGGGCCTGGTCTGAGGAATGTGTTTAGGGTTTAGGGTTTAGGGTTTAGGGTTTAGGGTTTAGGGTTTAGGGTTTAGGGTTTAGGGTTTAGGCTCAATGGCACTGGGGGTTTTGGTTTAGGGTTTAAAGGATTGAAAGGGTTTATAGGATTATAGGGTTTGTAGGGTCCAAAGCGTTCAGAGGGTTTATAGGGCTTGACAGGGTTCTCCCGCTTGCGCTTTGAGTGTTTGGCATCTAGGTTTCGGAGCGTCGGGGGGTTCGAGGGATTCTGGGGTGTCCCTTCTGGGCAAGATTCGGGCTTAGGGTTTCGGGTTTAGGGTTCAGGGTTGAGGGTTTAGGGTTTATCGTTAAACCCGAAGCCCTGAACCCTAAACCCCAACCCCAAAACCCTAAATCCCAAACCCTAAACCCTAAACCCTAAACCCCAAACCCTAAACCCTAAACCCTAAACCCTAAACCCTAAACCCGAAGCCCCACCTTGGAAGACGGCGGCGTTGGCCGCCATCAGCAGGGTGCCGCGGGGGATGGCGGCGGTGGAGACAACCCCCCGCTGCCCGTTGGGAGACTGGCTCACCTTGGGAGTTTAGGGTTTAGGGTTTAGGGTTTAGGGTTTAGGGTTTAGGGTTTAGGGTTTAGGGTTTAGGGTTTAGGGTTTAGGGTTTGGGGTTTAGGGTTTAGGGTTTAGGGTTAGTTTACAGCTTAGGGGTTACCGGGTGTGGGAGTTCTCCTTCTGAAAACAAGTTCGGGCCTCAACCTGAAGAAATCCGAGGGGCCCTGACCTGCAATTCTCCGCTTTCTTAGGGCAGCCACTGCAGCCTAAACCCCAACCGAGCCCTTGAACCCTAAATCCCAAACCTAAACCCTAAACCCTAAACCCTAAACCCTAAACCCTAAACCCTAAACCCTAAACCCTAAACCCTAAACCCTAAACCCTAAACCCTAAACCCCAATCCCTAAAACCAACCTCAAACCCGTGGCCTCCAGATCCTCGCACACGAAGTTTGGAAAGGCAGGGAGCGAAGCGGCCACGTGCCACGCAGCCTCCTCCACCTGGGGGAGAGGGGTTTAGGGTTTAGGGTTTAGGGTTTGGGGTTTAGGGTTTAGGGTTTAGGGTTTAGGGTTTAGGATTTAGGATTTAGGGTTTAGGTTTAGGGTTTAGGGTTTAGGGTTTAGGGTTGAGGGTTGAGGGTTGAGGGTTGAGTGTTGAGGGTTGAGGGTCCACGATAGGATTTACCTTAAAAATCTAAACTCCCTTTTTTAGGCTATTACAAAAAACCCTATACGATTCTCAAAAAAGAGTAGGTTTCGGGTTCTTAAGGTAAGTACATAGAGTTGCAGGATCTGTGAATTTATGCACCAAGGCGCACCAAAAAATGCACAAATCCAAACCCCGAATCTACAACTCCAAACCCCAAGAAACTAAACCCTAAAACTTCAACCCCATAAACTCCATGTACCCTTTCCCCTAACCCCTAAACCGCAAGCCCTAAACCCTAAACCCTACACCCTCTGTACTCAGCCTCCGCGACCACGCCCGCTCCGTCCTCCTGGCCAATCTCAGCACCATCTGGCCGAGGATTGGGGCTTAGGTTTTGGGTTTGGGGATTGGATTTCAGGGTTTAGGGTTTGGGGAGAAGTTAAGGTTCGGGTTTAGGGTTTACGGCTTACGGTTTGGGGTTTAGGGTGGGGTTGTGCGCAAGCTTGAAGGCCCCGACAACCCTCCACGCTCAACACCCCAAACCGAAACCCGTAAATCCCCCCAAGCCCACTAAATCCTTGCCAAACCCTAAACCCTAAACCCTAAACCCTAAGCCCTAAACCCTAAACCGTAAACCCCTAACCCCTAAACCCTAAACCCTAAACCCTAAAACCCTAAACCCTAAACCTTCCCTAAACCCCTGAACCTTCCCCAAACCCCTGAACCCAGATCCCAGCCTCCTTCGGCCTCCTCGAAGAAGACGCCGCCCACGTCGCCGAAGCCGCGCTCGGCCAGGCGCGCGAAGCGCCGCGCCTGCGCGCGCACACGCCGCCAGGCCGAAGCCAGTTCGGAGGTTCCTCAGCTTCCTAGCCCTAAACCCTAAACCCTAAACCCTGAACCCTAGACCCGAAACCCGAAACCTTGAACCCTAAACCCTAAACCCTTTAGGGGGGGTTAACGGGTCTTGAGAGGGCTTGGGAGGGGGGGGGGGGGGCTTTAAGCAGTTTTGAGGGTTGAAGAGGGGGTTTAAGGGCGGAGGGCATTTGAGGGGTTCAAGAGGAGGTTTCAAGGTTAAAGTTTGAGATTTGGTTTCGGTGAAGTTTGGGGTATGGCATGGCCTCGGGTTTAGGGTTTGCGGCTTCAAACTCAGGGGGGTGGGGGGGGGGGGTGTGAGACTTACATCCAAGCGATTCAAGATTTAAGGTTTAAACCCCGAACCCTTACTAGGATGGCCCTATATCCCTCTGATAAAGATTCCTGAAGATGATCCCCTTAAACCCAACAACGGAAAATACAAAATGTCCCAAGGGCCTACCGAGTGTAGGATTGGGGGGTCCGGGCCACGGTTTAGGGTTTAGGGTTTAGGGTTTAGGGTTTAGGGTTTAGGGTTTAGGGTTTAGGGTTTAGGGTTTAGGGTTTAGGGTTTAGGGTTTAGGGTTTAGGGTTTAGGGTTTAGGGTTTAGGGTTTAGGGTTTAGGTGTAGGGTTTAGGGTTTAGGGTTTAGGGTTTAGGGTTTAGGGTTTAGGGTTTAGGGTTTAGGGTTTAGGGTTTAGGGTTTAGGGTTTAGGGTTTAGGGTTTAGGGTTTAGGGCATAAGGCGGGTTTAGGGTTTAGGAGCTTCCGTGGTCTCAAGAGCATCCCAAGCTGCGAGGTATGGCCGGGTCCTCATGGAGGAGCTCCTGCGCGGCAGGGCTTTCAGAGGATTTTTTTTATTTTTATTTTTTGGGGGGGGGGGGGGGGGGGGGCGGGGGGGAGGTGATGTTCTTCAAGGGAGAACCTACAACCCTAAACCCTCAACCCTCAACCCGAAACCCTCAACCCTAAACCCTAAACCCTAAACTCTAAACTGAAAAACAAGAAGAATGGCCCGTGCGTGGATCCGGCACCCATGTACTTCTGGAACGTGTCCATCTCAGTATGGATTGGGGCTTGGGAGTTTGGGGTTTGGGGCTTTTTCGTTCCTAAACCCTAAACCCAAACCACAACCTTGAGGCCCTAAACCCTTAACCCTAGACCTAAACCCTTAACCCTAAACCTAGACCCTAAACCCTAAACCCTAAACCCTAAACCCTAAACCCCAAACCCTAAACCCTAAACCCTAAACCCTAAACCCTAACCCTAAACCCCAAACTCCCGAAGCCCTGTCAGTCCAGGGCCGCAGCGTAGTCTCCGAGACAGACCTCGGCCGCGGCCTCCGCCAAGCGCGCCAGCGCGAGGTAGTCCTGCCACCTGGGTCGAGGGTTTGGGGTTTGGGGTTTAGGGTTTAGGGTTTAGGGTTTAGGGTTTAGGGTTTAGGGTTTAGGGTTTAGGGTTTAGGGTTTAGGGTTTAGGGTTCAGGGTTTAGGGTTTAGGGTTTGCTGCAACAAAGTTCGACAAAAGAAAGGTTGTCCCGGAAAAGCCTGAAAATCCTCAGGCCTCGACCCTAAGCCCCAAACCCGAAACCCCAAGCCCTGTACCCAAAACCCTAAACCCTAAACCCGAAACCCTAAACCCTAAACCCTAAACCCTAAACCCTAAATCCGCCTCCTGGAGCCACCCTGCCGAAGCGCCGCAGCGCGCAAGAGGGCTCCTTGGGGCGCTGTGGCTGAGGGTTTAGGGTTCAGGGGACGCCACTCACCAAAATCCCCAAATCCCTAATTCCTACACCCTAAACCCTAAACCCTAAATCCCTTAGATCCCTAAATCCCTTAGATCCCTAAATCCCTAAATCCCTAAGTCCCTAAATCCCTAAATCCCTAAATCCCTAAATCCCTAAATCCCTAATTCCTACACCCTAAACCCTAAACCCTAAGTCCCTAAGTCCTAAATCCCTAGATCCCTAAATCCCTAAATCCCTACATCCCTAAATCCCTAACCCTTCATTTTGTCAAAGATCTCTCCAAGAGGGATCTGATGAGGGCTTAGTTTAAGGAGGGGTCTTGGGTTTTTAGGGCTTAGGGTTCACGAGGCCCTTTGGTGACGAGCTGCCAGGTTATGCTAGGACGCGCACGCATGTCCTAAACCCCGAAAACCCCAAACCCTTAAACATAATCCCGAGCCCCCAAACTCGGGGCCCTAAACGACCAGGCCCTCAATCCCTAAACCCTAAACCCTAAACCCTAAACAACCCTAAGCCCTCCAAAACCCCACAACGACCTGTAAAAAAGCTGCACTGCAACTTCGCTCGAACGCGCAAACCCTAAACGCAATGAACCCTTGGATCCCTAGACACCCCAACAAGAAACCTAAAAGCCATTTAGGTTTAGGGTTTAGGGTTTAGGGTTTAGGGTTTAGGGTTTAGGGTTTAGGGTTTAGGGTTTAGGGTTTAGGGTTTAGGGTTTAGGGTTTAGGGTTTAGGGTTTAGGGTTTAGGGTTTAGGGTTTAGGGTTTAAGATTTATAAAGTTTAGGGTGTATACAGTTTAGGGTCCCTAACAACCCCCAAAACACTCCCGAAGTGGCGCCGGGCAGCGCGCGTCGTCCCGTGCGCCCTCGCAGGCACCCAGCTGCAGCCGGGCCAGTAGCCGGAGGCGCAGCGCCTTTTGGGGGTTTCGGGTTTTCACCCTGATCCCTAAACTTGTGAGGAGCACGTCTCGGAAGTATTGACCCCCCAGCAGAATGAAAAAAACACAAGAAAAATATAAAAATGAATTCAAGAGAAAATACAAGCAGCGATTTAGGAACAACGGTGAAATACAAGAAAAATGCAAGAAAATTACGAGAAAAATGCAAGCAAAGGAAAAGCCATCGCCAGAAATTACAGGAAACAAACACAAGAAAACAAAGAAATGCGTGCAAGAAAATGCACGGAAAGTGCAAGAAAAACACAAGAAACTACAAGAAATATACAAGAAACACACAGTAGAAATACAAGAAAAACACAAGAACAAATACAAGGATAACACAAGGAAAATACAAGAAAAACACAAGAAAAACACGAGAAAAATACAAGAACAATACGAGGGGGGGGAGGGGCGGAGGGGGGGGCGGGCGGGGGAGGGGCGCACGGCAGGGGGCGGGGGCAAGGGGGCAGGGGAGCGGGGGGCGGGAGTGGGTGGTCATTCTTGTGTTTTTTTCGTGTGTTTCTCGTGTTTTTCTCGTGTTTTCTTGTATGTTTCTCGTATTTTTCTTGTGTTTTTCTCGTGTTTTTTCTCGTGTTTTTCTCGTATTTTCACGTATGTTCTCGTTGTTTCTCGTATTTTTTCTCGTGTTTTTTCTCGTATTTTCCTCGTATTTTTCTCGTATTTCTCTCGTATTTTTCGTGTTTTTCTCGTATTTTTCTCGTGTTTTTCTCGTGTTTTTCTCGTGTTTTTCTCGTGTTTTTCTCGTGTTTTTCTCGTATTTTCACGTATTTTATCGTTTTTTTTCGTATTTTATCGTATTTTTCTCGTGTTTTTCGCGCATTTTCTCGTGTTTTTCTCGTATGTTTCTCGCATTTGTTTCGTGATTTTTCTCGTGTTTTTTTTTCGTGTTTTTCTCGTATTTTTCTCGTATTTTCACGTATTTTCTCGTTGTTTCTCGTGTTTTTTCTCGTGTTTTTCTCGTATGTTTCTCGTGTTTTTCTCGTATTTTTCTCGTATGTTTCTTGTGTTTTTCTCGGGTGTTTTTTTCGTGTTTTTCTCGTGCTTTTCTCGTGTTTTTCTCGTGTTTTTCTCGTGTTTTTTCGTGTTTTTCTTGTATTTTTCGAAAAATACAAGCAGTGGGGCGGGCGGGTGGCAGGGGGGAGGGGGGGCCGGGGGTGGGCGGTCATTCTTGTGTTTTTTTTTAGTATTTTTTCGTGGTTTTGTTTTTGTTCTTTTTGTTTGTGGCATGTTTCTTGTGTTTTTGTCTTGTGTTTTTCTTGTATTTCTTTTGTCTTTTTCGTGTTTTTCTTGTATTTGTTCTTGCATTCTTCTTGTATTTTTCTTGTAATTTTCTTGTGATTTTCTTGTATTGTTCTTTGCGTTTTTCTTGTGATTTTCTTGCATTTTTCTTGTAAGTTGCTTGTACTTTTCTTGTGATGTTCTTGTGTTTTTTCTTGCACTTTGTTCGGCTGGCTTTTTCTGCGCCCGTATTTTTCTTGTACTCCCCGCTCGAAGTTTTCTTGTATTTCTTCCTGCATTTGTTTAGTTTTACTAAAACCCAATACTTCTGGAACCACGCCCGTCACAACCCTAAACCCTAAACCCTAAACCCTAAACCTTGTGCTGAAGGGCTCAGGGCTCAGGGTTGAGGGTTTTCAGGCCTTAGGGCTTAGGCTTCTTGGAGTTCTTTGGGGTGCTTAAGGTATTTTCGGGGGCATCTTAGGGTTCATGTTGGAGCCCATTAGGGTTTAGGGTTTAGGGTTTAGGGTTTAGGGTGTAGGGTTTAGGGTTTAGGGTTTAGGGTTTAGGGTTTAGGGTTGCTTAGGGCTCTTGAATGTCTTTACTCAGGGACTCTCTGGCTTGGAGGCTTCAGGTGCTTTTCCGAGTCGAAAACATGAAACATTCAACGGGGTTTAAGGTTCAGGGCGTTTAGGGTTCCAGGCTGATCAGCCAGGCACTGGAAGCACAGACAGCACAATTGGCAGCGCCCAGCAGCCAGCAGGATGCCCAGCAAGCGCGTTGCGGGCTGCCGGGAATCAACACAGTCACCCTAAACCCACCTCAAACCCTGAACCTAAACCCCTGAACCCAACACCGCTGAACCCTATACCCCGAAACCCTTAACGGGAAGAGCCCCCTGAACCCCAAAACCCTAAACCCGAAACCCTAAACCCTAAACCCTAAGCCCTAAACCCTAAACCCTAAACCCTACACCCTACCACAGACCTCCAAAGTCAGCGGGCAGCTCGTCAGCGCGCCCGCGAAAGCGGAGTCGGCGACCGGCGGCGGCGCCGCCGCGAGGTGAGGGGACCTGGTTCCGACGGGTTTGGGACCTGAGGTTGGGTTTAGGGTTTAGGGTTTAGGGTTGAGGGTTGAGGGTTTAGGGTTTAGGGTTTAGGGTTTAGGGTTTAGGGTTTAGGGTTTAGGGTTTGGGGTTTAGGGTTTAGGGTTTAGGGTTTAGGGTTTAGGGTTCAGGGTTCAGGGTTCAGGGTTCAGCGTTCAGGGTTCAGGGTTCAGGACTACGGGTTTGCCACTAAACCCTATCCCCCCCTTAGCTCCGTCAAACTAACTGACGCGTCAGAAACCCTGAGCCCCGAACCCTAAGCCCTAAACCCTAAACTCTGCTAAGCCCTAAACCCTAAACCCTAAACCCTAAACCCTAAACCCCAAACCCCAAACCCTAAACCCTAAACCCCAAACCCTACATGAAAACCCTTGCTGGCCTCGCTGGCTTCCAGCCCGACGCCAGGGCCAGCACCGCCAGGGCGGATGCGGCTGCCTGGCACTCTTAGGGTCTAGGGTTTAGGGTTTAGGGTTCAGGGTTTAGGGTTCAGGGTTTAGGGTTTAGGGTTTAGGGTTTAGGGTTTAGGGTTCAGGGTTTAGGGTGTAGGGTGTAGGGTTTAGGGTTTAGGGTTTAGGGTTTGGGGTTTAGGGTTTAGGGTTTGGGGTTTAGGGTTTAGGGTTTAGGGTTTAGGGTTTAGGGTTTGGGGTTTAGGGTTTAGGGTTTAGGGCTTCGTGTTTCGGAGGATCCCAAAAAGTATTTCCCCTTCAGGGGTACCGAAGAGTGACTCCCTTAGTGGCAGAGGGCACTATTTGGGGGCTCTACTTATTGGTAAGGGCTTAGGGTTTAGGGTTTAGGGTTTAGGGTTTAGGGTTTAGGGTTTAGGGTTTAGGGTTTAGGGTTGAGGGTCTGGGGGCTTAGTGGCTCAGGGGCTGGGGGTTCGGGGCTTCGGGGTTCGCCAACTTAGGGTTCCCCCAAACATAAGCCCAAATTCGCGAACATTTACAGACTGGGCCCTAAATTCGAAACTCTCGACGCAAAGAACTTGCGACTGTCGTTTGCGCAGGACCTACATTTCTGGTTGGTTCTCGAGACTTTTGGAGTCACTCTTCAGTTATCTCAATGGGAAGGGCGCCGGAGGAGAAAGCTCCTGCGACTGAGGAGGGAAGCGGAGGGTTGAGGGTGTAGGGTTTAGGGTTTAGGCTTAGGGTTTAGGGTTTAGGGTTTAGGGTTTAGCGTTTAGCGCACAATTGGCCAGGGAGGCATGGGAGTGTGAGGGTGGCAGGAAGTAGGACTTAGGGTTTTCGGGTTTAGGGCCTAAACCCTAAACCCTAATTAAACCTTAAACCCTACACCCCAAAAACTAACCCCAAACCCCGAAGCGTCAACTTCCGGAAGGTTTTGCTTTAAACCCTAAACCCTAAAACCTAAACCCTAAACCCTAAACCCCAAACCCTAAACCCTTCCAGGGCACCTGAGCGAAGTTCCCGTCGGCGAGACAGCCCGCGGCATCGGCAAGGCGGTCTGTGGCCAACTCCTTGCAAAGAGGGTTTAGGGTTTAGGGTTTTGGATTTAGGGTTTAGGGTTTGGGGTTTAGGGTTTGGGGTTTTGGGTTTAGGTTTAGGGTTTAGGGTTTAGGGTTTAGAGCTTAGGGCTTAGGGCGTAGGGTTTAAGGTTTAAGGTTTAGGGTTTAGGGTTTAAGGCTTAGGGCGTAGGGTTTAGGGTTTAGGGATTAGGGCTTGGGGTTTAGGGTTTAGGGTTTAGGGTTTAGGGTTCAGGGTTTAGGGTTTAGGGCTTAGGGCTTAGGGCTTAGGGCTTAGGGCTTAGGATCTTCTATGGTTTAAGGCTGAAACCTCTTGCTTCAGCAGTGCCCCCCGCCTTGTGGCGCCAAGGAACGCTGCGCCGCGCCACCGGGCAACGCAGGGGCGGCCGGCGCCCTGGCCCAGAAAGATGTCTTTAAAGGAACCCCCTGGAACCCCTTCAGGGTTTAGGGTTTAGGGTTTAGGGTCTAGGGTTTAGGGTTTAGGGTTTAGGGTTTAGGGTTTAGGGTTTAGGGTTTAGGGTTTAGGGTTTAGGGTTTAGGGTTTAGGGTTTAGGGTTTAGGGTTTAGGGGTTAGGGTTTAGGGTTTAGGGTTTAGGGTTTAGGGTTTAGGGACCCGAAACCTTCACGATCCCAAACCCGGATTGTCTGCCGGGGTACGGGCTTAGGGGCCCAGTGAGCTGGGTAAGAAGTGCCTCAAGGCTACAGAACCCTAAGCCCCAAATCCCAAACCCTGCTTACAGTGGCTACAGAGGGCGGGGCTCTGGGGTTTGGGGCTTAGGGGTTTAGGGTTTAGGGTTTAGGGTTTAGGGTTTAGGGTTTAGGGTTTAGGGTTTAGGGTTTAGGCTCAATGGCACCTTGATGCTTTCTGGAATTGGTGTTGCACTTTACAATGGGCGGCTACAGGCCTTGCACAGCATAGACTAGCAGGGATCTCGTATCTGGAATTGTTGGCGAATTTCGTTCTCATTGCAGGGGTCCTACCACCCATGGCGTTACCGCAGAACGGAATCCAGGGCAAAGAGTACATCGACCCGCTGCTTGAAGAAGGCCAGTTGTGTGCAATTAATCTCCGAGAGATGATCGTCACCTTCCAGGCCACAGCAAAGGCAGTCTCCAAGATTGCCGGCAGACAGGTTTGGCTTGCTCCTGCTCATCACAAGCTTCGATGCTTGGACGTGCTCATCCCAGGATGTGTCCGTAAAGGCTTGTTGTACAGACCTGCAATGCAGGAAAATGAGAAGACTGGTCATCTGGTCTTGAGTCTCTTGGGCAGCTCTGCTGCAGGAGAGTTTCTGAGAAGTGCGGCACGGAAGACCCGTGACCAAAGGAGAAGGTGACAAGAAGTCCATCTTCAACAGGGCACACCAAAGGTGTGGAGACGAGGACTCGCCCGCGAGGCGCACATTGGGAGGGGTGGAGTCGCTACTGCAAGCTGGCCCACCCTCTCCCCTCAGGACCCGTTAAAGGTTTAGGGTTTAGGGTTTAGGGTTTAGGGTTTAGGGTTTAGGGTTTAGGGTTTAGGGTTTAGGGTTTAGGGTTTAGGGTTTTTTTTTGGTTTAGGGTTTAGGGTTTAGGGTTTAGGGTTTAGGGTTTAGGGTTTAGGGTTTAGGGTTTAGGGTTTAGGGGCTTAGGGGGCTTAGGGGCTTAGGGGCTCAGGGGCTTAGGGGCTTAGGGGCTTAGGGGGTTCAAGGGTTTCAGGGGTTTGAGAGTTTTAGGGGTTCGGGCTTTACGGGTTTTGGGGCGGGGCTTGTTGTCTGGGATTTCTGGGGTTTGGGGGATGAGAGGCTCTTCAGGTTTTTCTGTCCAGTGTCCAGGCCATCCCTAACGTGCCTGCCGTATGGCTTGACGCCTCTAAACCTGACCCTCGAAACCCTAGACCCTAGACCCTAGACCCTAGACCCTAAACCCTAAACCCTAAACCCTAAACCCTAAACCCTAAACCCTAAACCCTAAACCCTAAACCCTAAACCCTAAACCCTAAACCCTAAACCCTAAACTCTACCCTCTGACCCCCCCCTCTCCCCGGTGGCCTGCCAGTCTCCACTGCAATGGGCAGCTTCCGGCGCAAACGGCGACCGGGGAGCCGGCCATGAAGGTCATGCTGAGGGCTGTTGGGGGGGTTTAGGGTTTAGGGTTTAGGGTTTGGGGTTTGGGGTTTAGGGTTTAGGGCCTGTTATTAGTTATTAGGGTTTAGGGCTTCGGTTTTGGGTTTAGGGTTTAGGGTGTGGTGTTTCAGGGCTTCAGGGAAGGCATGTTTTGGGGTTTCTAAGGTTCAGAAATGGAGGGATCTCAGGTTTTGTCGGATGTGCGGCTCAAGGTCCCTGTACCCCAAGATCGTCCTTTTGTCTCCTCTTGCTTCCCTCTTACTAACTTAAACCTGCTTTGGGGTCATGTAGGCTATGGGTTGGGATGTTCCCCTTATACTAACAGTCCTCAATACCGATTATAGTACCCCCTGCTATCATCCCTGTTACGGACTGTTAGTATAAGTGTCTTGCAGTGGCTCAGGAGCCTCTGCTGCGGGCGCTGCGAAGGCTTGCGATTGGCTTGCTGATACTCGGTAGACCCTAAACCCTAAACCCTAAGGGTTTAGGGTTTAGGGGTTTAGGGTTTAGGGTTTAGGGATTAGGGTTTCGGGTTTCGGGTTTCGGGTTTAGGGTTTAGGGTTTAGGGTGTCAGTTTTAGAGTTTAGGGCTTAGGGCTGAGGGTTTAGGGTTAGAGGTTTAGGGTTTAGGGTCTAGGGTTTAGGGTTTCGGGTTTCGGGTTTAGGGTTTAGGGTTTAGGGCACGTGCTGCAGTTAAGCCGACGGAGTTCTACAACATAGACCCACCCCTCGTCCGGTACTTGGAGTACCGCCCTGTTTTGCTTCCATCTTGATAGACATCTTGTTAAAGACAGCTTCAGGAGGGGTTCCCCCACAGAGGGTACGTCATACATTGGCTTCTACGTGGCTATCGAAGGGTACTTTAAGGGCTATGGCAGGGCCGCAGGGGGGAAATTACCCGTCTGAATCTGTCCTAGAACTTGTGCCAGTCAAGAGAGTGAAACGCACGAGCCTGTACAAGCAGAGCCTTTCAGCTTCAGGTCAGTTTGGATCTTGGTCTTACGCATGATTACTTTGCAGCTGGCCTAGATCCTAGATCATGCCCCCTTTTCTGGTGCCCTAAACCATAAGGACTACACCACGAAGAGAGACCCAAAAACCGACTCAGAACCTAAGTTAACCCCCTAGGCCCGAAGCACTAAGCCCTCGACCCTAAACCCTAAACCCTAAACCCTAAACCCTGTTAAATTGCCTCCAAAGACCAAGGTCTTGAAACTGCCTGAGCCAAGGGCTCGCCCTCTGCCTGCGTTCAAAAAACACTTCAAAGGTGCAGGTTGCAAGGGCTTTTGGGGGGGGGGGGGGGGGGGGGGGGAAATCTGCTTCTTCTTGGAGTGGGGTTTGGTGTTTCGGGTTTAGGGGTTTAGGGGTTTAGGGTTTAGGGGTTTAGGGGTTTAGGGGTTTCGGGGTTTAGGGGTTTAGGGGTTTAGGGTTTAGGGGGTTTAGGGGTTTGGGGTTTAGGGTTTAGGGTTTAGGGGTTAGCGTGTAGGGGCGACGGCCGGGCTGCAGGGGGTTGGTGGGGGCAAAGGTTGAGGACTCAGGGTTTACAGGTTTAGGGCTTGGGGCTTAGGGTTTACGGTTTAGGGTTGCCCTAAACCCTAAACCCTAAACCCTAAACCCTAAACCCTAAACCCTAAACCCTCAACCCTAAACCCTAAACCCTAAACGCCAAGGGTAGTTTAGGGTTTAGGAGTAGGGCCAACGCAAAAAGACAGACGTGCGGCAGGTCAGAGATCGGAGTGCACATTCAAAAAGCGACGTGGCAGCCTTGCGGGGCCTGGCCTCTCCCTTCAAATGAGTGTGGGTATCGGGTTTAGGGTTTAGGGTTTAGGGTTTAGGGTTTAGGGTTTAGGGTTTAGGGTTTAGGGTTTGGGGTTTGGGGTTTAGGTTTTAGGGTTTAGGGTCCGAAGCTCTACTTCACCCCTGTGCCCCTTCTAAACCCCTGAACCCTAAAAAGCCCGTGAAGTAGCGAGCGGAGAGGCCCGACCCCTATGAACTGCTTCTTGCAGTTGGGGCTTAGGGCTTAGGGTTTAGGGGAGTCTCAAGTCGGTAGCGAAGCAACTGCGCTGGAGAACTGGCCCGTCCTGAGACGGAAGCTCTTGTCGCGCGGGCCCTTGGAGTAAGAACCTCCCGCTCTGCTCCTGTAACCCTAAACCCTAAACTCCTCAAGCCTAACCCTAAACCCCAAACCCCCAAAAAAAGCCCCAAAGCCCCCAAACCTGCACCCTCAACCCATAAACCCTGGGAGACCTACAGCGTTACAGCCCCTGATGCAGGCCTTCCGGGGCTTGCTACCGTTTGTCATGCAGACTCAGAAGAATTCGGTCCCTAAACCCTAAACCCTGAACCCTAAACCCCATACCCTAAACCCTAAACCCTAAACCCTAAACCCTAAACCCTAAACCCTAAACCCTAAACCCTAAACTAAACCCTTCATAAATCCTTAAACCTAGGGTACAGTCAGCGTGGGGCAGCAGTGCGCCATCCACCCACCCTAAGCCCTACAAACCCTCAACACACCCTGAAACCCGCAACCCTAAACCCCAAACCCTAAACCCCAAACCCTAAACCCGAAACCCTAAACCCTAAACCCGAAACCCTAAACCCTAAACCCCAAACATACCTGCTTCCGTCGGCGTGCATGGCCGCTTGACGATGAGTCCGGTAAGCTCCAGGGCCCAAACCCTCAACCCTCATTGAAGAAAGCCTACCTAGGGGGATAGATTGGACCCTAAACCCTAAACCCTAAACCCTAAACCCGAAACCCTAAACCCTAAACCCTAAACCCGAAACCCTAAACCCTAAAAACTAAACCCGAAACCCTAAGCCCTGAACCCTAAACCGAAATCTTGAATTCTAAACCCTGGGAGACCCTGGGGCCAAGGCCCTCTTCAAGCGGACTTGTGTGTGAAAAAAACGACTGGTTCGTGGGATCCCAAGAGAGGCCCCCCCCCCACAGAAGAAGGACCTGTAGGGCGGTTTAGGGTTTAGGGTTTAGGGTTTAGGGTTGAGGGTTTAGGGTTTAGGGTTTAGGGTTTAGGGTTTAGGGTTTAGGGTTTAGGGTTTAGGGTTTAGGGTTTAGGGTTTAGGGCTGAGGGCTGAGGGCTGAGGATGGTGGGGTCTAAGAGGGCTTTGGGTTTAGGGCTTCAGGAGCTTGGGATTCTAGGGTCTGTTAAGGTCAACTGGTGCCTCCATTTTCGGGGGGGATCCTGCCTTGGGATCCCAAGTACGACCTTCAAGACACAATCCCTTGGCATGCCTCCAGCAAAACCGTGGGCAAAAGCTTCGGCAACGCCGCACCCTTGTTGCCTTCAGGGGTTCATGATTTGAAGAAGCCTCAGGGCGACTGCATGGCAACACGCCACCCCTAGCCCTAAACCCTGAACCCTAAACCCTAAACCCTAAACCACAAACCCCAAACACGAAACCCACCATAGGAACCGGATTGAGCTCCTTAAACGCCAAGTCAGAGCGAAGCACCTTGCGACCGCAACCCCCCCACTCACAAGTTTCAGGGTCATTCTCAAGTCTTCCTTATGCACCCTTCAAGTCGGGCTTTGGGGTTTAGGGTTCAGGGTTTAGGGTTTAGGGTTTAGGTGTAGGGCAAAGGTTTAGGGTTTTGGGCTTAGGGTTTAGGGTTTTGGGCTTAGGGCTTAGGGCTCAGGTCAGTCTAGGCTCCTCAGGGGTTTGGGGCTTAGGGCTCAGGGCTTCTGGGGGTTTAGTGCACAGCTTGGCTTTTGTGGTGTTTAGGTGTAGGGTTCAAGCTTAAGCCAATGCTCCACAAGGAAATGCCATGGTCGGAACTCTTGCGAGGGGGGGGGGGAGGGTATGTTGCCTTGTTGGCGGGGCCATTGCCCAGGGTAGGCGCCCTGAAGGTTCCTAAACCCTAAAACCCTCAACCCTAAACCCTAAACTCTACACTAGGCCCTAAACCCTAAATCTTGGCTCTCAAAGTTGTGGATTTTGGGTTCACGGCCTCATCCGCAGCATGTTTCAAAGCATGGCTGCCAAGCAAGTTGGCTGCTGTTGCGGGCTTGGGATCAGACTTGCTGAAACATGTCGGCTTTGGTCATTCTAGGCTCTTGGTCTTAGGGTTGCACCCTAAAAACCCTAAAACTTAAACCTGAAACCCTAAACCTCACACAGGGTGCGCCATATGCAGGGCTTTAGAGGTGTTTACATGGGCTTCGGGTTCTGTAGGGGAGAAACCCAAAACCTCTCTCCCCCCCGAGCCCGAAACAGCCCAACAACTGAACCCCACACAACCCAAGACCTAGCATCGCGAAACCTAAACCGACCCGAAAACCAACAAACGAGCTACACCCTAAACCCGAAACCCTACGTCTTGAAGGCCTCAACCCCGTGGAAGCAATACGTGGGACCAAGTGCCTTGAAAGCTGATCCCCTCAACCCTAAACCCTAAACCCTAAGCCCTAAACACTAAACTCTCTAAACCCCCAGACCCTCAACCCTAAACCCTAAACCCTAACGTTTCTTGAAACCGAGACCATCTGGGATTTTTCTTGGGGTTTAGGGCTGGGGTTAAGGGTTTAGGGATTTAGGGCGCCGCAATCCCACAAAAGCGCGCCCTTCAAAAGAAGCTCCTCTGTACACCAGGTCGGTCAGGGTGGCTGGGGTGGAGGCTCTCCAGTTGGCTCGTGTTAGGGGTTTAGGGGATTAGGGTTTAGGGTTTAGGTTGAGGGTTGAGGGTTTAGGGTTTAGGGCTTAGGGTTTAGGGTTTAGGGTCTAGGGTTTAGGGTTTAGGGTTTAGGGTTTAGGGTTTAGGGTTCAGCATCTCATATTTTGCCTTTAAAATTGAAAAATACGACCCCCCCTTGACCAAAACTAGGCTGTGAAAAGGTCGCGGGGGCGGCCCTTCATCAGAATTGAGGGTTAAAAGCCCTGAAACATCCTGAAAAACATTGAACCTTGAAAAACACTGAAAAACTCTGAAAAACCTTGAAAAAAGTCGGGGAAAAGGAAATTCACCATTGCCCACTTTGGAAAGTCACCGTTGCCCACTTTTGAGGCCCGGAAAGTCACCGTTGCCCACTTTTGAGGCCCGGACAGTCACCGTTGCCCACTTTTGAGGCCGAAAATCACCGTTGCCCACTTTTGAGGCCGAAAATCACCGTTGCCCACTTTTGGGGCCAGGAAAGTCACCGTTGCCCACTTTTGAGGCCAGGAAAGTCACCGTTGCCCACTTTTGAGGCCAGGAAAGTCACCATTGCCCACTTTTGAGGCCAGGAAAATCACCGTTGCCCACTTTCGAGGCCAGGAAAGTCACCGTTTTTCAGGCCAGGAAAGTCACCGTTGCCCACTTTTGAGGCCGAAAAAGTCACCGTTGCCCACTTTTGAGGCCAAAAAAGTCACCGTTGCCCACTTTTGAGGCCGAAAATCACCGTTGCCCACTTTTGAAATAGGGTTTAAATTCATTATGATAGAGAGGTTTAGGGTTTAGGGTTTAGGGTTTAGGGAACCCTACACCCCAAGTCGCAGAAACCCTCTAGGGGGTTGTACCTTGGACTCTTAAGGCTGTACCCTTGGGTTTTGGTAGTAGAAGGGGCATGGTAGAAGCATATTAAGGGGAATGTTTTAGGGGTACAACCTTAGCGGCACGAGTCTTCTCATCCCTTGAAACCCTAAACACCCGCAGCACCCCTAACTAACACCCTTCAACCCTAAACGCCCTAAATGCCCTGAGCAACCCAGACCCTAAACACTATAAGCCCCAAACCCGAGACGCCTTAAACACCTAGGCACCTATGTACATCCTAAACACCCTAAACACCCTAAACACTACAAACCCTAAAACCTAAAAACCCAAACGCCACCTACACTAAACCCTAAATGCTCCAAATTTGCGAAGCTCCTGGTCGCTCAGCATTGTCTCAGCCGCTCAGCATTGTGCTGGAGGCGGTACCACTCCCCGCCAATCAACAACCTAAGGCCCTGAACTTAAGACTGAGTCCCAACCGAAGTCCGAGGGAGGTCAGGAGCAAAGGATCAATTAAGGCTAAGGATTTGGGGTTTAGGGCTTAGGGCTTAGGGCTTAGGGCTTAGGGCTTCGGGCTTAGGGCTTAGGGCTTAGAAGGAGTAAGCGTTCTTTGGTTGGAAGGTTGGGCGACCCGGTGTATTGCCACCGAGTCTCTGCCCGCCACCCCCCCACGCCGCCGCTGCCGGCCTGTTGTGTAAAGTGTCAGAAAACAATAATGCATTTCTCAACCCTGTGGGCCGCAACTACATCCAGAATTGCACATTTTCTGACATGGAAAAGTCAGGAATTCGGCACTTTCTTCCCCGCCGACTAGATAATGGGTTACCCGGTTCCCTAATTCCCGATTCAAAGCTAGCAAGGCATGGGAGGATCAGGTAACTCGCCCAGGGCAAAAATCCACATGACACCGCCTACAACCTGGACTCTCAACCCTAAACCCTAAACCCTAAACCCGGGCCCGATGTGTAGAGAAACGCCACACGAGGAACGACTCCAGGCACAATCTCGCAGATAAGCGTGCCAGCCCTTCCCGGCAGAAACGGTGCCAAGGGGACTGAAGGAGGCTTAGGGCTTAGGGTTTAGGGTTTGGGGTTTAGGGTTTAGGGTTTAGGGTTTAGGGTTTAGGGTTTAGGGTTTAGGGTTTCGGGCTAGGGTACATCGGAATCCCCACACATGTCCCCTCGGCGACCGAAGTGCTTGGCGGCGGACTACAAGGGCCGATCTTTGTTGTCCTTGCGCACCGCCCCAAGCAACAAGGAACTCCTCATGCTTTTTGTCGATATCCGGATGCCCCAAATGGGGGTTTACGAACATAGGGGCCAAAATCGCAGGATTCCCGTACAATAAGGACCCCATCCCAAATCTCCCAACCGATCAACACTAAAAAAGACCAGGGCCCTGCACCCCGAAAGCTAAACCCTAAACCCTAAACCCTAGAACCCTAAATCCCTAAAAAACTAAACCCTAAAACCCTAAAACCCTAAAACCCTAAAACCCTAAAACCCTAACACCCTAAAACCCTAAAACCCTAAAACCCTAAATCCCTAAATCCCTAAATCCCTAAATCCCTAAACCCGAAACCCTAAACCCGAAACTCAAGAAATGCAACAACAGAATCAAAACAAAGGAGTGACCACGAACCCTACAGTCCGGGGCCCAAGTTTTGGGGATTAGGGATGAGGGCCGGAACTCTAACCCAAACTCCTAAACCCTTAAGGTTTAGGTTTGGAGTTTGGGGTTTGGGGTTTGGGGTTTCGGGTTTAGGGTTTAGGGTTTAGGGTTTCGGGTTTAGGGTCTAAGGGTCTAAGGGTCTCAGGGTCTAAGGGTCTAAGGGTCTAAGGGTCTCAGAGGTCCAAGGGTTTAGGGTTCAGAACACGGTGCCAACCACCAACACCGCAAACCCTTAAAACCCTAAAGCCTCAAACTCTAAAAACCCTAAACCCTAAACCCTAAACCCAACCCTAAACCCTAAACCCGTAGAGCCCTCTCTGGACACAACAAGAGGAATCCTCGAGCAAGCATGCAGCAAACGTCCCGAATTCTACCTCGGCGCGCTGATTGTCCCGGCTCCAGTGCTTTGTCTGTCACTTTTGTCAAGGTTCCTGGTTTAGGGTCGAGAGCTTGGGGCTTCGCCCTAGACCCTAAACCCTAAACCCGTTTAAGGCTTAGGGATTAGGGGTTTAGGGGGATTGTTTCAAGTTTCGGGGTTGTAGGGTCGCGGGCTGAAAGTGCCCTGAAACTAAACAAATAAATAGCAAGACCGCCAATCTCCCCGAACCCTGAAACCTCCCCTAAACCCTAACCCCCGGAACCCCCGAAACCCTGAACCCTAAAGCCGACAGGCTTGGGGAGTTTTTATTATTCAGTTTTTATTCATTACTAATTATTAACTAATAATTAACTAATTATTTATTGCTTATTAAATAAGACTTATTAAGTAACTATTCTCCGGGAGCAGAAAGCGCCGCCGCCAGGTGAGCTTTACACAGCGCCGCGCACGTCTTGCAGGCGGCTCTTGCGGCGTTTGTCGATCATCTCCGCGCAGGGGGTGGGGGGGGGCGTCGGCTGAGGCGAACATAAGGGCTGTTTGTGAGCTTCTGTTTCAGGGCTTAGGGTTGAGGGTTTAGGGCTTAGGGTTTAGGGTTTCGGGTTTAGGGTTTCGGGTTTAGGGTTTCGGTTTAGGGTTGAGAGTTTAGGGTTTGGGACTTCAGGTTAGCCGCAGTGCTCCAAGAGAGCTTCGGGGGCCTTTCGGGCTTCGGCGGAGATCAAAACTTGTCGGGAGCATCACGGCTCCCTTGGCTTGGGGCCTGAAATCAAGGCCGCGGCCATTGCCGCGGCCCCGAGGCTTTTTTCTGAGTCGGGGTGGGGGAGGGGATCCCCCTGGGAAGAAGTCGGCCTATCCGCCAGGGCAACAGGTGGTGACGCGGGATCTCAAGACTTGTGAGCCCCTCGTAAGCACCCGAAACCCCTAACCACCCTAAACCCCCTAAACCCCTAAACCCTCAACCCTTTACTCACTAAACGAAGGTCCCTAACCCCCCTAAACCCCTAGACCCACAAGTGTTGAGCTCTGCAGTTGCCAGAGCCAAAGAAGCTACACACCCCCCCCCAACCTAAACCCTAAACCCTAAACCCTAAATCCTAACACCCTTGCAAGCCAGCAGGGAGCAGGGTTGGCCTAGAGATTAGGATGGTTTAGGGGCTTGTGATTTGCTGTTTGGTTGAGGGTTTAAAGGGCTTAGGGTTTAGGGTTTAGGGTTTGGGGTATAGGGCTTAGGGGCTTCGGGTTTAGGAGTTTAGGGGCTAAGTGGAGCAGTGGCATTTCAGGACGCCTGGCATCGGGGAACTTCCTCCGTTGCGGGGGGGGTTTTCTTGTTTTCGGTCCAGGTGGCAAGACTCTCCCTCCAGTGCTGAGAAATAGGACTGCAGGGTTTAGGGTTTAGGGTTTTAGGGGTTTAGGGGTTTAGGGGTTTAGGGGTTTAGGGTTTAGGGTTTAGGGTTTGGGGTTTAGGGTTTAGGGTTTAGGGCCCAAAGCTTAGGGCTTAGGCCTTAGGGTTTACAGCTTTTGGTCTTCAGGCTCTTGGGGGCAGCACGGTTGGGAAGTCTCACCGAGCCGCGCGGCATCGCAGAGGTCGTTCACAGGGACAGCCGACCGCTGTTCTACTATGTGCTTAAGAACCCCGATTTGGTTTAGGGTTTAGGGTTTGGGGTATGGGGTTTAGGGTTTAGGGTTAGTATTCCCTTTATTGCCCTCACAAGGGATATGTGGGGTTCTTCAGCAAAATGGTGGTGCTGAAAACCCTCCAAGCCCTCCGAGGGCCTTTGTACTCTTCTGGGGCCATGGCTTGGGGTGTTTTGGGTTTAGGGTTAGGGTTGAGGGTTGAGGGTTGAGGGTTGAGGGTTGAGGGTTGAGGGTTGAGGGTTGAGGGTTGAGGGTTGAGGGTTGAGGGTTGAGGGTTTAGGGTTCAGGGTTTCGGGTTTAGGGTTTCGGGTTTAGGGCTTAGGGTTGAGGGTTGAGGGTTGAGGAACCCTAAGCCGAAGTCCAAGATCCTTGAACACCCGGTTTGCTTGATTGATCTTGGGCTCAGTTTTAAGGGGGGTTTGGGGCTTGGCACTTTGGATCCCCCAACCCCAAACCCCAAACCCCAAACCCCAAACCCTAAGCCCTAAACCCTAAACCCTAAACCCTAAACCCTAAACCCTAAACCTGGCAGCAGTTACTCCAAGGTGCATTGCAAACGCCTCTGCGCAGGAAGACTGGGCCAGAGCTGTGCTCAACGCTGGGCCATCTGGCGACGTGCCAAGATTTCGTGAGTCTCAGCTGACCTCTTGGAGACAACTTGAAGGTTCATGGTACTTATGAACCAATTATAGCTGTACTTCTAACCACTTAAAAGCCCTTTAAGTGCCCCAATATGGCTGAACGTACAGGTATAAGTACAGTTATAATTGGTTCATAAGTCCATGAACCTCCAAGAAGATCAGCAAACTCACATTCCCAAACGCCCCCAAATCCACAAACGAGGCAGTGTCCATATGTACAGCCGCAGTGGCGAATTGCTCCTGAACAGCCACAGTGAGTCCAAAAACTCGAACCCCCCAAGATTCCAGAACACAGGAAAACTCAGAGTTCTCAGAAGCTCTTTCACTGCCCTACCCTAAGCCCTGAACCCTAAACCCTAAACCCTAAACCCTAAACTCTAACCCCTAAACCCGAACATGCAAACCTCTGGACCACCGTCCTCGGCTCCGGTGGTAACTTCGCTCTCAGTTGGAATAGACCTCAGGGCGGTCATCCCATAACAAAGTTTAGAGTTTGGGGTTCAGGGTTTAGGGCTTGCTGTAGTCTGGCGTAGATGCTGTGAAGGTTGGGATGCAGCAGAGGCTCGAAAACCTCGTCAGGTGCGAAGAGCGCACTGGCCCGATTGCCCCCACACTGTCCAAGGCGGCAAAGCCACCCTATTCCTTTGAGGGTTTAGCGCCTAAACTTAGGACAATTGCTTACTTCCAGTAGGACGTCTTCCATGCGATGGTCACTTTCAGCCAAGGGGAAGGTTTCAGTCCAGGGGGTCCCAGAAAAGGAATGTCTGAGAGGGGGCTCCAGTGGGAGGCGGGCGAACGACGCCATGGATGTCGAGGCGCTTAAGCGCCCTCCCCCCCCCCCCACACTGTCGAGGGGTGGCGTAGGCCTTGAGTTTAGGCTTTAAGCTTACAAGGCATTAGGGATTCTCGGGATGATACAAAGTTTTCGGGCTTAGAGGGTTTTAGGGCTTGAGGACGTTTAGGGCTTCCAGGATCCAGGGCTGTGGGGTTTACAGGGCAGAGACCCGCGTGGCCAGCTCCCTAACTTCCCCTCTTCGGGGACCTATCATAGCACAGGGTGCTAGATGTAGGGTTCCCGCAAGAAAGAAACCCCAAACCCGATTTTTCTTAACCCTCGCCCTGTTCTAAGTTGAGAGAACTGCTCACATGAGTCGTGAACTCCCCCCCCCCCCCCGAGCCCGATGTCGCTCTCAAGGGCTTAGGCTTTCAAAAATCGCAAGCCCCCGAAGCTCAAAGTCCCCAAAGCACGGAACCCCAAACCTAAACCCTGAACCCAAAACCCGGAACCCTCAGCACGCCCACAGCCCAAAGCCCACATCCTAAACCCGAAGCCCTAAGCCCCCCAATGTGGAACAACTCGAAGCTGTGACTCCACAGTCCGGATTTAGGGAGTTTTTGGATGCTTTTTTTGCTCTTAGGGCTTAGGGCTTCGCAGTTCTAGGCCAGGAGCATTCCCAACACAGACCCCAAAAAGCGTTAAACGTAGGGGTCGCGCCAGCGAAAGCGCTTCTTCCATGGCCTCCAAAGCGCCCCTAAAGCCTAAACCCTAAACCCTAAACCCTTAACCCTAAACCCTAAGCCCTAAACCCTAAACCCTACAGGCCGAGAACTCCTCAGACCTCACACCTATAAGCGCCGAAAGCCCGAAGCCCCTAACGTTTAGGGTTTAGAGTTTAGGGTTTAGGGTTTAGGGTCTAGGGTTTAGGGTTTAGGGTTTAGGGTTTAGGGTTTAGGGTTTCGGGTTTCGGGTTTCGGGTTTCGGGTCTAGGGTTTATTTCGGGTTTAGGGTTTGAGGTCAGCTTCAGCACCAGAAAAGGCCGCAAAAGAAACCCTGATGATTATGGCAACGCCACCCCTGCCACAACCCTAGGCCATAAACACACCTATTGCCTCGTCGTAGAGGCTCAGGGTTCAGGATGAGGGTACCCTAGACCCTAAACCGTAAACCCTAAACACTAAACCCTAACCCCTAAACCCTAAACCCTAAAACCCTAAAGCAAAGAGACCCTAAAAGCGTTCAAAAAGTCCTTGCCCCTAAGCCCTCTGCTCTCAGACAACCCCCCCCCTCCCAGTCAGCAGCGGATTCGGAAACCGAAAACGCGCGGATTCGGAAACTGGAAGAAAACCTGATTCGGAAACTAGAAGAAACCTGATTCGGGAAACGGAAACCTGCTTATTCAGGAAACTGCAGAACGCGGATTCGGAAATCGGGGATTCGGGACGCAGCTTCGGGAACCAGGATTCGGGAAACCAGCTGATTCAGAGCGCGTGGACATGAACGTTATCATCCCCCCCCCCCCCCCCCCCCCCCCCCCCCCCCCCCCCCCCCCCCCCCCCCCCCCCCCCCCCCCCCCCCCCCCCCCCCCCCCCCCCCCCCCCCCCCCCCCCCCGCCCACCCCTCCTCCCCCCACCCCCCCACCCCACCCACCCACCCGCCCAACCCCCGCATTTTCAGTTTCCTGAATCGTGCAGTTTCCTGAATCGTTTCCTGAGTCACGTGGTTTCCTGAATCGCAGTTTGCAGCTTGCTGAATCGCACGTTTTCAGTTTCCTGAAATGGCTAGTTTCCTGAATCGTGTAGTTGGACCACGGGTGTTGGGTTGCCGCGAGGTTTCCGGCATTTCAGGACTTTTGCCAAGGTTTATGGACTCAGGGGTGGGGTTGGGGGGGGGGGGGTTGGGGTGGACTCAGGGGGGGGGTTGGGGAGGGGGGGTTGGGGGGGGGGGGGGAGAAGAACATCATTCATATTGCATCCATGCCAAAAACACTGGTATTTACAGCGTTTTCGCCAGTTTGTACAACATACCGCGCAAAGTTGTGGAACAAGACACGTTGTCACAGGCGGCCATGCCTTTTGCGACAATGCCCAAAACACTGGTATTTACGCCCAAAACACTGGTATTTACAGCATGTTCGCCACTTTGTACAACATACTGCACAAGGATGTGGAACAAGAAAAGCATTCACAAGCGTCCTTGCCTTTGGCGACCACCCAATACAGTGGTATTTACAAGTGTTTTTGTTTCTCTACGGGCTGCAGACTTGACCTTTAAGGGTTTACACTCCGGGCTAACACATTCATTCTCAGAAACCGAAAGGCCACGTAACAGTTAGAAAATGATGTAGCTTTTTTGTACATCCTGAAGACTGCTTTTTGAGGAATCATGCCAAAACCCAGGGTAAACGTACGTTTTCGCACAACAAAACACCACGGCAACCCATCACCCGTGGTCCGTGTAGTTTCCTGAATCCTGGCTTCCTGAATCGCATAGTTTCCTGAATCCTGGTTTCCTGAATCGTGGGGCTGGTTTCTTGAATCCTGGTTTCCTGAATCGCGTCCAGTTTCTGAATCGCACTAGGATCAACCCCCCTCCCCCCCCCACCACCCCTCATGGCACTAAGCCCTAAATGTTAAACCTTGTTCAGCTTTGGAAGCTTTAGAACCCTACCCCCCCCCCCATCCCAGAGAAACAAAGGGAAGTCCTAACCCTAATCCCTAAACACCAAGGCCTAAACCCTAAACCGGAGGCCCTGGGCATGCTCCGGCCTGCACATCGCCCTCGCTGGGCGAGACCGCCTTGAGGCCGAGGGTTTGGCGTCTGGGGTTTAAGAAATGGTTTAGGGTTTAGGGTCTAGGGTTTAGGGTTTAGGGTTTAGGGTTTAAGGTTTAGGGTTTAGGGTTTCGGTTTAGGGTTCAGTGCTTATGAGGTTTTTGGGGAGGGGACGCGAACTCGGTTCACATGTCGCCCCAAAAAAACACCTATGAACCTTCAAATAGCAGGGTCCTCTTCCCCCCCCCTTCCCGCGCGCCTCTGAGAGGAAGAGGTCGAGATCGCAGGGCACAATGGCCTGAGTCGGGTGCTTCGGCATCAGGGTTTGCCCGGAATCCGTGAGGCCGGTGGTGTCTGCGAGCCGCTTGTGGGGCGCCCTAAGCGCGTAATATAGGGGGCCATAATTATTCGAAGAGGCTTTTGGGGGATATTTTCAAATATATGTGTAGGGACCACAAGGGATTACCGTCGGTAACCCCTATGGTAGGGCTGTGAGGGCTTTGGGTCTGAGAGGAGCCCTATGGGTCATTGAGGGGTGGTCCAGAAAGATTGCGGCTGGGGAGCCTCTTGGGCTTTTTTAATTTTGAGGCTATCCACGATGGACGGGTGGCCCTAAACCCTAAACCCTAAACCGCCTAAACCGCCTAAACCGCCTAAACCGCCTAAACCCTAAACCCTAAACCCTACACCCTAAACCCTAATTGTTGGTTGGCAGCACTCTCGCTCCCTTGCCTCAGCTCGCAATGCGGACGTTTTCACAGCTCAAGGCACTGGCGGTTAGAGAAGCCTGGTGATTTGCTGCTTCTGGCACAGAGTTGCCAGAGATGCCACCGCAAATTGCCAAAGTTCCCACACACCAGCGACTGGTTTCACCGTGAGGTAAGCCGCACACAACAAAAATGTTTCTCCATGGTTGGACCAGACCATGGAAACCCACATCTTCTGGAAACAATGCATCAGCCTGTCCTACAGCTGCCGAAGCTGACAAACCTCGCCATTGAGGGCCTGCCAGTCGCAAGGCATCCGGTAACCAAAAGTTGGGCGTCAGTGCTGTTGGCTGTGAAGGGCGACAAAAACTGAAGGTAGAAACGCAAATATAAAAGAGAAGACCGCTTAGCGGCGCGAGTTGTTGGGCTGGGAAAACTTGCACCCCCTCGATGGCTCATCTGCCGGATTGCTTTCTGACGGAATGTAAATCAGCCTCAGAAGGAGGTCGCAAGACAGCACATGTGCACCGATTGACCTGATGACACCACGGAACCCTGGCGCCGAGGTTCGCCCCTTCGCCGCGGCACCCAAGACAGCTTTCGCGTCCACGAGCACGACCACTTTCTTATGGTGCTTCGCACGGCTGCGGCACAACCGCTTGATGGTCAGCAGGAGAGCGTGCCCCTCTAAGATTCCGGAGTGTGCTGCCCAGCGTGCTCTGCTGGATATGACGGTTCGAAAATCAGACTTCTGGTAGCGCAAGCGATGGGGAAAACCTAAGCGACAAGGTCCCGAGGACTGTTCACAGCCATGCAGCCGCACGTAGTCTCCCCGGCGCTCCGCCAAGCGGCTGAGCTCTTGAAGCTCTTGCTTGCTGCTGCTGACCGCCGACACGCCAAAGCCAAACTCAGGAGCAGCATCGCACGCCAGAAGTTGTTCGTGAAAGCCTCTGTCCAAACTGACGGACAGGAGAGGTAACAAGCTCGTGGCCACTGCTATCTCACGCAGCACGTTGCACGGGACAGGCTGTCTGACGTTGGGCTCTCGCCGAACGAACTCGTATATCTGGTCAAAGACTCCGAACATCGGCCTCTGCAGGAGGCTGAACCACTGCAGCAAACCCAACAAACCATTGACTGCTCCTGGAGAGGCCGACTTCGTCCGTAGCAGATCTAAGCAACAAGCGAGGCACCTCAGAAGTTTGGTTTGTGAAGGTTCTGCCATATGAGGGCGGCTGCTGACATCACACCCCAATACAGTGATCTGCTCAACCAAGGTTATGTCCTTGCTCTTCTTTCGCGGAATGCCTGCAGCAGCGAGTGCACCATCGAAACGCTGCAAAGTGGATGTCCCTCGATCAAGAGTCTGATGAACGAAAACGGTGTCGTCTGTAGCCACCAAGCACAACTCGGACTGGTCGCTCGGAGGCTTGTGGCTGACGGACAATACACTTTCCTCTCGAACGCCTGCAGCTGCCACGCACGCTAAAGTAGTTCCTTGCGCGATTGCTGAGGACCAACTGAAACCCATTGGCCAGACCACATGCACCGGGAAAACGAACTCGCTGTCAGTTAACTGAACACCTGCTGTGTCGTCCGTGAGCCCACTCAACGCAGCAAGGTCCAAGCCCGTCTCTCTGAGCAGGTCGCCTACCAACAGCGGCGGCTGTGCGAAGAAGTCTTGCAGGTCGGACGGAAGCCTGAGCGTGTCGAAGAAAGTTTCTGCGTCACGCTTGGAGTAGTAGAGCGGCTTCCCTGTCTCAGCATGTATATCCAGCAGCGATGAAGGGTTTGCAAGCCTGTGCGGCGGCGGCGGTCTGGCTGCCAGCGCCGAGAGCTGTGCACCATTCCAGATCTTGCGTTGTCTGCCTTCCGTGGCTTTAGCCGCAGCAAAAACTGAGGCCAACCCACGTACATGCCGGCGTAGCCTAAGCTTCCCACATCCAAGCTCCCTGGCCACGAGGATGAGGTACTGCTTGTAGTCATGCTCATTCGCTGGCACGAGTGGCTGAACCGGTGGCAAAGGTTCTGGAAAAATCGCTGAAGAATCGCTGATGGCGAACCAGGTCCTTTGGAATATGCTGCAAAGGGTCGCACGTGGCAGCCTGCAACGGCAAGTCAACAGCATCTCCTCTCAAAGGCTCATACTGTGAGGAACATGCCGACTCAAAGTGCTGAAACGCGCCTCGCCAAACCCAGTTGTCGCCTGCTACTGCTTGCAAGCGGGTCAGCATGCGAGCAGTTTTCGCTGCCACATGCTTCTGAGCTTCAAGTTGACATATCGTTGGGAAGCTTCGCCAAGCTGCCGTTAATCTATGCGACTTGAAATCAGCCCACATGGCATTGAGCCCCACGATGCACAGATTTGCCACTTTCAAAGCTGCAGGCTGCATGTCCGAGACGAACTCCACGGTCGACGGCCAAGTTTGGATTTCCGGCAGCGGGAAAATGTCTCGCATGCGCCCAGCGGCTGGCTGGCTCCAATCCACAGAAAAAGTCGACAGAAGACCGCAGTTGCCGAGGAGCAGCACGTCAACGGCGCTTGCAAGACCTGTAGCCACAGTGGCCGCAGTCACCCCAAGCAATGCCCGCCATTGGCGCTGCCTGCGGGCATCCCGCTCCAATTTTGAAGGTGAAGGCTTTTTGCCTCTCCGCCTGACTTTGCCGCATCGGTGTGGCGCCGCTATCAGCAAACCTGGGGGTGGCGCAACAGACAGAAACATGTTTCGCCGGAGCGCAGTGACCGGACGCTAGGCCGAAAGATCCATGATGCCTGCAACTACACAAGCTACACCACCCCAGCGCTGGTAACTGGCTTTTCAACCCAAAGGGCTCCGGGCACCATGCCTTGTGTCGAAGCACAGCTGCGCAGTCACTCGGCCTTCCTCCCTGACTATATGACGACTGGAAAGTCAGACGTCGGCACGTTGCAACAACAATATCCCTTCAACCCTAAACCCTAAACCCTAAACCCTAACCCTAAACCCTACATCCTAAACCCCTAAATCCTCCAGGGCTTCAGTCTCCAGGGGTCCGTGAAGTGTTCTTGAGGGCATTCACTGAATCCTCAGGGCGTAGGCTCTGCCATCCATATTTTTACAGGGCTCCCGGTCGAAGATCTTCTCCCTAAACCCCTATACCGAATTGAAGGGTTTAGGGTTTAGGGTTTGGGGTTCAACTTGTGGAAGAAGCTGTACTTCAAAAGAAAGAGCTGCATCTCAAAAAGTAACATTCTATCAGAAACACTGGCGAGTATCGAGTCTTAACACGAGGCTTTCGGGGCTTTGTGGGCTCCACCCTAAACCCTAAACCCTAAACCCTAAACCCTAAACCCTAAACCCTAAAGCTCCAACGCTCTGGGTGGGCTGCCATCATGGGTAGCCAGGCGCCCAAATGCCGAAGCCTGAGAAACAACAAGCTTTTAGGGCTGGGGGGGACTTGGCTCCACCCAGCGTTTAGGGTTTAGGGTTTAGGGTTTAGGGTTTAGGGTTTAGGGTTTAGGGTTTAGGGTTTAGGGTTTAGGGTTTAGGGTTTAGGGTTTAGGGTTTGGGGTTTAGGGTTTGGGGTTTAGGGTTTAGGGTTTAGGGCTTAGGATTTGGGGTTTGGGGTTTGGGGTTTGGGGTTTGGGGTTTAGGGTTTTGAGCTTGCTTAGGCTTAATTAGGGTTTTGCATCTGCTTTCGTGCCTTACAAACCTTCCGGCTGTGTGTTGTTAGAAGGGGGGAAGCTCAAAAACCTCAACAAGCCTGAAACTCCTAAGAACCTTTCAAACCCTAAAGGCCCTAGAAAACACCTGAAACCCGTAAACTCCAAAAGAAAAAAAAAACTAAGCCATGTGAGTTTGTTCTAGGTCTGAAGATTTTGCGCTTTGGGCTTCACGGCATTCCGGGCCCTGTAGCTGGAGAGGCTTTGGCGTCTTTCGGGTGCTCTGGGATAGGGTTTGGGGCTTAGGGTTTAGGGATTAGGGCTTAGGGCTTAGGGCTTAGGGCTTAGGGCTTAGGGCTTAGGGCTTAGGGCTTAGGGCTTAGGGCTTAGGGCTTAGGGCTTAGGGCTTGGGGCTTACGGATGGTGTGAGGCTTTCGAACTTTAAGGTGCTGGTTTTAGGCTTTAGGAGACTTAGGCCCCGAGCCGGTTTTCGGCTCTTTCTTCATTAGGAGGTTTGGGCGGGTTGAGAAGACTTGTTCGGGCTTCTTGGGGGGGGGGGGGGGGGGGGGGGGGGGGGGGGGGGGGGGGGGGCGATCAAGTGGGCTTTGGGGTTGAAAGCTTCACCCCAACCCACTCAAAACCAGAAAAAGAAGAGGGTGCCGGTTGCGCTGGGCCGTTTAGGACTTAGGGTTTAGGGTTTAGGGTTCGGGTTTAGGGTGTAATGAAGTGAGGAGCATGCTTTCTGCAGCCTCTAACACGGGTTGAGGGCCCAGGGTATCCTAGACCCACCCAATCCTCAACCCCCGCAGATCCACAACTCCCTTTTGAAAAGGCACAGAAGTGCTCACAATCTATGGTATCAGGGGCACCTATCTCGGGCAGACTCTATCTCAGCTCCGGTTAAGGCGAGGGCCCCACAGATGGCGAAACTCTACGCCCAAACACTGAGTTCTAACCCCGAAACCCTAAACCCCAAATCCGAAACCCTAGCCGTAAACCCTAAACCCTGCATTCTAAACCCTACACCCTAAGCCGTGACTTCCCTGAACTCCTCGTAGGGCGTCCTGGATCCTGCCCTTTAAACACCCTAAGACCCTAACGCCCGAAACCCTGGCCCTAAACCCTAAACCCTAAACCCTAAACCCTAAACCCTAAACCCTAAACCCTAAACCCTAAACCCTAAACCCTAAACCCTAAACCCTAAACCCGAGCCCTTAACCCTAAACCCTTTTGGGGCTCCAAAGGGTGCCGCCAAAGCGGCTGCGATGTAAGTTCCTCCGTGGTCGGCTGGTCCTTAGGGTTTTAGGGTTTAAGGTTTAGGGTTTAGGGTTTAGGGTTTAGGGCTTAGGGTTTGGGGTTTTAGGGTTTAGGGGTTTTTGGGCTTTAGGGTTTTAGGGCCGTAAGGGTTACTAGGGTCTATTAAGGTCTTTTTGGCTGAGGAAGCCTAAACCCTCAACCCTGAACCCTAAATCCCAAACCCTAAACCCTAAACCCTAAACCCTAAACCCTAACTAAACCCTAAACCCGAAACAGCAAGAGCCTCCTGAGGCTCCGGACCATGGTCTTCAGTGTCTTTGTGTGCACCTCACCAGGACTTTGGGGTTCAGGGTTCAGGGTTCAGGGTTTAGGGTCCAGGGTTTAGGGTTTAGGGTTTAGGGTTTAGGGTTTGGGGTTTAGGGTTTGGGGTTTAGGGTTTAGGGTTTGGGGTTTAGGGTTTAGGGTAGTGTTTAAGGTTTAGGGTTTAGGGGCTCCCCTCGGGTTCTAATGCAGAGTTTTGCACCCCCTATGGACTTATAAGAACCTTCTTGCTCCTGAGGCTCCCATAACCTAAACCCTAAACCCTAAACCCTAAACCCCTAAAACCGTAAACCCCTTTGGGTTCTAATGCAAGCGTATGAACTTTCATCTTAAGGCCTTTCCCTGGACCCCTATGACTTGGGAACGTTTTTGCACTGAGGCTCCCTTTGGTTCTTGTGGGGATTCAGACCCCTCGATGGGAACATAAGGGCCATAGTAGGAGTCTATTAAGGGAACCGATTAAGGGAACTGTTTTGCACTGCGGCTCCCTTTGTTTTTCACGCAGGGCTTTAAGCTTTAATCTTGAGGTTGTTCCTTGGACCCTTAAGGTTGTACCCTTAGGTTTTGGGAACTCTCCCAAGGATACCCAATGGGAATATAAGGACCATGGCAGGGGTATTTTCAGGGAACCCCTTAGGGGGTACAACCTTCGGGGTAGGAGTTGTAATCCCTGATTGACAGCTTTGAGGTTTGAGGTCTTCCCCAAACCCTAAACCCTAAACCCGAGTACTTTGAGGGTTTAGGATCGAGGGTTTGGAGTTTAGGGTTTAGGGTTCAGGGTTTCGGATTGCGGCTTGCCCGCAAGCCCTAATCCCCAAGCCTGAATATGTAAAGACACTTGGAGGTTCATGGTACTCATTAACCAATGATAACTGCACTTATGACTGTACTTATAAGCCCCTCAAGTGCCCTTATGTGGCTATAAGTAGAGCTATAAATACAGTAATGACTGGTTAATAAGTACCATGAACCTCCAAGCATACCTCGGAGCATCTGTGTGTCCCAGAGACGTGGGGAGCATTACGCTCAGCCCCCGGCGCGGAGTGGCGAATGATCCTCATCGCGGGTTTCGGTTTTCGGGTTTAGGGTTTGCAGTTTACGGCTAGGGTTTAGGGTTTACTTAGGGTTTAGGATTTAGGGTTTAGGGTCTACCTTCAGCAGTTTCCCAAAATTCAGGTTTTAGGGTGTTGGGTCCTCATGGGATTCTGCCATACTTTGGGGGTATATGCGTGACACCCTCAGCCCCAAACCCTACACCCTAAACCCTGAACCCTAAACCCTGAACCCTAAACCCCAAACCCTAAACCCCAAACCCTATGTTGGGAGAGTACAGTACCTGCCGCGCGGCCTCACCGAGCGAGTTGACATAGTCCTGCCCGGTAGCTGCAGGTGCGTGAGCATTGCGTGGGTTTCGGTGCTTAGGGGGTTTGAGTATTGCGTGGTGGCCACATGAGGGGTGTGGATATAGGGATTTAGGGGGTTTAGGAAGTTTAGGAGTTTTAGGGGTTGTTGGGGTTTAGGGGTTTAGGCAGTTTAGGGGCTTTAGGGGTTCAGGTGGTTTAGGGGTTTACGGGTGTAGGGGTTGGGGGGTTTCGGGGCTTAGGGACGAGCTCCTGACTGCTCCTTGTAGGCTCACGGCGAAACCCTAAACCCCAAACCCTAGCCCCACCCAAACCCCAGAAAGGGTTTGGGATTCGGGAAGCTCCTGTGCTGCAAGGCGCGCGCCGTAGCCTTGGATTTTCCAGGTCTTTAGGGGTTTCAGGGTTTAGGGTTTAGGATTTAGGGTTTAAGGTTTAGGGCTAGGGTTTAGGGTTTAGGATTTAGGGTTTAGGGTTTGAGGGGTTTAGAAAATTTAGGGTTTAGGCATTTGTGGATTTAGGGGCCTAGTCAGATTTTGAATGGGGTTTTTGGGCTTCAGCGGGTTGAAGGGCTTGAAGGGTTCTACGAGGGCTTTAAGAGTTCTGGGGTTTAGGGTGTTTTGCGTTTAGGGGTTTTGGGGTTCTGGGGTTTTGGGTGTTTTGGGATTTGGGGCTTGAGGGATTTAGGGTTCTACGAGGGCTTTAAGAGTTCTGGGGGTTTAGGGTGTTTTGCGTTTAGGGGCTCTGGGGTTCTGGGGTTTTAGGGTGTTTGGGATTTAGGGCTTGAGGGATTTAGGGTTCTACGAGGGCTTTAAGAGTTGTAGGGTTTAGGGTGTTTTTGCGTTTAGGGGTTTTGGGGTTCTGGGGTTTTGGGTGTTTTGGGATTTGGGGCTTGACGGATTTAGGGTTCTACGAGGGCTTTAAGAGTTCTGGGGGTTTAGGGTGTTTTGCGTTTAGGGGTTCTGGGGTTCTGGGGTTTTAGGGTGTTTTGGGATTTAGGGCTTGAGGGATTTAGGGTTCTACGAGGGCTTTAAGAGTTCTGGGGGTTTAGGGTGTTTTGCGTTTAGGGGTTCTGGGGTTCTGGGGTTTTAGGGTGTTTGGGATTTAGGGCTTGAGGGATTTAGGGTTCTACGAGGGCTTTAAGAGTTCTGGGGGATAGGGTTGTTTTGCGAATAGGGGTTTTGGGGTTCTGGGGTTTTCGGGGTTTTGGGATTTAGGGCTTTAGGGATTTAGGGTTTAGGGGTTTGGGGGGTTTTGGGATTTAGGGCTTTAGGGATTTAGGGTTTAGGGGTTTGGGGCTTCCGGGTTTAGAGGTTTGGTGTTCTAAGGTTTTGGGGACTTAGGGCTTCAGAGGTTTGAGGGCTTTTGGGTTCCCCAAGAGCTTTAAACCCCTAAACCCGCGAAGGTCGCCGAAGACTGCTGCCTGGTTGGTCAAAAGGTCATCGACCTTCTCCAGCTCGCCCTCCTCCGGCTCTGCCATGTCGACAGCATCGTTCCCCTCGGCGCTGGACGCGTCCACTTCCAGGCAGCCCGGCAGGCACCGACGTTGACAGCCGCATTGGTTAACTAGTTGTTGCCAGCACCAATAGGATGATGACCCGCTTTTGAAATGCGGCCCGTGGACTGGTGGTGTCGCCGCCACTTGTCGGACTCCTCCCATGCTTTCGGGCTTCAGGTTGGGGGTGTCGGGTTTTGGGGCTTAGGGTGCAAGGGTTTAGGGTTCATAGGGTTTTGGGGTTACAGGATTTTGGCGGATTTGCAGGGTTTATTCGGTTCAGAGGGTTTATGGGGGTTTGGGCTGCACCCTTCTGAGCCCAGCACGCTCAAAATCGGAGTCGCCGATGGAGATGATGCTTCTCCAAGAGCCTCAGGATACTTGGGTTTGGGTTTGGGTTTGAGCTTGGGTTTGGGTTTGGGTTTGGGTTGGGGTTGGGGGTTTGAGGATTTGGGGGGGTTTAGGAGGCTAAGGGCTTGTTTGTAAACATGACATAGAAGGGGCCGTGATAGAGACATCTAAGCAACTGGAGGTTGTAAATCAGGTAAGTAAAACGTTTTGCTAGTTGAATCCTGCTTGCTCTGCAAGTTTCTTTGGGGGAGGTCGTACGCAATTACCTAGCCAACACTGTGAACCTAACACCCCGAACAACCCCTGAACCCTCGGCCCCGCACCCCCACCCCCCCCGCCTGATTGAATTCAAAACTCTAAGGGTAGTTATATGGTCCCTTTGTAAGGGAGCCCTTATACCCTTACCCGCTTTTACACGGGCCCATCCATCAGAACCCTTTAAGGGAGGGACCATATTCAGGGCCCATGCAACCACCCTTAGGAAACACCCTAAACCCTAAAGGCGGAAATCGATTGGGCTGCACAGACCCCACCGTCCCCCGCAATCCTTCATGGCCTTCGTCAACACGTTCTTCTGATTCTGCCGCGGGCACATCAACGTTGGTGCCGCAGAGTGCAAACCCTAAAGCCTAAACCCTAGTGTCCCTGCGGCAAAGGCAGCCATTGCCACCAAAAGCCAAAAGGCAGTGGACGGCTTCTTTGCCCGGCAGCGCCGCGCATCTAGCTGTCGGTGGCACGGCTTGCCCATGAAAAATGATGGAACTAGGTCTAGGGGTTAGGGTTTAGGGTTGAGGGTTTAGGGTTTAGGGCTAGGGTTTAGGGTTTAGGGCCACAAAACACCTCCGGAAAACCCTGAAACTATGAACCCCTTAACTCTAAACCCTCAGCCAAAGTCCCACAGTAACCTAGAAGCCCCGTGCTAACCTCTTGCTACACCCTAAAGCGTACACACTCACCATCAATCCTAACCCCTAAACCCCTAAACCCCCAAACCCCTAAACCCCTAAACCCCTGAACCCCTAAAACCCGGAACCCCTAAACCCTCAACCCTAAACCCTAAACCCTCAACCCTAAACCCTAAACTTTGAACCCTAACCCTAAACCCCTAAACCCCTACACCCTAAGCCCTAAGCCCTAAAACCTAAACCCGCAACTCCTCCACCCACGCCTCGGCGAGTGGGACTCCCACTGTGGAGTTGACTGGAGATTGCCTCACCGGAGGGGCGATCTGAAGAGTTTGAAGCCTAGGGTTACCTTAAACCCTAAACCCTGAACCCTAACCCCTAAAACCCTAAACCTAAAACCCTAAAACCCTAAACCCTAAATCCTAAAACCCTAAACCCTAAAACCCTAAACCCCTAAACCTGGGTTTGAGCTTTAGGGTTCCGCTTTTCTGAAGGGAGGTACCCTAAAACGTGAAGCTCCGTATCAGAACAGAAACGTCAAAAT
>CAJNDS010002218.1:307500-317500 GCA_905221605.1 Symbiodinium natans
CGGGTTTAGGGTTTTAGGGTTTAGGGTTTGGGTGTAGGGTGTGTAGGGGTGGTTAGGGGCGTTTGGAGGCGTAGGGGTGTTTAGGGGTAACGCCTCCTCCGCGAACACTGAACCCTCTAAGGGGGGGGAGCGCTTGGTGCTTTTTGCATCATTTTAAGGGGGGCAAAGACAGCAAGTCATCACGCATGCAAGCTCGAGCCATCACTCTGCCAACCTAATCCCGAAACCCTAAACCCTAAACAATAAACCCTCAACCCTAAACCCTAAAACCTAAACCTAAGAGATGACCCCACTCAGCGGACTGAAGGCTGCCCATCTTTCCTGGAACCTAAACCCACACCCCAAATGCTTCTGAACAGCAGTCCCGCAAATGGTGTTTAGGGTTTAGGGACTAGGGTTTTAGGGTTTCGGGTTTAGGGTTTAGGGTTTAGGGTTGAGGGTTGAGGGTTGAGGGTTTAGGGTTTAGGGTTTAGGGTTTAGGGTTTAGGGTTTAGGGCTTGGCCGTCTTGGTGTTTGAGGTTTGGGGGCTTCGGCTTCGGGTCAGTCCCAACGCTAAACCTCCAAACACGCCGCAAGAAGTCCAGCAGGCGCAAGCGGACTTCGCCCTGGGGGAGGATACCTGAGTTTGAGGGTTTAGGGTTTAGGGTTTAGGGTTTCGGGTTTAGGGTTCAGGGTTTAGGGTTTAGGGTTCAGGGTTTAGGGTTTAGGGTTTAGGGTTTAGGGTTTAGGGTTTAGGGTTTAGGGCTTAGGGTTTAGGGTTTAGGGTTTAGGGTTTAGGGTTTAGGAGTGACCTTTGGGGATTACTTACGGGCGACTTAAGGAAATAGGGACTATGTAGGTTATAAGGTATAGATAGAGGTTACATAGGACTACAGGAAAGACCCTTATAAGTGACCCTTTGGGGGTTACTTACGTTTTCTTTCTGGGCTACTTAGGTATATAGGGACTATTTCAGCTTGGACACCCTAACCCCATACCCCTGCACTCTTCAACCCCTCAAGCCCGAACTCTTGAACCCTAAGCCCTACCCTAAACCCTACACTCTTGAAAACCCCAAGCCCTTTAAACCCGAAACCCGAAACTCTAAACGCAAACTTTCCCAATCCCGAACCTGAACCCTAAACCCTGAACCCTAAATAAACCCTAAACCTAAATTCCCGATCTGACGAGAGGCCTGTTGCCGGTTCCAGCCGACTGGGCTCGTGCTCGAAGGCCTCGTCCCAAAGCATCCGGCCTGCTGGTGCCACGTTTTGGGGGGTTGGGGGGGGGGGGATTCCTGCTGTAGGGCTGAGGGCTGAGGACTCAGGTTGTTTAGGGGGTTTGAGGCTCTGGGGATCAGGGCCCCTAAAACTGTTTTCGGTAAATTCTAGCCCCCCTAAACCCCAAACCTAAACCCGAAAACCCCAAACCCAAAACCCCAAACCCTAAATCCTAAACCCCTAAACCACCAAACCCTAAACCCCAAACCCGAAACCCGAAACCCTAAACCCTAAACCCTAAACCCAAACCCCTAAACCCCTAAATCCCTAGGCCCGGCCTTCCTCCACTTGCCCCAGACGCGCACCCCCAAGCTGCCGATGCCACACTCCTCTTCCGGAGGCTTTAGCTTGTTGGGGTTTACGGTTTAGGGTTTAGGGTTTAGGGTTTAGGGTTTAGGGTTTGGGTTTTAGGCTTTAGGGTTTAGGGTTTAAGGCATTCGCAAGTTTAGGGGCTTGAGAGCCCTAAGTTTAGGATAAGCCCCGGCCCAAGCGAACTGAGGTTTAGGATCTACGGCTTCGGATTTAGGGTTTAGGGGTTCAGAGGGTTTGGAGTTTAGGGTTCAGGGTTTCGGGTGGGTCCTTGCAGGTCGTCGCGTATCCACTTCGCCCCATCGCTCCAGTGTAGCCGGACCTGGCCCGAACACACACCGCACATCGAGCTCAAGCCTAAACCCAGAACCCTAATCCCCAAACCCTAAGGCCCTAAACCCTAAGCCCTGAACCCTAAACCCCAAACCCGAAGCCCTAAACACTAAACTCTAAACCCCAAACCCTAAACCCTGAACTCCAAGACCAGCCAACACTTTGAGCCGCTGGGCTTTCTTGTGGGACCGGGCGGTTTAGAAAGGAGCGAGTCCTCCTCTCCCTAAACCCTAAACCCTAAACCCTAAACCCTAAACCCTAAACCCTAAACCGTAAACCCTAAACCCTAAACCCTAAACCCTAAGCTTAAACCCTAAACCCTAAACCCTCGACCCTCAACCCTAAACCCTAAACCCTAAACCCTGAACTCCAAGACCCCAAAGGAAGCTTCAAGGGTGTGGGAGCCATGAGGCGGTCTTGCAGCTTTGGGCATAGGCTTGCAACCCTAAACCCTAAACCCTAAACCCTAAACCCTAAACCCTAAACCCTAAACCCTAAACCCTAAACCCCAGATGCAGGGTTTAGGTTTGAACCTCAGAGCTGGTCGCGCTTAGTAGCGCTTCCCATAAACCCCCAACGGAGCCCAAAACCCGGCGAACCCTGAACACCCTAAACCCTAAACCCTAAACCCTAAACCCTAAACCCTGAACCCTGAACCCTAAACCCTAAACCAACCCGTGAAACCCAAAATCTTCACGAGTTTAGGCCCAGCCACTGGCTCCTCCTTCATGGTGGCCGAGAATCTTTCTCCTGCCAGCACGATGTACCTCGGTGTGCAGGTCGCGCTTTGGGAAAAGGTGGATTTAGGGTTTAGGGGTTTTTGGCTTGGGGGTTAGGGGGTTCGGGTTTAGGGTTTAGTGTCTAGGGATTTTGCGTTTGGGGGTTGCGGGGGTTACTGTAGGGTTTGGGGTTTAGGGTTTAGGGTCTGGGGCTTCTGGGGTTTGAGGGGTTTAGGCAGTTTTGGGTGGTTTCGTGTGGGCCCGAAACACCTGAACTCAACCTCGAACCTAGTTTGGGAAATTTTCATGATCAAACAACTTGGCTTGGGGTCCCGTGAATCGGGGTGCCCAAAAGCATTGAGGGGTTTAGGGTTTAGGGTTTAGGATTTAGGGTTCAGGGTTTAGGGTTTAGGGTTCAGGGTTCAGGGTTCAGGGTTCAGGGTTCAGGGTTCAGGGTTCAGGGTTTAGGGTTTAGGGTTTAGGGTTTAGGGTTTAGGGTTTAGGGTTTAGTCCGGGACGCAGCTCGCCGTGCTCTTGCTCAAGCACGGTGGTCTGATCGTCGTCCCAGTGCCAGACAATCACGCCCGCTCGGATGAAACCTTTGTGTCCAGGACTCCGAGGGGAAAACTAGGGTTTAGGGTTTAGGGTTTAGGGTTTAGGGTTTAGGGTTTAGGGTTTAGGGTTTAGGGTTTAGGGTTTAGGGTTTAGGGTTTAAGCTTTCAGGGTGTGTTCATGGCGTCGGGCCCCTTTTTATAGGGCCGAGGGCGAAGCTCTCGTGAGCCCGAACCCGATGGACCCAAGGTACCTGGAGTAAGCAAACTTTCCTGTAGGGCCAAAAGGGCGAAGCTCATGAGCCCTAGCCCTAAACCCTAAACCCTAAACCCTAAACCCTAAACCCTAAACCCCAAATCCTAAACCCTAAACCCTAAACCCTAAACCCTATAGGACCCCAAAATACCTGAAGCAATGTGAAGGGCGGGGCGCAAGTGGGCGTGGCATCCAGGTCCAGCCAGGTCCCATCCAGCTTCGACAGGTCCACGCACCCGGAGCTCAGGAAGCGAGGCCGGAAGGCGCCGCAGCTGTCCCAGTAGGGAACCTTGCGAGGGCGGCCTTGAGGTTTAGGGTTTAGGGTTTAGGGTTTAGGGTTTAGGGTTTAGGGTTTAGGGTTTAGGGTGTAGGGTGTAGGGTTTAGGGTTTAGGGCTAAGAGGCGTTTGAGTTTAGAGGCCTAAGCACTGTAATCCCCGAAGGATTCAACCCCGAACACTAGACTGAACCCCTGAACCCTGAGCACTCGAAACCCTAAACCCTAAGCACCCGAAAGACTAGACCCCAAGCACCCTAAAGCTTAAACACCCTGAACCCTACACACCCCAAACCCGAAGCCTAAGCACCCTAAGCACCCTAATCACCTAGCCCCGAAATTCTAAAACCCGGAGTCCCTAAACCCTCAACCCTGCATCCCTAAACCCTAAACCCTGAATCCCTAAACCCTCAACCCTAAACCCGAAACCCTCACAGAGGTCAGGCACCTGCATCTCCTGGGTGTCGTCCAGGCGCCGTGACTCTATGGAAGTGCATGGTGCCTGGAGGGTTTAGGGTTTAGGGTTTTGGGTTTTGGGCTCAGGGTTTTAGGGATTTGGGTTCGGAGTTTGGGGTTTTAGGGTTTCGGGTGTAGGGTTTAGGGTTCAGGGTTTAGGGTTTAGGGTTTAGGGTTTAGGGTTTAGGGTTTTGGCTTCTAATGTTTTCGGGTGTTGAGGGTTACGCCTCGTCTTCCACTGTGCAGCCGCAGTTTGCTCCCATGGCTCCAAGGCTACATCAGCGCTTCTTTGTCGGAGAGGGCCCCAGAGTCAAAACCGAAAGCTTCGGACTTCCTGGAACCAGGGTTTGGGGTTTAGGGGTTTCGGGGTTTAGGGCTTCGGGTTTGGGGTTTAGGGTTTAGGGGCAAGGGTTTCAGGTTTAGGGTTTCGGGTCTAGGGAACTTGCCTTTGGCCCTCTTCTGGCTAAGGGGCGAAAGCCTCCCAGAGACGGAACACCCAGCCACAGTCACGCCGCTCCCACGTGAGCTTTGCACGGGAGCTTTGGTCCATAGAGGGCGGATCCGAGTTCGCGATTTCGGGCTTAGGGTTGAGTGTTCAGGGTTTTGGCCTTAAGGGTTCAGGGTTTAGGGTTGTAAGTTGGGATGTTCCCCCTTATACTAACAGCCCTTCATAGGGATTACAGTAAGGGGTACGAGAATCCCCATTAAGGACTGCTGGTATGAGGGGTGAACATCCCAAGTTACAAGGCTGCGGAGTGCAGGGGGTTCTCAAGGCCCAAGATGACAGGGTTTAGGGTTTAGGGTTTAGGGTTTAGGGTTTAGGGTTTAGGGCTTAGGGCTTAGGGTTTAGGGTTTAGGGTTTAGGGTTTAGGGTTTAGGGTTTAGGGTTTAGGGTTTAGGGTTTAGGGTTTAGGGTTTAGGGGCTCCGAAGCCACATCTTTGCTTCAAGCATGGGGGGCTCCTTCCCAAACGGACTTCGCAATCTTCTCCCAGAAGCACACCCTAAACCCTAACCCTAAACCCAAACCCTAAACCCCAAACCCTAAAGCCTAAACCCGAAAACAACAACAGAACAAAATCGGGCAAAAGCAATAAGAACCACGTAGAACATGAAGAGGCCTAAACCCTAAACCCTAAGCCCTAAGCCCTAAACCCTAAGCCCCGGGCCTGGGCCTTCAGACTGGCGCCATCAGACCTTTGGCAACCGGAGGCTTTTTGGGGCGGGGGGTTGGCTGAGGGCTTTGGGCCTGCAATTTTGCGGTTGGTGCTAGGGTTTAGGGTTTAGGGTTTAGGGTTTAGGGTTTAGGGTTTAGGGCTTCGGGTCTCGGATTTACCTGAAACCCTGAAGCCCCAAAGCCTCATTGTGGGTTTCGGGAGGAGTTTAGGAGTTTAGGGTGGAAGACACAGGCCCTGAATCCTCTCAGGCTTGTTGGCCTTGAGGGGTCCTCAACCCGAGGTTTAGGGTTTAGGGTTAATGGTTTAGGGTTTAGGGTTTCGGGTTTAGGGTTTAGGGTTTAGGGTTTCGGGTTTAGGGTTTAGGGTTCCGGGTTTCGGGTTTAGGGTTTAGGGTTTGGGGTTTAGGGCTTAGGGTGTAGGGTTGAGGGTTCAGACCCAAGGTTCCCCCCGCAAGCCCCACAGCCCCAAACCCAGAACCCAAGCCAAACACGCCCAAAAGCCCCCCCAACCCAAACCCCAAACGAGAAAAATAACTCGAAACCCGACATCCCAGAACTAACCCCAAGCCCCAAACACTAACCCCTAAACCGCCCGCACAAAGAACCCTCAAACCCCAACCCTAGACTCCACACCCGCAAGCCTAAACTCCACACCCCTAAACGCTTTAACCCTACACCCCTAAACCCTAAACCCTGAAGCCCTATACCCTAAACTCGAAACCCCAAGCCCTAAACCCTAAACCCTAAACCCCCAAACCCCAAGCCCTAAACCCGAAACCCCTAAACCCCAAACCCCAAACCCTAAACCCTAAACCCTAAACCTCTCGGAGGGGAGACTCCGAGGCAGCGACCCGGTTGTTCCTGTGGCGCGGGTGTGGCAGGGGTCAGGGTCTAGGATTTAGCGTTTAGGGTTTAGGGTTCAGGGTTTAGGGGTTAGGAATTAGGGTTTTGGGTTTTGGGTTTCGGGTTTAGGTGGTTTCGCAGTTTAGGGAGTTTGGAGGGGTTGGGGGTTTAGGTTATAGGTGTTTAGTGTTTAAGGTTTGGGGTTTGGGGTCTAGGGATTTAGGGTTTGGGATTTCGGGTTTAGGGATTTAAGGTGGAGGGCTTGAGGGTTTAGGTTTAGGGATATAGGCACCCAAGCTGATGTTCGGGTTCTGCATTCGGGGTCTCAACTTGGGCTTCAGGTTTGGGGCGCAAAGGGAGTAAAGTTTCAGAAGTTTAGGGTTTAGAGTTTAGGGTTTAGGGTTTAGGCTTTAGGGTTTAATCCTGATGAGCTCTCGCCTTCTCTCTCTATTCCTCTTCTCTTTCTATCCTTTCTCTCTTTCTCTCTTGCTCTCTTTCTCTCTTGCTCTTTTGCTCTCTTCTCTCCTTCTCTCTCTCTCTCTCTCTCTCTGTCTCTCTCTCTCTCTCTCTGTCTCTCTCCCTTCCTCTGTGTTTCTCTCACCCTCTCTCTCTCTCTCTCTCTCTCCCCCTCTCCCGTGAGGTTCACGGCTTAGAGTTTCGCGGTAGCCCTAAACCCTAAACCCTAAACCCTAAACACCCAAAAGAGACCCGAGCGGAGCGGGGCCTCGCTGTGACTGGGCGTAGATGATGGGGAGGCCTGGGGAACGGCGACTGAGAGTTTAGGGTTTAGGGCTTCGAGCGCAGCGGTTTCGGGTTTAGGGTTTAGGGCTAGGGTTTAGGGTTTAGGGTTTAGGGTTTAGGGTTTAGGGTTTAGGGTTTAGGGTTTAGGGTTTAGGGTTTGGGTTTTAGGTTTAGGGTTTAGGGTTTAGGGTTTAGGGTTTAGGGTTTAGGGTTTAGGGTTTAGGGTTTAGGGTTTAGGGTTTAGGGTTTAGGGTTTAGGGGCCCCCAAACACCTAAGTCCGATAATGTAGGGGCATTTAGAACAGGGTGTTGGGGAATGCAAATATGATTGCACCGCTACCATAAGGGAATACTATTCGTAATTCTGCCGAAACCCTACACCCTAAACCCCAAGCCCTCAACCCTAAACCCGAAACCCTAAACCCTCAGCCCTATACAAGCGATAACCCCAAAATTCTAGGCTCCATACAAACCCTAAACCCTGAGCCCTTTAAACCCTAAACCCTATACAGACCCCTAAACCCTAAACTAAACCCTAAACCCCTAAACCCTAAACCCTAAACCCTAAACCCTAAACCCTAACCCTAAACCCTAAACCCTGAACCCTTTCCAAACGGAAGCTCGCAACCCGTCAGAGCCCTCGCCCACAGAGCCGGCCGGGTCTCTGGCCGAGGCTGTCAATGCAGTCCTGGAGGGTTTAGGGTTTAAGCTTTAGGGTTTAGGGTGTAGGGTGTAGGGTGTAGGGTTTAGGGTTTAGGGTTTAGGGTTTCGGGTTTAGGGTTTAGGGTTTAGGGTCTAGAGGCATGGGGTTTAGGGTTCAGGGTTAAAGGGTTCGGGCTTTCGGGTTTCTTCGGAGTATTCTAGGGTCTTTGAGTGTTGGGTTGGGTTGAGGGGTTCGAGTGTGGGGCTTGTAGTCTGCCGTAAGCACAAGGTCCAGGATCCAAAAACCTTCGACCCCCTAAACCCTAAACCCTACCCGGAATCTTCATGATCTCCGAAGCGCTGCGCACTCATGCGAGGCTCCAGCTCCCATGCGTGTCTCCTTAGAGCCTGCACTCAGAAAGCTGGTCTCACAACTTAGGGTTTAGGGTTTAGGGTTTAGGGTTTAGGGTTTAGGGTTTAGGGTTTAGGGTTTAGGGTTTAGGGTTTAGGGTTTAGGGTTTAGGGTTTAGGGTTTAGGGTTTAGGGTCTCACAACTCAACCCTCTCGCCCTCATCATCGCCAGCTGCACCTGGGGCAGCCAGCCATGCAGCCAGCTTCTGGCGAGGAAATTTGGCAGCAATTTCCAGGGTCTCGTCATCAAGCGCCACCCCTTGCCCCACCAGCCACTTGACGATCTCAAGGTCGCCATTCTTGACAGCTTTGTGTAAGGGAGAGACCGGACAACTCTTGGCATTGATGTCTGCCCGTTTGCCTACAAGCAGCTTCATCAGCTCCAGCTGATGACGTGTTGCAGCCTTGCACAAGGGCGTGTCACCGTGCGTATCCTGCGTATCAATGCCTGCGCCCTGAGCAGCTAGCCATTCGGCCACCGGCAAGTTCTCTTTCTCGACAGCAAGGAACAAAGGCGTAAGACCAACGTCGGACACGCTGTCGGGGGACACTCCTTGCCCCACCAGCCACTTGACGGCCTCCAAGCTACCGTGCCTGGCAGCTGCGTGTAAGGGAGGGAAAGGACAACTCTTGGCAGTGATGTCTGCCCGTTTGCCCACAAGCAGCTTCATCAGCTCCAACTGACCGCGATCCGCAGCTTTGCACAAGGGCGTGCAACCTTGCCTATCCTGAGGATCAATGGCGGCGCCAAGAGCAGCTAGCCATTGGACCATTTGCAAGTGACCAGCACCAGCGGCTGCACACAAGGGAGTGCTTCCGAGATCATCCTTGGTATCGAGGGCCACCCTCTGCTTCACGAGCACTTCGGCCACCCCCAAGTGACCTCCCCCAGCGGCTTCGCACAACGGCCTGCCGGAGTTCGACATCGTGTCGAGGGCCGCACCTTGCCTCACCATCCAACTCACCAACTCCAAGTGACCCTGCCTGGCAGCAAGGTGCATGGGCGTCCGATGTTCACGATCCTTGGTATCGAGGGCCGCCCCTTTGCTCAACAGCCACTCGGACACCTCCAGGTGCCCGTGGAAGACAGCATAGGACAAGGGCGTCCGGCCAAAGTCGAGATCCTTTACATCAAGGGCTGCCCGGTGCCCCAGCAACCACTCGGCCACCTCCAACTCACCAAGTGTGGCGGCAAAGTGCAAAGCCTCCGGTGCCTGGTCTTTGCGATTCTTGACCCCGAGGCCCGCCCCTTGCCCCACCAGCCATTGCACCAGCTCCCAGTACATCTGGCCACCTCGACCATGAAAGGCAGCAGCTCTGTGCAGTGGAGTGTTGCCATCAGCATCCTGGATGTTGATGTCCACCCCTTGGCTCACGAGCCACTTCACCACCTCCAGCTGCCCAGAAGAGGCAGCCTCGTGTATGGGCCTCTGCTTGCTCTGCCCACCAGCCTCGCCATTCAGGGCCGCACCCTGGCCAGCGAGCCAGCGGACCACCTCCAGATCGCCGCGCCGTGCGGCCGCGTGCACCGCCGTGGGGTCAGCATCCGCGGCGCGCAGCTCCACGAGTGACTGCACCTCTGCGAGATGTCCCAATTCCGCTGCGCGGTAAAGCGGGGGTGGTGGGGGCTGACTTTGAAGAGGCCAGGGCAGCGCCGTGGCGATGAGGCACACGAGGAGCTCCGGCATGCCCATCAGCGAGGAAAATCTGCTCTTCATGTCGGTGGGGGGGAGGGGGTGTAGGGTTTAGGGCTTTCTTAGCATCGGTGATCGTTACCAGTGCCGGGGGGGATTACCCTCATGGCCTAATGTTGAACTTGATCCAGCCAGTTGAGGGCGCGTTGACTCCAGCAAACCCGACAAGTTTCTTCAGAGAGGAACTGTTCCGGGCAGACGACAAAGACTACTAAGCATGCTTTCCTCAAGAACGCAAGAACTAGTTTGCCAGCAACCTGCAATGAAATAGAACGCATGAAACAACTGCCTCAACTGAACCATCTCCATGATAATGAGTACTCCGATTTCAGCTCA
>CAJNDS010002218.1:322500-390000 GCA_905221605.1 Symbiodinium natans
CTGAACCACGACCCCTGACAAACAAAAAGTGTAATCCCCGACACCCTGTACTCAAACCCTAAAACCTGAACCCTCAACCCTCAACCCTCTCAGCACCGAACCCGCAAACGGTCTAGGGTTTGGGGGTTGAAGGGCTTTGTGTTGTTTTGGGTTTGGGGTTTATAGGGTTTAGGGTTTAGGGTTTGAGGTTTAGGGTTTAGGGTTTAGGGTTTAGGGTTTGAGGTTTAGGGTTTAGGGTTTAGGGTTTAGGGTTTAGGGTTGAGGGTTTAGGGTTTAAGGCCCCAAGCATGGGATCCTCGAACTTCGGGATGACAGGCTCTTTCCTTCCGCGTCCAGGCCCTGCGAAGGAGGCTGCCAGTTCTCCTTCTCCGCCTCCTGGATGTTTAGGGTTTAGGGTTCAGGGTTTAGGGTTTAGGGTTTAGGGTTTAAGGTTTAAGCCTAAAACCTATGCCCCGACCCCAGGCCCTAACCTGATTCCAAGCTCTAGGGCCCTAAACCCTATGCCCCAAACTCCAGGGCCCTAAACCGCCAAAACCCCATGCCACAAACCCTAGGCCCGTTCAGAATTGCACGAGGGTTGGTGCCCGATTGCTCGGACTTGCATTACAGTCTAAATACTGATAGGCAAGAGAGGGTTTAGGGTTTAGGGTTTCGGGTTTAGGGTTTGGGGTTTAGGGTTCTAGGCTCAAGGTTTTAGCAGCTCCATCCCCACCTCCGGAGGCATATCATGTTGGGGTTTAGGAAGACCGTTGGGGTTTTGGGGTTTCGAGCTTGCCGCTTGGTTTTCAGGGTTTGTCGGGTTTTAGGGTATAGGCTTTGGGGTTGTAAAGAGTTGCAGGATTAGGGTTTATGGTTTTTGGTTACAGTCTGAGGGTCAGTGCTTCCGAAAATCTAAGGGTAGTTGCATGGTCCCCGAGTATGGGCCCTTCATTGCGGGCCCCTTATATACCCCATAAAACCTAAAGGCCTGTAAGAACCATCTAAAGAAGGTTTGGGGCCAAAAAGGAAAGAAAAGAGCAAGGTTTAGGGTTTGGGCTCCGGCCCTCGGCCCTCGCGTCCGGATTTGGGGTTTAGGGATTAGGGTTTAGGTTTAGGGTTTAAGGTTTTGGTTTAGGTTGGTTTAGGGCTTAGGGTTTAGGTGGATTTAGGGTTCAGGTTTAGGATTTGGGGCTTAGGTTGGTTTAGGGTTTAAGGTTTGGGTTGGTTTAGGGGTGAGGGGATAGGAGGTTTAGGCTAGGGGGCTTAAAGGGGCTTCGGGAGCTTAGGGTTTAACTGACTGACAGCTGGGTACTCATGGCTTGAAAACCCAATTCAGGACTCAGCCCGCCCTACTGGGCAGTCTCCTCCCACAAACCAAAAAAGCCTACACTCTGAACCCCACCAAACACCCAAAACCCCAAAACAATAAACTCTGAACCCTAGACCGAAACCCCCCCCAAAATCCTCAACGCTGAACCCTAAGCCCTTGAAACCCTAAACCCTCACCTCTGATCCATAAAAGCCCCTAAAACCCTGAACTCTAAACCCTCAACTATGAACCCTAAACCCTTAAAACCCGGAATCCTAAACCCTAAACCCTAAACCCCAAACCCCCAAAACCCTAACCCTAAACCCTAAACCCCCCCTCGGATGTTCGACCGACAGCTCTCCTGGTACGAGGTCGGGATCTTGGTGAGCCTTCCGGTTTGTGGCTTAGGGTTTCGGGGCTGAGCGTTTTGGTTTAGGGTTTAGGGTTCAGGGTTCAGGGGTTTAGGGTGTGTAGAAGGGAAGCTCGCTGGTGCTAAAAGCACCCGGGCCGCTCGCTTGCGTGAGCATGTAGTCCCACCCCAACCACCCAAACTATTCTCATGTAGGGTTTAGGGTTTAGGGTTTAGGGTTTAGAGGTCGGGGACCTCGGTCGAAGCCTCGAGCGCCCATGCATATGGACAGCGGCGCTCTCGGCAGTTTAGGGTTTAGGGTTTAGGGTTTAGGGTTTAGGGTTTAGGGTTTAGGGTTTAAGGTTTAGGGTTTAGGGTTTAGGGTTTAGGGTTTAGGGTTTAGGGTTTAGGGTTTAGGGTTTAGGGTTTAGGGTTTAGGGTTTAAGGTTAGGGTTTAGGGTTTAGGGTTTAGGGTTTAGGGTTTAGGGTTTAGGGTTTAGGGTTTAGGGTTTAGGGTTTAGGGTTTAGGGTTTAGGGTTTAGGGTTTAGGGTTTAGGGTTTAGGGTTTAGGGTTTAGGGTTTAGGGTTTGGGGGGCGAGTGGGCTTGGAGTATGGAGTTCTTTGTTCGGGCGTTCCCTTGATTACGACAACCTAAGCCCCAAACACCAACCCTAACCCCAAAACCCGAAACCCGAAACCCAAAACCCTAATCCCCAAACCCTAAACCCTAAACCCTAAACCTAACTCCTATCCCCGAAACCCTAAACACTAAACCTCAACCCTAGCCTCAACAAAACACTAAGTGAGCTCCAGTCCCAGGTTTAGGGTTGAAGGGTTTAGGGTCTACCCTGAACTTCCAGCCTCAAACCCCAAAATCCCAAACCCCAAACCCTAAACCCCAAGCCCTAAACCCTAAACCCTCAACCCTCAACCCTAAACCCTAAACCCCAAACCCTAAACCCTTCATTTGAGCCCCTCTGGTGTGGTGAGGCTCCGGCCACGGATAACTCCCGGGAGCACGGAGGGCGGCGCCGAGGCAAACAGACCGGGCGCTACCTGGGGTTCAGGGTTCAGGGGGTTTAGTGTCTAGGGTCTAGGGTTTTTGGGGCTTAGGGTTTAGGGTTTAGGGCCTAGGGTTTAGGGTTTAGGGTTTAGGGCCTAGGGTTTAGGGTTTAGGGCCTAGGGTTAGGTTTAGGGTTGAGGGTTTGGGGCTTAGGGTTGAGGGTTGAGGGTGCAGGATTTAAGGTTTCAGTGTTTACGTCTACAGCTTCGAGTAGAGTGCTGAGGGTGGAGGGCCTGGGAAGGGTTCAGCCAGGGTGGTTGAGGGCTGAACATGCGGAACTTCTGGCGCGTGGGGTTTAGGGTCTTGGCGTTGAGGCTTCAGGCTTTAGGGTTTAGGGTTCAGGGTTTGGGGTTTGGGGTTTGGAGTTTAGGGTTTAGGGTTTAGGGTTTAGGGTAAGCTTGGTAGGGTACGAAGCCTGTACGCCCTGAGGCCCCCACTCCCGATGCATGTGTCTGAACACGTGGGCACGTTGGAGTCACCTTGAAGTGGCGGGCGGCGATCAGACTGCGCCTGCGCGCACTGCGCAATAGGAGGCTGGAGGAAAAGACTTGTGCTGGGCTTTCCCTACCTTTAACCCCCCCCCCAAAAAAAACAAAACGCCCGAAAGAAACAAGGCTCGAATCCTTGATGATAAGAAGCACCACAAGAGGTACCCGAACTTTTCAGTCGAGAGCCGGTTCTCCCAGTTGCAGATCCTGCCTCGAAATCTGTCCACGGCCTCAGCACCCGCACACGCATGAGGCCAGAATCTGCACTTTAGGGTTTAGGATTTAGGGTTTAGGATTTAGGGTTTAGGGTTTAGAGTTTAGGGGGTCTCACCATCTGAAGGTGGACGCAAAATCAGGCTCACACCGGTGGTACTGTGCGAGCAAGATTCGCCCCCAAAGCCCTGAACCGTGATCTCTGATCTCTAAGCCTAATCTAGGGGCCTGAAGAATGACAAAAAGTGGATTTGGGGGGATTTGTAGCTACATGTAATTATTCCGACCCCCTTTCTTTAGGCCGTCAACTCACACCCTTCCCCTCAACTCAAGCCCTTCACACATGCCTTCATATGCTAAGCGGCAAATCTGCACAAATCGCCATGATCCTGCCCTCAGGTGATTGAGCTTGGGCCAGCCACCGCGGGTCAAAACGGAGACAGCAGAACCCCCTGAACCCGAAAGAAGAAGAAGAAGAAAGAAGAGCAACAATCACAATCATCATAGCATTAGTCACAGCAAGAAGCATAATCGTAACAATCACAGGTACAGGAACAATGACGATAATACAACTGCATGAATACAAATAACATGAAAAACCCGTCATCGGGGGTTCAGGACGTAGGTGTGTTCTGCGAACTCGCAGCAATAAGCTCATGCACCGCAACATGTGGGGCGATGACGCAATGTGGACAAAAACGATGTCTCTTATCCGGCACAGTGTGGTGAGGTATGGGAAAGTTCGGGGGAGGGAGAGGGAGAGGGAGAGGGAGAGGGCGAGGGAGAGGGGGAGGGAGAGGGAGAGGGGAGAGGGAGAGGGAGAGAGGGAGAGGGGGGAGAGGGAGAGAGGGGAGAGGGAGAGGAGAGGGAGAGGGAGAGGGAGGAGGGGGAGGGAGGGAGAGGGAGGGGAGAGGGAGGGGCGAGGGGGAGGGGGAGAGGGAGAGAGAGGGAGGGGGAGGGGGAGGGGGAGAGGGAGAGGGAGAGGGAGAGGGGGAGAGGGAGAGGGAGAGGGCGAGGGCGAGGGCGAGAGGGCGAGGGCGAGGGAGAGGGAGAGGGAGAGAGAGAGAGAAAGAAAGAAAGAAAGAAAGAAGAGACACAGAGAGAGAGAAAGAGACAGAGAGAAAGAGAGAGAGAGAGAGACAAAGAGAGATGAGGATAGATGTTAAGGTTTCAGCTCAATCACGAGAATCTGCAATTCTGAAATCATGCAAAGCTTGCACAAACAACACCAACCGGCTGTGGGCACGGCACTATTCCTGCATGATCCTGCATACTTATTAACCAAGTATAACTGTACTTCTGACCCACTTATAAGCCCTCAAGTGCCCTAATATGGTTGGACTTGCTTCAGCAGTGACAGCCGACGGCACCAAAGTCCGGAACTTGCCCATGCTGGCTCAGTGGTGCTGCAATATCAAATGAACACATGTGCATAATTTGTATGAAAACATCATATCCTATCATGCCATACAATATTCAATCATATCATATCATATCATATCATAAAAGTCGGCTATATAACATATAAACACATATTGTCAATGCAACATGTCACTGCAATTGTCCACGCAATCTGTGTATTGGTTTGGCAAGGCCAAGGTGACGAGATTTATCACCTTTGGATACCTTTGGTGAGCTCCCATCCACAGTGATGGAATTGACTGTGCATTGCCCCGACTCAAGTTCGAACTCACTGCGCATTGACAAAATTTGTAAGACGTTTAAGACAATCAGTGTTGGTCATGGATGCCTTAGGGGGGGGCTTTCAGGGCTTGAAGGGGGCTTAAAGGGGGGCTTTAAGGGGGGTTTTTAAAGGGGGCTTAAACGGGGGCTTAAAGGGGGGCTTTAAGGGGGGGTTTAAAGGGGGCTTAAACGGGGGCTTAAACGGGGGCTTAAAGGGGCTTAAGGGGGGCTTAAGGGGGGTCTTAAGGGGGTCAAATGATGCGGCACCAAAATGGCATGTGTCCCTTCGAGACGCTAGCCAACAAGCAGCTCCAAGGCTGCGGCACTTGCACTGATTTTTGTCCCAACACCGTGCCTTAAACCCTAAACCCTAAACCCTAAACTTCAGAACATCACTTGAATCATTGGCTCGCCGTCCACCTGCTCTGTCGGTGGGGTAGGACGTGGAGCACCTGTAGGACGTGTAGAACCTGTAAGGCCATCTGTCCCAGATTGTCTTGCTTCCACCTCACTCTCGGGCTCCAACTCAAGGCCACTGCCGGTTGCCATGAAGAGGCTGTCACCGTTCACATGACGGTCGAGCAGCAACTGCCCCAAAGCTCGGATCTTGATCTCAAAGCGCTGCTGTCCAATTGCTTCAATCACTCGGCGCAGACGGTGTTCCTCATTCGGATCGTAACAGCGAGCTTCTGACGAATCAAAAACGGTGAGAGCAACCAAGGCAGATTCCACAAGCGGAACGACAACGATCTGCTTCACTGCCATCTGCATTGACATAAATGACAGCGGAACACAGAGCTCCCAAGCGCACCAAAGCCGGGCATGATAAGTTTTCCCGCTCAGGCACAGCATCTTCCGACACGACATGACATTCACCGGGAGAACCCGCAAGCCATCAGCGATTTGCTTTTGGTTAATGCAAAATTTGTCAATCCAAAAGGTGGGATACCGACCGTTCTTCTCGTAGAAGTCCTCTGCCACAAGCTGAAAAGCTTTCCATTTTCGAGCTGGGCTGTCTGACGAAGAGTGGGAAACGAAAAAGTCGATGATTTCACCACGCCTCACAGATCGTGACAGAGCGAAGTCACTCATGTTGCCCCCACCTGATCCCTTTAACACTTCTGGGCTCAGGGCTGCCCAATCCACACATCGAAGATTCTTTCGACCCATCTGGAGCAGGGCAGGCCACGGCAAAAACTCATGGCCACGGTGCACCTGGACAACTTGAACTGTGTGCTCATCCAGCTGGTACTCTACGGAGAAGCTCGGTGAGTCTTCAGCCGCAAAGACAACGATGCCCACCCTGAAGCCTGGACGTGCCTCGTGATCAGGGAGTCCTGAAGCCGCTCTTGCCTTTTGGACCTGCTCCGGATGCGCGGCCGCCGCCTCTTGAATCTCTTGGTTGGTTAGCCACCAAAGTTGCCCCAACTCCACCACGTATTGGTCTAACAGCATCGCCATGAAGGCTCCATCTTGCAGTCGACGACCACGGGAGCGGTCAGCCACGCAGCGAGCCGGTGGAAGAGTCGCTGCTGCCCGATCAGAATGGCGACAAGCATGGGGCTAAAAGTTAGAGCAGCATAGCCGATGGCTGCCATGATAGCGATGTCCTCTGTCGCCCTTCCTCCCACTCCTTGTGTCCCAGGCTTAGGTCGACTGCACGGCATGCAAAGAAAACGCTGATGAAGCTTAGGGTCAAGTAGCTAGCAACGTGGAAGCGCATGGTGTTTCTGAGCCTTCGCCGCAGCAGCAAATGGAGGATGACAACGACAGCTGCATGGAAGACCAACCGAGGTCCAAATCCCAGGCTCATCCAACACAGGCTCATTGACGGCACTTGCAACAACACATCCATGTACCAGAGCTCCGACAAGGTCACGAACGACAACTCTCCTGCACAGCGACGCAGGCTTTGAGGAACATACGCGAGGCTCTCATACTTCTGTGGCCAGAGGCAGCAAGGCAAATCTCATGTGCTTTGAAGACAACATTTGTGGCGCACAGCATGGGTCGTGTGTAACCACTCAGAAGCGGATGGGTGTCCTCGCCAGCATGCTTCAACCCTTGTCATGCTTTGGGCTGGAGCCCTTGGCAGTATTCTAGGCAGAATGATAGAGAAGCTTCAATGGCGTGTAAGACAGCATGTTCTCAAAATCTTTATCATGCAAGAAAGAGAAGAGTGATTTTTCAAGCTGTGCGCTTTGTCGCTTTGACACCATTAAGGCCTCATGGTAGGCCTGGATCCAGCAGCGGCTTAAGGAACCTACCACAGTCAGAAGGACCTGTCGACAGTGGACAATGGGAGCTTACTTCCTCTGCTAAAACAGGGTGCATAGGAATCAAGCCACTAGTGCTGCAAATCACAGCCGCTTATCATCAGGGCACCAAAGCCAGGGAGCAGTCAGAGAACTGCCTGCACTACGAAGAAGATATAGAACATCTCGGGGTTGCATCACATGCCAGGAACTACAAGTTAACTTTAGCAATCTTCAGCATTCGACATCCAATGCTGACGACACGTGGAATGACGGTCCTCCGTCACGAGCAGCTGATCAAGATGAAGTGGTGCGCGCTGATCCCTGCGTCTAGCAAAGATGGGACGGAGCTTAGGGTTTGGGGTTTGGGGTTGAGGTTTCGGGTTTAGCGTTGTACTCCGATAATAATTTTCGCGCACAAGGCAAGGGGCACAAACATCGGGTACTATCATGCACCTTGCCTCGACAGGCTGGCGGCGCGAGGCTCTTTCGCTGAGCGTTCGCCGCTTGTTCCGGACCTGCTCCCTGCCGGGTTACATTTGTTTCAAGTTAACTTTCGAACAGGAACTGAACTTTTCAAGGGATTGAGGGCCATTGTTCATAGCGCACCAGGGATCACAAAATAACGCACATTGCCCACCTGCCCTGCTCTGAGCTGGGGAACAACTTGGTTTAAGGCGAGAGGTCAGACAGTCAACTTAAAACCCTAGACCCCTCTGCAGATGGTTCCCATTGTATCTCTCCCTTTTACTACTTTATTGGCATTCTTCCTTCTAGGAGTCCGCACGGGTGGTCCGCAAGTTGGAGAACGCTTGTATCAACTTTACCAATACCTCAGCCCCAGTCGGACTGCGTGTTTTGTTCTCGCAAGACCAGTTTCATAATTCTGCTGCATCATCTCATTTGACTCCATGTTTGAGCGAATGTTCACCACTTCCTTGCTTGCACTGCCCATCCTGGTTGTGGTTCTCTCATTGCTTCCTCCTCTCCTTTCGACGGTGCTGAACAAGTTTGTCATGTGGTTGGAAGCCGTTTAGAGAGCATAGGCCTTCATGATTGGCTTGGCCAAGTGGCAAATCAGCTAAGACGAGTTCAGAGGAAGCTGGCAGACAGGTTTTCACAATTTGAAGGTTCGGCTGACGTCTGCAGCAAAGCTGCCGAGAGGCCAAAGCACGTTTATCTCGTCGCAAGTTCTGCTGTGAGCTTCAAGACATGCGAAAGTGCTTACATTCAACGGTTGTTCCAATCCTGCATGGAGGATCATTGCACTTGTGCTCGAAACCTGTGGCCCTCATGGCAGAATGAAGGCAATCGATCGCACAATAATGCCGGTGCCGTGTGTAAGCTTGACCCTGCCGGCCACTTGTTGCGCAACGTTGACGCGTCCTCGATGTGCACAAGGTTGTGTGAAAATGACCATGACATGACCACTTAGCGTACTGCGGCGTCCGTGTGCTGCAAGATGTATGCCCTTGATTTTGTTGCAGTTGTCCAACGCAAGACAGCCAGGGGCCGTTCCGTATTCGGGCTCCGAGTCAACCAGACAGCGCCTGGAACATCATCTAGAGTCAATGATGCTTCCCTGCGCTTGGTGCTGCAAGTTTATTCCTGTCCTGTTGCAAGCGTGGTCTGTTTCGTGTTTCCCTAAACTGCCCTAAGCCCAAGGCAAATTGGAGGGCACCTCTTTTTTTGCAGAAGAGGGGCCTGTTGGTGCAACGTGGGTTTGGAGATCAAGGTTGAGCGTGTAGGGATGGAAGTCAAGCAGTCAACCAGGTCAGGTTTCCCAGCGCGTCACAGAATCGCAGTATACCGTTTTAACAAGTGCTTTGTGCCACCAGGCCTGGATGTAACGTCATAGAGTTCATTCTTCGACTGCAGGAGGCTTAGGCTTCAATAGGGCAATGACATCAAAGGGGGGAAATCTGTTTTTTGCGGGATATTTTCGGAACTGGCATGTTTCAAGCAGGGGCCTACGTGAAAGAATGAGTGCACGCTATGTGAATGCAAGCATGATCAGACAAGCAATTGCATGAGACTTGTGGTCAGGTTGATAGCAAAGTAGAGAAAAACCCTCAGATTTTTGTAGGTACCATGATAGTCCCTTGAAAAGTCATGTTTAAAGATGTTGCTAGTTTGCCTTGAAGTGTACATGGCTCAGAGAGGGACGAGTGCAACATATTGGGACACCGGCTTTCCCTAGTAAAGGTTGCCTCGGCACTCCAAGGTCCCACCGATGGTTGTAGAGATACCCAGCATGTCCGCCATGTTTTACCTGGAAGTGGTCAGGGTTGAGCGTGGGTTTGTCGGTCGGGTGTATATGTATATTGAGTATGTTTTTTTTTTGCAGAAATACATATAGACACTTACAAACGGGTCAACAGTGTGCTTGATAGAAGGTTGTTGACAGCCTTTTGAAGTTCATCTTCCCATTTTCGGTGTTTGGCGGTTTTAAAGTAGCTCCCAAAGTGCCAGCGACTTTTTGAGAGGTACCACCCCGAGGTGTTTTTTACACAGTATTGAGAGGAGTGTGGCGACGTTTGACGTCTTGAGGAGTCTCAAGGCACTGCATGTCTTATCCTTTGGACTTGTTGTGGTCTCGTCAGGACCCGGCTGGAGTGGTCTGATGGTCTGCCACTGACCTTTGCGGGCGCAGGCGCGGGATCACGTGTGGAGGGCCGAAGCAAAGCGGGATCGCAGCCGGAGGGCGAGTGCATTTTCATGCATGTTCCTGCATGCGGTTGTGGCATAGGTGGCTTAAGATTGTCACGTTGCTCGGCCAAAACGGCCGACAGTTCCTTAGACTCGCTGCAGGCAAAGCCTCCAACGAGGCTCATGGTTCATGTCCAAAGTGCTTCCAAACATCTTCGCCCTTGCTTGCCTTGCCTGGGTCTTTCCCAAGGAGGTTCGAGCGGCATGCTTGCCGGATGCCATCCCTGAAGCTCAGAGGAGACATCTTGCAGCGAAAGACGGGACGCCTTACCCCGTGGGTGTTTGGATTGGAGAGTGGGCTTCTGGCTACATCACGGACACTCAGCCGTCAAACAGAACTTTTCAGTTTTTGCAGGGTCGATTGAGAGGGAAGTGGTAAGCGTCAGCCTTGTTTGCTCCGTGGCCAAGGGTTGATTCTACCTGAGGCCAGCATCATTCGCATCATCATCGAAGAGCGAATGGGCTACCATGCGAGCTACTCTGGCTCGCCGGCCGTTGCCGACGCTCTCTATGCCCTGGCAGGCTGCTCCCAGCCGAAGAACGAGACCGACCGAGGGTGTGGCCCAAGCACCACCTTGCATCATCTTGCAGTGGAGTACTGGGCTGACAGTTACCGTACAGAATACCTTCAGCTCCAACTGGAACGCCCGACGTTAGCACCAGTGGAGCTTGGTTTCATGGGCTACTTTGGCCTGGTAGGCCATTTCATTCGCAGGGAGACCCAAGAACAGGCCCTCAACGAGGACGGCGTCGCGCTGGAATTCTACCGGGGGTGGAATGCTTCTTGGTACCAGCCAAGCAAGTACTTTGACAGCCTTGCTTCGATTGACCGGAACCAAGTTGATCTCTGCTCTAACACGGTGATCATGCTGACGTCTCGAATGGAAGAATACCTACGGATTACAGGTGATGAAGCTGGAGTTGAGAGGCTCCCGAACGGGAATCTCGTTGCAATTTGCCCAGACGGGCATTTTTGGCTGGCCCCAAAATGTAGGGCAGCTGTGTCCACGTGCGTGCCGTATCTCACTGGCCATTCAGGCTGGGGCATTGACGAGGTCATGGTGAAAGCCACGTCATTTAACATGCCTCTGGCGCTGGGATCCGCCAAAGTGTATGAGACTTTACTCCGCCAGACAAACAGCCTTTTTTACTGGTGGACGCCGGACGTGACCTTCGTGGACATGATGCCGGTCGCGGTCGCGTTCCCAGATTTTGACTTCAACGCTTGGCACGCTGGAGATAAGCGGACAAGCCCCGCTTCAAACAGGCTGTCAAAGCTCGTCAGCCAGGACCTGTCACATCTTGCGCCTGACATCGCGGCTGGGCTGGCACTTCCGGCCCCACTGGGGGAGTTGTTGGTAGAGGTAGAGCATGTAGAGCGGCTGGTAGTCAAGCGAGTTAAGTGTGCAGCTTAAGTTCATTTCCTGCCCTGTCTAGCAGCAAATTTTTTTGGATTCAGGTGGAGTTGGTGGAGAACATGCGACTCAGCATACAGGACGTGAACGACATGCTGCAGCAGGTTCAGGCGGGCGACAGCTACGAGGCAGTAGCCTGTCGTTGGCTCCAGCAGAATCCAGGATCTTGGGAGAGTTGGGCTCCAGACAAAAGCCGGTGCTTCGCGGGATTCGGCCTTTACAGTGCTGGCTCCATGGACTTTGTGCTCGACCGAAGCAGCCCGGTTCTCCTGGAGTGCAAGCCATGCCGCTCCGGGAGCTATTCCTCGCGACTGGATGACGCAAGTGGCACTACGCATGTTTGCCTCCCGTGCCAGCCTGGTACCAGCCAGCCGTCAGGAGCCGCAGAATTCTGCGAGCCTTGCCCGTTGGGCGAGTTCCAAAACAATTCCGGCACCGAGAGCTGCGTGCGATGCCCCATTGGGGAGTACCAGAACCAGAAAGGCTCAAGCAGTTGTGTCAGATGCCCGGCTCGCTCATCCACATTGGGCTTGGGCTCACAATCATACTCGGACTGCGGCTGCTTGCAAGGCTACATCGACGTGGGCCCCAGCAGCTTGAGCTGCGCAGAGTGCAGCGAAGGTCTCGAGTGCCCTGCACTCTCCAAGCTCTCTGACCTCCTGGCAGGCTCCACAGCTTTGGGCGAGGATTTTCTACCTCAGATCATGCCTGGCTGTTACAGCACAAGGCAGAAGCCACTGGAGGTCTTCCGCTGCAAGGACGCAGATCGCTGCCCCGGCGGCCCACCAGGCACTTGCACGGACACGTTGGGGAGCGTGGCGTGTACTACGTGCCCTGATGGCCACTTCTGGAGTGGCGCGCAATGCAAGCGATGCTCAGCTTGGATGCGGACTGCGTGGGTCCTGGGCATTCTGCTCGCTTTCTTGCTTCTATCGCTTGTGTACTATGAGATGGCGAAGATGTCGAAGATGCCGTCAAAAAGCGACAAGGCCGCAGCTGTGTATGCGACAACTTCAGCTTTCTCCATTTCAGTGTCTATGGCGCAAACGCTTGGTGTCGTGAACATGATGAGAGTCAAAGTCCCTTCGCCGCTCCAGAGCAGTGTATTAAAGCTCGAGAACTTGGCGCTGGACTGTCTTATTGGCAGCGAGCCCTTCGTCCACTATCTTCTTTCGGCCTCATTCTTCCCATCGGCTGTTTGTTGGCTCGCGCTGTGCCACTTTGTGTCAAAGACTCTCCCATTGAAGTTTCGGTGGACGACTCATATGACCAGGAATATGGCGGGCAAGGTGCTTCAAACCGGCTTCGAAACAATGAGCGCGATTTCCCTGGTGCCTTTGACCTGCTATCGCCACCCGAATGGGACCTACTCCGTACTGCAGTACCCGGGTGTCTTTTGTGGCTCTGGTGGGCACGCAGCCGGGCACCCCAGGGCAAAAATGTTGCAACCATGGCAATGGCACTCAAGGGGGAGGGGAGGAGGAGGGGAGGAGGAGGGGAGGAGGAGGGGGAGGAGGGGGTGAGGAGGAGGAGGAGGAGGGAGGAGGAGGGAGGAGTTAGGGGGAGGAGGGAGGAGGGAGGAGGAGGAGGGGAGGAGGGGGGAGGAGGAGGAGGAGGGGAGGAGGAGGGGAGGAGGATTGGGTGGTGGATTTTAGGTTCAGGGTTGTGGTGACGACTGGCGCACCACAGCTTCTGGAAGGGAAAAATGATGTTTCATCCTCTGTCTCGGCATGTCTCATTTGAGCGGGGTCTGCCTGTCATCGGCCCAGGTGATGCTCGCAGGGAAGGGAAAAATGATGTTTCATCCTCTGTCTCGGCATGTCTCATTTGAGCGGGGTCTGCCTGTCATCGGCCCAGGTGATGCTCGCAGGTGGCGTCCTGTTGCTGTTGGTTGGGGTTGTGGGCTTTGTCTCGGTCTGTATCTACATTGTGACCGCCGCCCCGAGATGGGCTGCTTGCAATGAGCAGCACCGCCTAGATCCCGCCCAGTTCCTCGTGGGCCGCTTCCGATCAGAAAGCTCTTGGTATCAGGTTCCGATGCTGCTGCGAGGCCCCCTGCTGTCCTTGACGATCGTCATGGCTACAGACCATCCCCCCAAGCAAGTGACAGTTCTGACTATGATTTTGGCTGCCTTTGTGGCACTTGTATCATGGGTTCGGCCGTGGAAGCTTCCCCTGTTGAATGTGGGGGACAGCTTATTGTCGCTCAACATGTTGATGCTCGTGGCAGCATCTGCCTTCGACGCGGAGGTGTTGGACTACTCGCCGACGGACTTCGTAGATACAGTCTCCGTCGTCATGTGGGCAAGCTTGGGCATGACGATGATCCTGCTTTTGCTGGCGACAGCCAGCGGGCTGTGCTACCGCGCTCTGGGCGGCCAGCGAGAAGTTTGCTGCTTCAACCTGCAAACCTTGCCTCTGAGCCAGCCACTGGCCACGGAGTTGCGAGCGATTGCGCTTGAACTTGCGCAAATGGACCAAGAGACCATGTGCAACAGCATCGCCTGTTTGGCTGTGTACGACGTCAGGTTGTTGATGAAGTGCATGAGCCTCCTCGCCACAGAGGTCGTGCCCGATGCAGAGAGTCGCATCTCGCAACGCAAGACATGCACGGCCCATCTGGCCGAGATCGCGGAGCTCTCCGAAAAGGAGATCGCGGAGCCCTCCAAAGCAGAAGGCTCCTCGCGAGATCAGTCACTGGCAAAGTTCGAGTCAGAAGATGATGAGATGACGCAGACATATTTTTGAGGTCTTGAAGAGGGGGCAGAGAGCTCCCCTTATTTTTTTTGGAATGTGGTTTTGTGCACTTGGCGTATGTAGGGGCCTGTAACAGGCCTTAACCTGAGGACCGGGCGTGTGCCCAGTCGCAGCACATCAAGAGATCTCAGTTGGGGTCGTACTAGAGCTTCTAAAGATCCCTCCTCCTTGAATGCGTGAGGCTCTGCGGAGGAGGTGAATCACCTCTTCCAGTGGACACGTGTGTTTGACACAATGTGTGCCTGGCAGAGAAAAGTTCAGGCAGCATGTGCTAATGACCGAGCTGAAGCAGCATGGATTTGTGTAGCCATGAGTGTGCCCAAGACTGACAAGAACGGGATCCCTAGCTGACTTTAATTTCTCGAAGTTTAGGTAGGCTTGACCACGAAGGATCTAGCTTCGAGCTTCAGGGTTTGTGGGTGGCTACACGGTGCTTCGCAAGGGCACGAGCGGGCACAAGACATACACGATGCGTTTGCCCCAAAAGACTTGTCCAGCCGAAAGTCCTCACGAAGTCTCGGAAGGGTTGTGAGATATATCTGGCGTGAAGACGAAAGGGTCAGTTATCAGGGATGTTATAAGGGTCTGCAAGTCCAAGAAGCAATCATGTAACAAGGGGCGGCGCCTCAGGGCCCACCCCTTTGAAATACAGACAACTTATAAAGGGCGTACAGCGTAAACACAACCTTTTTCGGGGCGAGGGGAGTGAGGGGAATGTGGGGATGGTTGGGGGGGATGTTTTTGGGATGGGAGCAGTAGGTCAGAGGGGCTGCCATGGACCCTTGAAGCACATGGGGGGTTATGGGACCAAAGGACTTCACTGCCCAAGGGGTTTGTGGAGTTGGGGGCAAGATAGTGTGCTCAGTGTTTCGGTAGACAAAAAGCCCACGGCAGGCCGGCTGCTGGCATTTCAAGCTGCGGCGCCAGGCCGGGCGCCTGAGTTCATGAAGTGGGCCAGACACACTGCTTGAAAACGTGTATTCCCTCCCTTCCCCCGCCCCCCCCTTTCCCCCTAAAAAGAAGACCCCTTAAACACTCTTGATGGCGTGCCCTCGGGTGAATCAGCGATTCCTGGGAATCCCCAACCCCACTCCTGGAATTCCATCCTTGCCTCGTATCTAGCAGCCAAGTAAGAGGGTTGCCGTTGAGCCCCTTCGAAGGTTTCTGAACACATCCCCAAAACCCACAGCCCGAAAAGGAGGAATCACTGTCTTCAAGGCCAACAACCCCCAATCTTCTAGGCATGTGAGACGGGTGTCTGGGCTTCAGCATGGATATTTTCCGACTGGGGATTGCATGCGTGTGGCGCGCACTGATGCGGCATTCAGATCTCGTTCGCCTCTTCATTTTTGCTTTTTTGTCTTGGTTTGAGTGCTAGGGCTGCTAGGGATGGAGTGCTTCAAGCGGTTTCCGTCGGAAGCTTCGAGGGATCTTCAGGGCTTGTGGAGAGCAAAGAGAGATTGCAGCTGAGCCGGTGCATCTTCATGCATGTGCACGCATGTTCATGGTTGTGGCTACCAGCGGCTTCAGCTTGTCACGTTGCTCGGTCAAAACGGCCGACGGCTCCTTAGACTCGCTGCAGGCAAAGCCTCCACCGAGGCTCATGGTCCATGGCCAAATTCCTTCCAAACATCATCGCCCTTGCTTGCCTTGCCTGGGTCTTTCCCAAGAAGGTTCGAGCGGCATGCTTGCCGGATGCCATCCCTGAAAGTCAGAGGAGGCATCTTTCAGAGAAAGACGGGACGCCCTACCCCGTGGGTGTTTGGATTGGAGAGTGGGCTTCTGGCTACATCACGGACACTCAGCTGTCGGCCAAACATAGCTTGTCAGTTTTTGCGGGGTCGACTAAGAGGGAAGTGTGAAGTGTTAAGCCTGTTGAGCGTCAGCCTTGTTTTCTCCGTGGCCCAGGGTTGATTCCATCTGAGGCCAGCATCATTCGCATCATCATCGAAGAGCGAATGGGCTACCACGCGAACTACTCTGGCTCGCCGGCCGTTGCCGACGCTCTCTATGCCCTGGCAGGCTGCTCGCAGCCGAAGAACGAGAGCGACCGAGGGTGTGGCCCGAGCCCTACCTTGCATCATCTTGCAGTGGAGTACTGGGCTGACACTTACCGTACAGAATACCTTCAGCTCCAACTGGAACGCCCGACGTTAGCACCGGTGGAGATTGACTTCATGGGCTACATTGGCCAGGTAGGCCATTTCATTCGCAGGGAGACCCAAGAACAGGCCTTCAACCAGGACGGCGTCGCACTGGAATTTTATCGGGGGTGGAACGCTTCTTGGCACCAGCCAAGCAAGTACTTTGACAGCCTTGCCTCGATTGACCGGAACCAAGTTGATCTCTGCTCTAACTCGCTGCTCATGATGACATCTCGAATGGAAGACTACCTACGGGTTACAGGCGATGAAGCCGGAGTTGAGAGGCTTCCGAACGGGAATCTCGTTGCAATGTGTGCAGACGGGCATTTCTGGCTGGCCCCAAAGTGTAGGGCGGCCAACTCCACGTGCGTGCCATACCTCACTGGCGGCTCAGGCTGGCGCATGGATGAGGTCATGGTGAAAGCCACGTCGTTTAGCATGCCTCTAGCATTGGGATCCGCCAAAGTGTACGAGGTCCTGCTGCGCCAGACAAACAGTGTCTTTTTCTGGTGGACGCCGGACGTGACGTTCGTGGACATGATGCCGGTCGCAGTCGCGTTCCCAGATTTTGACTTCAACGCTTGGCAAGCTGGAGACAAGCGGACAAGCCCCGCTTCAAATAGGCTGTCAAAGCTCGTCAGCCAGGACCTGTCAGATCTTGCACCTGACATCGCGGCTGGGCTGGCACTTCCGGCCCCACTGGGGGAGTTGTTGGTAGAGCATGTAGAGCGGCTGGTAGTCAAGCGAGTTAAGTGTGCAGCTTAAGTTGATTTCCTGCCCCGTCTAGCAGCAAATTTTTTGGATTCAGGTGGAGTTGGTGGAGAACATGCGACTCAGCATACAGGACGTGAACGACATGCTGCAGCAGGTTCAGGCGGGCGACAGCTACGAGGCAGTAGCCTGTCGTTGGCTCCAGCAGAATCCAGGATCTTGGGAGAGTTGGGCTCCAGACAAAAGCCGGTGCTTCGCGGGATTCGGCCTTTACAGTGCTGGCTCCATGGACTTTGTGCTCGACCGAAGCAACCCGGTTCTCCTGGAGTGCAAGCCATGCCGCTCCGGGAGCTATTCCTCGCGACTGGATGACGCAAGTGGCACTACGCATGTTTGCCTCCCGTGCCAGCCTGGTACCAGCCAGCCGTCAGGAGCCGCAGAATTCTGCGAGCCTTGCCCGTTGGGCGAGTTCCAAAACAATTCCGGCACCGAGAGCTGCGTGCGATGCCCCATTGGGGAGTACCAGAACCAGAAAGGCTCAAGCAGTTGTGTCAGATGCCCTGCTCGCTCATCCACACTCGGCTTGGGCTCACAATCATACTCGGACTGCGGCTGCTTGCCAGGCTACATCGACGTGGGCCCCAGCAGCTTGAGCTGCGCAGAGTGCAGCGAAGGTCTCGAGTGCCCTGCACTCTCCAAGCTCTCTGACCTCCTGGCAGGCTCCACAGCTTTGGGCGAGGATTTTCTACCGCAGATCACGCCTGGCTGTTACAGCACAAGGCAGAAGCCGCTGGAAGTCTTCCGCTGCAAGGACACAGATCGCTGTCCCGGCGGCCCACCAGGCACTTGCACTGACACGTTGGGGAGCGTGGCGTGTACTACGTGCCCAGATGGCCACTTTTGGACTGGCACGCACAGCCAGCGATGCTCAGCTTGGATGCGCGGTGGGTGGGTCCTGGGCATTCTGCTCGCTTTCATGCTTCTATCGCTTGCGTACTATGCGATGGCGAAGATGTCATCAAGAACCAACAAGGCCACGCCTGCGTATGCAACAACGTCAGCTTTCTCCATTACGGCATCCATGGTGCAAACACTTGGTGTCGTGAGCATGATGACCGTCAAAGTACCTGCGCAGCTCCAGGGCATTGTTGGACTGCGAGAAATCGTTGTATTGAACTTGGAGAACCTGGCGCTGGGTTGTCTTATTGGCAACGAGTCCTTAGTCCACTATTTTCTTTCCGCCTCATTCTTCCCATCGGCTGTTTGTTGGCTCGCGCTGTGCCACTTTGTGTCAAAGACTCTGCCATGGAAGTATCGGTGGACGACCCACAAGACCAGGAATATGGTGGGCAAGGTGCTTCAAACCGGCTTCGAGACAATGAGCGCGATTTCCCTGGTGCCTTTGACGTGCTATCGCCACCCGAATGGAACCTACTCCGTGCTGCAGTACCCGGGTGTCTTCTGCGGCTCTGGTGAGCATGCAGCCGGGCACCCAGTGTTGCTGCAACCATGGCTATGGCCCTGCACCCTAAACCCTAAAGCCCAAAACCCTATAGACCCTTAAGCCCAAAGTCCGCTTCAAGACCCCAAAAGGCACCTCCCTGTCTCAACGTGCCTCTTGTGACTCCCAGTTCCGTCTTCCCCAGTTGACGCACTTGTCTCTCTAGGGTTTAGGGGTATTTTCTTTTTGTCGCTTAGCCTGCGAGCTCGACCAGCAAGCGGTTAGGGGTTACGGGTTTAGGGTTTAGGGTTTAGGGTCTGTGCCTTTTTGCGTTGTCTGTGCTTTTTTTTGCTTGAATCCTGGAGTAAATGGTTCCGTGTCGCTGTGTCAGCAGTCCCCCCCTCTGCACCTAAATCCAAAACCCTCGCGCAAGGCTAAACCCTTTTAAAACCCTATGCCCTTGACCCCAAACCCTTTTAAAACCCTATGCCAAAACCCAAAAAGCCTGCAACCCCAAACAAACCCTTAAAACCATTTCAGCCCTTTAAAGCCCTACGCAAAACCCACAAAACCTTGAAAACCCTCAACTCTAACATCCTCAAACCCAAAAGCTCCGTGACCCTAAGCCCCACACCCTGAAACCCTAAATCCCGAGTGGGGCCGGGGGATACCTTCGGGGGGGGGGGGGGGATGGGCGACACTGCACCATAAATACTCGGGGCAATTGGGTCGAAGCTGCTGGTGTGGAGACCCTCTCTAAACTCTAAAGGGTTTGGGGTTTGGGGTTTAGGGTTTAGGGCTTAGGGAAACTCTAAACCCTCGAACCTGAAACTTGTTTCCTGGGCTGGCGACCTGGTCTGCTTCGAGAGACTACAAGCCCCAAAACCTCTAAAAGCAAGCCCTAAACCCTAAGCCCTTAAACTGAGCCCTCAACCCTCAGTCTAAACCCTCAACCCCTAAGCTCGAGACCCTAAGCTCTAAACCCTAAACTCCAGCCTCAGCACCTGCCGCAAGAAAGCGAAATCCGTCCCCGCACCCACAGGAAAAAAGTAACGCACGCCTCGCACCTGCAACAAGAAAATGCCCACAGAAAGGAAAATAGCATCCTACCGCCACATGCTCAGATTCTCAAAGCCAGACCCCTCTCGCGTGTCATGATCATTCATCTTAGGTCTCGGTACGTCTTTGTTTAGTGGACTCCTATCCTGCCTGCCTTTATCACCCAGACCTAACCTAGCCCCTAAACCCTAAACCCTAAACCCGAAACCCTGAACCCTAAACCCTCAACCCTAAGCCCATCAGCCCAGGCGATGCTCGCAGTTGGCGTCCTGTTGCTGTTGGTTGGGGTTGTGGGCTTCATCTCGGTCTGTATCTACATTGTGAACGCTGCCCCAAGATGGGCTGCTCGCAATGAGCAGCACCGCCTAGATTCCGCCCAGTTCCTCGTTGACCAGTTCCGATTGGAAAGCTCTTGGTATCAGGTTCCGATGCTGCTGCGAGGCCCCCTGCTGTCCCTGACGATCGTCCTTACCACAGACCATCCCCCCAGTCAAGTGATTTCTCTGACCATGACCCTGGCTGCTTTTGTGACCCTTGTATCATGGGCCCGGCCCTGGAAGCTTCCCCTGTTGAATCTGGCGGACGGCCTGTTGTCGCTAAGCATGTTGATGCTCGTGGCAGCATCCGCCCTCCACCTGGGTGTGCTGGACGTTTCGATGCGGGACTTCGTAGATACAGTCTCCGTCGTCATGTGGGCAAGCTTGGGCATGACGATGATCCTGCTTTTGCTGGCGACAGCCAGCGGGCTGTGCTACCGCGCTCTGGGCGGCCAGCGAGAAGTTTGCTGCTTCAACCTGCAAACCTTGCCTCTGAGCCAGCCACTGGCCACGGAGTTGCGAGCGATTGCGCTTGAACTTGCGCAAATGGACCAAGAGACCATGTGCAACAGCATCGCCTGTTTGGCTGTGTACGACGTCAGGTTGTTGATGAAGTGCATGAGCCTCCTCGCCACAGAGGTCGTGCCCGATGCAGAGAGTCGCGTCTCGCAACGCAAGACAGGCGCGGCCCATCTGGGCGAGATCACGGAGCTCTCCGAGAAGGAGATCGCGGAGCCCTCCAAAGCAGAAGGCTCCTCGCAAGATCAGTCACTGGCAAACTTGGAGTCAGACGATGAGATGACGCAGAAGTATCTTTAAGGTCTTGAAGAGGGCCGCGGCAGAGCTTTGATATGTTCCGAGAACCTTACTCTTTTTAGAATGTGGTTTCGTGCATTTTGGCGAAGATAGGACCTGTAACAGGCCTTAACCTGAGGACAGGGCGTATGCCCAGTCGCAGAGTATCAAGAGATCTCAGTTGGGATCGTGCTAGAGCTGCCAAAGATCCCTCCTGCTTCATGTGTGAGACTCGAGAGAGGAGGTGCATCACCTCTTCCAGTGGACACGTGTGTTCGACGCACCTAATGCGTGCCTTGCGTGCCTTGGTAAAAAGCAAGTTCAAGCAGCACATGCTAACGACCTAGCCTAGCCATGAGTGTGCCATAGTGTGCCCAAGACTGACAAGAATGTCGATTTTTCAGAGTGCAGGTCTAGGTAGGCCTGACCACGAACGATTTCACTTGATTTAGCATCGAGCTTTAGTACAATACGATATCAATATACTATCGGTAAAAACCCTCCAATTTTGTAAACAGTACAATGACCCCAGGAATCGAATCGCATAACACGAAAACATTCAGGGTTTGTGGCTTATGGTGGGTTTGAGGGCACCGGTGGGGCACAAAACGTACAAGGACGTGTCTGCCAAAAGACTCCTGTCGTCTCCAAAAAGCCCTCTCCGAAAGTCTCGGCAGGGCTTTCAGAGTTTTGCAGCCCACGATGCCACCCTCACTTCGGACGCCCGACGCACTGACAGATGTGGGCCTGGAGGATGTGCCAAGGCTTCTGGAGTCATGGAAACTGAGTTGAAAGGTGTAATACAACCATGTAGGAGACAAAATAGAACGTACGAGTATGATGCTTTAATGATATATTCTTATATTTTTGAAAAGTCGTTGCTGTGGTCCAGAACTCGAACTGCGGCCACTTTCGTGCCCCCCCATCATGTTGGTGGGCGAGCAACTTGAACACTGCGGCATGCTGAGTTCTAGGGTCCCCGGTCGGAAACATTTAAAGTGGTAAGCCTAACTGCGGGGCTCCACCCTATCTCCGCTCAACCCTAGCCCTAACCCCTAAACCCTAAAGCCTAAAGCCTAAACCTAAACCCTAAACCCGGAACCCTAAACCCTAAACCCTAGAACCCTAGAACCCTAGAACCCTTAGAACCCTAGAACCCTAGAACCCTAGAACCCTAGAACCCTAAACCCTAGACGCCTAAGACCCTAAGACGCCTAAGACCCCTAAGACGCCTAAGACCCTAGAGCCCTAAACCCTAAACCCTAAACCCTAAACCCTAAACCCTAAACCCTAAATCCTAAACCCTAAACCCTAAACCCTAAACCCTAAACCCTAAACCCTAAACCCTAAACCCTAAACCCTAAACCCTAAACCCTAAACCCTAAACCCTAAACCCTAAACCCTAAACCCTAACCCTAATCCCTTAACCCCTTATAGGGGCAGTCGGGAGAGAAGACCCAGTCCGTGGCATGCTGCCGCAAGGCTGAGGGCTCCTCGAGGTGCAGAGCGCCTTCAAGATCTGAACAGCAACCATCGTTCAGGGTTTAGGGGGGTTTAGGGTTTAGGGTTTAGGGTTTAGGGTTTAGGGTTTAGGGTTTAGGGTTTGTGGTTTGTGGTTTGTGGGGTTTAGGGGTTTAGGGGTTGAGGGGTCTAGGGGTTGAGGGGTTGAGGGGTTGAGGGGTTGAGGGGTTGAGGGGTTTGGGGGTTTGGGGGTTTGGGGGTTTAGGGTTCAGGGGTTTAGGGAAGCTTTGACCCCATAAGCCAAGCTTACAAGCCGTTGACAGCCGGGCAAAGCCAGAGTTCCAAGCCCCGAATCCTGGCCCCGAGGCCTGAATGATAGATGCCAACAAAGCCCCCCACGACCTTCCCTAAACGTAAACCCTAAACCCTAAACCCTAAGCCCTAAACCCTAAACCCTAAACCCTAAACCCCAAACCCTAAACGATGGCTGAAAAGGGCAGAGCCGGGGCTCTGATTCTGAGATTTGGGGTTTAGGGTTTAGGGGACTGATTTTCGTCACGGAGATCGTTTGGAGCGCGATGGGCAGTACTTCACGGTCATTGGAGTGAAGCTGAATGAAGAGGGCAGACCGCGAATGTACACCCAAGCGGACGAAGGTGCTGGAGCAGCTTTCCGTGAAGGTGACTACTCACAATTTCGCAAGGTGGGCACTTTGAAAGTGACTCCAGCGGAGGCAAGGTCGACTGCCTCATCTGAGCAGTACTTGCTCAGTCAGATGAGAAACGCAGGTTGGACTTGTCTGGTCGCAAGAAGGTCGCAAAGATGAGGCAGCTGCCAAAACGAAATGGCTCTGGAGAGCACAGCAGTACTCGTACAAGTAATCCTCCTTCTGGCCACCTCGAATTGCAGCCTGATGTCCCTGTCAAGCTGCAGCAGAACAAAAGAGTTCTGGTGGCAATGGAGCGCAGCCCCTCAGAGTTGACTGTCATGTCCGCTTTGTCAGACGGGGTCCAGAACCAAGAGAACTTGGCCCGCTCGGAGCTTTGGATTGCACCTTCCCCTATCCAGTTCGCACGTGCTCCCATCTTCAGAGAGCCTGCGACATCCGACCCGAGGTGTGCTTCAAGCTTACCAATGTGCCAGGCCTCCAGCACGGCGCGCAAGTTCAAGACGGAAATGGGAGAACATTCTCAGTTGTCGGCGCAGCTTATCATCGTGGTCGTCCACGGATCGCAAACAACGGCCACCTTGTAGGTGCTGCTGATCATTGTTGCGTGACGACTTGCATGTGCAGCATCTTGCCCAGAAATGCGTCAGCAGAGTATAGTTCGTGTGCCGCTTGTTGACCTTTGGCCTTAAGACAACGCGCAGGTCGTAGCTTGCAGTGTCTCGACTCATCATGTTAGCCTGGGTGCAAGTCCGTTGGTGTGGCTCAAGTTGCGGCACAAAATAGCCACTGTCGCTATTCTCGCTATTCGCATTTTCCCAGTCCTAGAGACCCTGCACGAAGCATCGCTCCAGCAACTCCCGGGAGCTTCGCACTCAGTTGCATAGATCTGGCAAAAGCCTACAGTTCTCGGAAGCAGAATGGCATGGATTGGCATGGATCTTGCATTGTCTGACTTGATGATCCCTCCACAGCACCGGACACAACTGATTGAGATTGTGCAAACGATTATCTGACACCTACAGGGGGGTAGTCGGCCGCTTTCTGCACTGCCCCGCGATGCCGACGGTGTTTCCCGAAGCGGTGGAGCTGCCACCGCCTCGGGGATAAGACTTTTTTCATGGCTGTGAGTTGGGGGGGGGTTCACGGCTCTCTGGCTCTTCGGGCTTTTTAAGTTTAGAGTTTAGGGCTTTCAGGGGGCTGAAGAGGTGCAAAGCCGTATGCACAAAGGGTTTTGCAGAAGTGATGCCTGTGTGAGACCTCGCCCGAGGCCCAATGGCCCGCTGCGGGTGAGCCAGCTTGCCCTGCTCCAGGAGGCCTTCTCATCGCTCCAACAGCGCGCGCCGTGTGAGCGTCATCTCTTTGGGGGTGTTTCGGGATTCCGGGAGTCAAGGGCTGTCTTCTTGCTTGGGGAGCACCGGGCGGTGCCCAGCAAAATCTCAAGCCTGCTCTGGGTCAGGGCTACGCTGCGGGCCGGGCGTCGGTGGCTGCGGCAGCTGGCACAGCTGCGGGCAGAGACCACCCTCTGGTGGGATCACATGGGATCGCTTCGGCCTGTAGAGAGAACTCCTGTCAGACATGCGGGAGGCCTTCACCGACCTGTTGTTCGCCGTGGTTCTGCCCATCGCTCTCATGGCGATCTTTTGGTACTTCAAGCCGAAGGCATTTCAGGGACGCACTCATGCTTCCCATCACATGTTTGTCACTCCGTCTTGCTGTGCTCTGCTACGTCCTGCTACGTCCCGCTACGTCCTGCCACGTCCCGCTACGTCCTACTTCGTCCTGCTTCGTCCTACTTCATCCTACTTCGTTTTACCTCGTCCTTGTTCATCTTCTTCGCTTCAGAACACACGTCCAACACCAAGGAGGGCTTGGCGGTGTCGCTCTTCAAGCATCCGTGCAAGTCAGTGGTTCATGTTGGTTTGATATGCTCAGTTTCCTCGACAGTGCCAGGCAAGTCGTGTTGCCCGTTGGGGCATGTGGCAGATACTTTGTGAGTTCATCTGCACGTGCTCAGCGTCAAAACAAGCAGTAGCAAGCTGGCGAGGGTTGGGACGGGGGCTCTGCAGCAAGAAGACAACAAAACATTCCGGAAACGGTAGGAACAGGCAAGAAATGCACCACCAGGCAATGCACCAACAGCTTCGTCGCCCCTTGTGTCACTCAACGGAAGACGGGACGATGGCAGTAACACGGGAAGAATGAAACAAACTCCTCGGTGTGACCCTTCTTTCAGGAGTCGCAGAGGATGGCCCGGGGCCAAGCTCTCCTTGATGTCCACAAGCTGACATCAAAGACGTGTGCCCGAGGGCGACGACGATGCCATCGAGCTTGAGGAGGGATTCCTTCTGGCGCGGCCCTCGGGGCAAAGCACCGTGGAGCATTCCGGGAGCATGTCTCCTGTAGCGCACCCCGGACCCCCGGTGATGTAGAGGTGGATGGACGTCCAGGCCCCCTTCCACAGGCGCTGCCCTTTTCCCTCAAGCCTCAACCCGCGCTTCCCGCTAAACCCTTCGGCTGAATGTGTGGAGAGAACCCTTTCACGTGCATGTGGCGGTCCAGTTTACGTAAATGCTTGCGCCCCACAAGCAAACCCTAGGGTAGACCAGTGGGAGAGCGCATCAGAACGCTGTCCTCCTCCCTGGCCCCAGCTTCTGAGCGGCATGTTTCTATTTTTGGAAGGATGAGGTTGAGGGCCCGCAGCCCAAACTTGCCCACCCCCCCAAAAGCAAGGGTGGTAGGACACCGTGTCGGACGCGCGGGAGGCTTCTCCTTTGGCCTTGGAGCTGCCTCGGGTGCCGCTGGAAGCCGCGTCCGCGGTGTCCCCGGCGTCCCTGGCATCCTCGGAGTCTCCGGCGTCCCCGGCGTCTCCTGCGGTCCCTGCGCTGGCGTTGCAGGCGGAGGCTTGATGCCAGTGGACTCAGAGCCAGGTTATATTTTCTGGGGGGTTTTGTGGGGTCTGATGTTCAGGTGCAGGAGGGCACGCCGGGCACGTTGATCATCGGGGATGACCTGGAGGGGCAGGCGCCGGAGCATATGCCGAAGCACGCACAGAGCATCACAGAGCGCCATTGCTTACCGGAGGTCGACTGGGCCCCCAGTGCTGGAGACCCTCCTGCCAGAGGGCTCCTGGTGCAGGCCCATCCTATGGGCCTCACTTCCTTAATTAACAAAAGCCTCTGTGGTGATTGAGGCGCCGCCCCGGCGCCTCTATCTCAGCACGGAGGACCCGGCGAGTAGTGTAGCTCAGGAAGCTTTTGGTCTGCAACTGTGACGCGTGCGTGTTTCTCGAGATGTTTGGACGCTGTTCTTGTCGAGTGTGTGACGTCTCCGCAGGCGTGGAGATCTTTCACGTTCTTCAGCCGGCACTACGAATCCAGAGTCCAGCGAGCAGTGCGAGGAGGCGCCAGTGTACGGCTGGATTCGAGGTTCTGCATTCTGTTTGGCGGGATGTGTTGTGCGATTTTGTGCGTGTTTTGGTGTGTTGTGTGTGTGTTTCCCAGGAGCCGTTGGCAACTCCATTGTCTGAAGGCCGCACGGCATGGTAGGGTGTTGGGAAATCGGTAAGGCTGGACTTGTTGCGGGCTTCGCGTTGACATGTGCTGTGGCGCTCTAAGTCACTTGCGGCCCAAGCAACTGTGTCCTAGGGACTGAGGATGCCGAATATAGACTCAAAAGAGGTCCATTTCCCAACTTGGCACATCCCCAAAGAGGACCCTGCAGTGTCGATGGTCATGCCATCAGCCCTTTTTGTGACTCTCATAGGAGCGTGTGACGGTTAGCTGTCAGCGGTGGAGGACACTCGGGCCGCAATACGCGGCTCACGTCAAGGACCAGAAGAGGCGCAGGGGGCATGAAATCCACTCCGTTTTGAGCGCAGGCGAGATGTTGCGGGGCGCATGGGCCGCAGCTCACCATCTTTGGTGACAAAGTTGTTTCCGAAGGCGCTGCACGTGGTGGAGTTCCCCTGGAGCCCTCTTTCGCAGGGGTCGGGTGCTAAGACCCAATCGAGACTCGAGCTGCAGCCTTGAGGAATCAATAGGGGACTTATAGGAGCTTGCAGCTGCCTTTGGCACCTGTCACACCTTGTTCGCCCCAAGGCATCCATGAGATGCCAGGAGTGAGGGGCCGACCGACCCGAAGGCAACGAGCATCTCGACTGTGCACTGTCTGGCAGCTTCGGGGGCTTCGTGGCAAGTCCCATAAAATGCCCCGCAACGCCGCAAAAAGCATCCTCAAAAGGACGTGCTCTTATCCCATCCCCTGTGCCCTTTTTCCGCATAGGTTTCCGGAAATAAGGGATCCCGAACATAGTCCCCCAAATAGTAGGATCCCCCCAATAAGGTACCCCAAAATTTCGGAAACCCCCGTAGTACTTGTGGCCGAAGTGGGACCTTGCCATGGAATGTCCGAAGCGCCCTGCCGAACCATGCGATGCCTCCACCAAAGCTGCAAAGAGGCCCCCGTGGTCACGTCATGTGTCCAGCAGGTATTTCCTAAGTTCAGGGGCAGCCTTAGATATCCCCATAAAAACGCCTGTGTTTCTTACACTCGTTTGCCCATCGCGATTTTGGAGGACGCCAAAAATCACAGAGGCCCTCAGCCCTACTGTTAGTCTAAGGGGGAACATCCCAAGACATAGGGATCAGCGTCTATGTTTCGCCCCAAAGTCTTTGAAACAACTCTGTGCACAGTGATCGCGTACCACCAGCAGGCTGCACGCCCGCTTCGGCTCAAGGGTTGAGTGCTGTACATCTAAAACGTGAGAATGCAGTAAGAGGATGGTATTAACCATGAATAAACAAAGAATAACAGTTGAACATGTTGTGTCAATGAGAGGGGCAGGGGGGATTGAGCTTCCGCGTCTAGCAATATCTGCCAGTCACAGCAATGCCACCTACGTGACGGATCTGCCACCTTCAAAACGAGGCGAGGTGACTAAGGTTGAGGGCGCGTGTGAATGGGCAACATGTAGGTCGCTGCTTTTTGAGGCATCAGGTGAAGTCATTGGTTCTATGGGTTTAATTAGGGTTTAGGGTTTAGGGTTTAGGGTTCAGGATTTAGGGATCATATCCCCAAAGCGACAGGCGGCTTTGCCGCCATGAATCCTAGTTTGCATGTCATCAGGCTCGCACCACGTTGGGGGGAAAGTGCGCGCGCTTCAGGACATGCAGCCCGTCGCACGTCGAGATCAACATGGCCCATGCGAGCAGAGCCAGGTGCCCTAAACCTTAAACCCTAAACCCTAGACCCTAAACTTTTAAATCCTAAACCCTAAGCCCTGAACCCCAAACCCCAAACCCTAAACTCGAAACCCTAAACCCTAAGCCAGCCTGCCACGCTTGCTTGCAAAAGTTTGCGATTCTTGTGAAGTATAGTGTAAAGGCAAAAGCGCCCTAGCAAATCCTGCGTAGGTTCCGGACCTGACGATCTGCAGCCCAGAATCAATCACTGACGACAGCCTTGAACAAAGAACACCAAGATTTGCAACTAGGGGTTTAGGGTTTAGGGTATAGGGTTTAGGGTTTAGGGTGTAGGGTTTAGGGTTTAGGGTTCAGGGTTTAGGGTTTAGTGCTGCTGTAGATTCCAACTCAGATTCTTTTTTGCGGATGCCACATAACAACCCCCACCAAGCTGGCACGAAGGCAGCTTGAACATGAGGGAGCATGGATCCAAAAAGTAGTTCCCTTTAAGGATTCCTACAAATGACCCAATATAGTAGGGTTTTCAGGGTTAGGGTTTAGGGTTTAGGGTTGAGGGTTTAGGGTTTAGGGTTTAGGGTTTAGAGTTGTGTAGGGTACCGAACACAAGACTTGCGACGTCAAAGAGGGTTTAGAGTTTAGGGTTTAGGGTTTAGGGTAAAAATCCAGAGCCATTCTCCAAATCAGAGAACGTAGATTCCCGCAACCGAAGAGGCGTGAAGGGCTGTCAAAAAGGAGAAACTACTCTAAGCCCTAAACCCTAAACCCTAAACCCTAAACCTAAACCCTAAACCCTAAACCCTAAACCCTAAACCCTAAACCCTAAACCCTAAACCCTAAAGCCTAAAGCCTAAAGCCTAAACCCTAAACCCTAAACCCTAAACCCTGAACCCTAAACCTAAACCCTAAGCCCCAAACCCGAAACCCGAAGCCCGAAGCCCGAAACCCTAAACCCTCAACCCTAAACCCTGCTCCCAAACCCTTCTCCTTTTGGCAGGCCCCCGCGTATTCCGAGCCCTGGCACTCGACGGAGACCCTGCTACTCACTCCGAAGGAGCCTGGGTGTTTAGGGTTTAGGGTTTAGGGTTTATGGGGCTTCGGGTTCGACTCACTCCAAAAAGGAGCGTCCAGCAGTTCTTATCGCAGAGAAGATTACGTTCCCCGGCGAGATCAAGGCGAATTCCAACTGTTCGTGCTGGGTGTCCTTCCCCGGCAAGTTCAAAGCTGGTTGGGATGCACTTACCACCGCCCGCGACGAGGATTCCGTGGCGTGTGTCTTCCTCACAACGAAGCTTGGGTGTGCTTAGAAGGCATTTGCTGAGGTGCTGGTCTAAAGTCCAAGAAGTCAAGTCCAAGCACGCGTAATATAACCTTTGGAAACCTTAGAGCCTGTGCCATTCCAGAGCTCAAGACGCTCAGCCTAGGCCGGAAACCGGTCGTGGCCTCGGCATGTTGTCCCCATTGCGGTTGTGAGCTGTGCGTTCTCGGCCTCCTGTAGCCCGCCAAAACCAACCTATTGACAAAGTTGAACGTGGGTCGCACTTGCTTGGGGTCCAGTTGTGTGCATCTTTCATGGCTACCGGCCTTGCCTATGACAGAGCTACGGACAGTTCCGTTGCAGTGCGCAGGTTTCGGAGTTCATGCGCAAGACCACCAGAAGCTCGGCAACAAGTGTTACTGCTATCGCTTGTATGGAGAGGAGAAGGAGTGGGGCTGTTGGTGGTACAAACGTTGGCTCGAGAACGTGCGCAAAGCGGTCGAGAAGGGGCAGCGCCTCAAGGCCGTCTTTTTCCCCGGCCAAGTGGGGGAGGGCAAGGTCTCCATGGACAAGCTTGCAACGTCGAACCTTTGGAATGGCGTCGGCCTGGGAGGCTCTCAAAAAGTGGAGCTTGCCACGCTGGATGAGGAGGGCTGGGAGTATGATGAGGTGGACGTGATGTGCTTCCTGGCAGACAGCTTCAAAGTAGGCAGCCTGGTGGATGCGCTGCATCCCAAGAGTGGGTCTTGGCTGCGCGCCAAAGTTCTGGAGGAGGCCGCTTATACCCTAACCCTAAACCCTAAACCCTAAACCCTAAACCCTAAACCCTAAACCCTAAACCCTAAACCCTCACAGTCGGAGGTCGAAGCTGACGTCATTGGCGAAGCTCCGGTCTGGCAGCTTTGTTGTGCCAAGACTGGTGAGAGGTGGGGGTTTCCGAAATTAGGGTTTAGGGTATAGGGTTGAGGGTTTAGGGTTTAGGGTTTCCGAAACTTGGGGGGGTACCTTATTGGGGTCCTTCTTGTATGGGAATCCTACTACCGGGGGGCCTTTTTGGGGTCCCCTAAACCCTAAACCTTAAACCCTAAACCCTAAACCCGAAACCCTAAACCCTAAATCCTAAACCCTCAACCCTAAACCCTAAACCCTAAACCCTAAACCCTAAACCCTAAAACTATCCCCCACATGAATTTTCGTCTACTCCCAGGTTTGTTTCCACGCACATCTGCGACACGCACGTGGCCGTGCAGGAGCTTTTGGACCATGTTGGTCCGGAACTCAAGAGGTTTAGGGTTTAGGGCTTCGGGTTTAGGGTTTAGGGCTTAGGGTTGAGGGGTTAGGGTTTAGGGGGTCCTGCGGAGCAGCGCTGCAGTCTAGAACGTGATGTGGCTGAGGCAAGAAGAAGCTTGTGGAGTTACTCTCTGGGTGTTTGGACAACCGCATCGCCAACTGCGAGGTATGTAGACTTCCAACAGGAGTTTCCGCTCTGAATCTGCGACTGGAGATTTCCGATATTGCTTCGCTGCAGATGCTTCGAGACAGTACGCTGAATGGCACCTTGGAGGAAAGCATGAATGCTGCCATAAAGAAAGAGCTCAACGGCGATTCTTGCCAACTTCAGATAGACTGCACCCGCTTCTTGGAGTTGTACGAAGACGTGGTCTTGTGCTTAACGACGCTGACGGAGCAACAGCAACGTATCGTACAAGATCTGGCCAAGCACAAGGCTGTGCTCTTGAGGGCCCCTGCGGGTGCAGGGAAGACCTTTGTCACGGTACAGCGTGTGCTGGAGACTCTGCGCAAGCCCTCCGCCACGGTGCTGTTCGTGAGTCCTACTCGCGCGCTTGGATACCATTTCATCAATTGGCTGGCCATGCGCCTGTCCGCTCCTGGTAGGGAGGAGTCCCTGGACTTTATTAAGGATGTGTTGCCACGCTTGGTCATGCTCCACGAGCCCTTTGACACGCCTTACACCCCCATCATCCAAGAGGGACGAATCGAATACAGCCTAGCAACTAACGCAACCAAGTTTGCATTGGCTGTTGTCGATGAAGGCCACAATCTCTTTGGAGCTGGCTGCAGCAAGGTTGCGCTGGAAGATCAGCTGGATGAAACGACCGAAGGCGCATCCATGAGGCTGGCTTTCATTGAGCTGCACATGAACATCGAGGAGCTGCTGGTTTTGGCCGACGAGTCGCAATCGGATGCTGCGGACCACACATTCCCCGAGTTCTTGTATCATGCAAGATTGACACAAGTGGTTCGCTCCACAAAGCGCGTTGTGCAAGGGGCAGCCTCTTTTCGCTGGAGCCCGTGCCCGGATGAACGGCTTCGCGCCATCGCCACGGACGGGCCGCCATTGCAGTCCTTTCTGTTCGAGGCCGCCGAGCACAAGACCCTTGCCGAGCAATACGCAGAACAGACCATGCGGGCCTTGCAGCAGATCGCGCAGCGCTACGCCGGGCTTGGCTGGCACCGTCGGCTCGCTTTGCTTGTGCCCAACGAGCAGTTCAGAGCTGGATTGTGGAAGTCGCTGGGCAAGCGACTGAAGGATGAGTATCCTCAGAAGAATCTCGGCCTTGTGTCCTTTGCTGAGTCTTTGCGAAACTTGCCGGAGCGGCTGCATGCCTTCACCTGGGCGCCGGAGAAGAGAAGAGAGCAGATTGTACTGGACACGGTCAACAATGCGGATGGTCTGGAGATGCTCATGGTTGTTTGCATCGGCCTTGATGACAAGATCCTGGATGATGGCGAAGGTGACCCGCAGACGACTTTCAAGAGCTGCTCTCAGTTGTACAAGGCGTTCACTCGGGCACAATTCCTGGCGATGGTGGTGCAACATCACGTTCCACATGGTTGGCTGGAATTTCTGGCTACAGTACAGTTTGACGCAGGCCTCCCACCTCAAGACGATGTGGATGGCAGCCCGCAAGCGGCAGAGATCCAGAGGAGAGCGCTGCTCCGCATCCAGAACATGGTTTTCAGCAATGCTTTGGCCGGCCCTCGCACGGACCGAGATGAAAAGCAAGCCCAGAAGTCATCCTTGCTGAGGGCCTCTGCTTGGTTGAGTCAAGAACTTTGCCAGTGCTGCCCGTGGAGTACTTCGAGCACTCCGAGCACTTCGACCAGCCGACCTGAACCTCGTTCTGGAGTCTGGGACACCAGGAGCAACGACATCAGGCGCGTGATTCGGCCTTTCTTTCAACCAGTGCAGGCTGAGGCAGGGCCTGTTTTCTGAAGTGCTTGCAGGGGTCATCATTAAACTTCGAGCGTGTGGGGGCATGTTGTAGTCCTGGCACTTGCTGGCCACGGCAATGTCGATGGATCACCTGCAAGTCCAGAATGAACAACGTGTGGGTGGCAGTCAAATCACTGCACAGTCTCTAGCATACTTCAGAAACAAGACACGCCATGTCGGCATATCGGCGTATCGGCCTAGTGGGTATCAGGGGTAACCCTAAACCCTAAATCCCACACCCTAAATCCTAAACCCCAAACACAGCCGTGGGGCGTCCCATCAGAGGACGGCACTGTTGGTGCCAGCGTCATCCACGACCCCCTCAAGGCCTGGCCTCAAACAGGAGGATCCGAAGTCGTACTTGGAGGTTCATGGTACTTATTTTCCCAACTATAAGTGTACTTACCACTGTACTTATCACCATATTAGGCACTTAAGGGGCTTATAAGTACGGTTATGATTGGTGAATAAGTACGATGAACCTCCCAATAAGGGGGGTTTACGAGAATAAAGGGATAGTCCCCCAAACAGTAGAAGTATAACAAGGATTCCAATAAGGGACCCCTAATTTCGTAAACGTGACCCCAAAAGGGACCCTAATTTAGAGAATTCCCCATAGAAGAGAAACAAAGACCAGTCTGATGGCAATTGTGGCCGTTCCTTGTGCGCGAGCGTGTCTTTGTAGCTTGCGGGACTACAATGTCAGTAGCAATATGGGCAGTTCTTGGCGACCTTGTCTAGCAGCTAAGGTACTAGTTTGAGACTCTCCCTTCGTGTGTGTGAACCAGGGCTGAGAATGCCAACTTGCGAAAGCTTGCAACATTCGGGCTGAGAACGTGGTTTGATTGTAGATGCACAGTTGCAAACAAGCGTCTTCACCGTCCCTGCTTCATTCACATGCAGTGGGCGCTATCACGTCACCGACATATTCTGATTCCAAGCACTTCGTAGGAAGACCCGGAACCCCAAACCCTAAACCCTAAACCCCAAACCCTAAACCCTAAACCCCAAACCCTAAACCCTAAACCCTAAACCCTGAACAGTTGCAAGCTTCAGGATTCTCTGCCGCCCACGGCCGATGGTGGAACCGGCATGGGTTTAGTCACAGGGCCTGGGAAGTGAGCGCGCTGTTGGCTAGTAGGGAATGAGGGAATGAGGTACCCTATGTCCCTCCAAAAAACCCTGGTTTAGGGTTTAGGGTTTAGGGTTTAGGGTTTAGGGCCTTATTCCATCATTCCCTACTAACCAACTCCAAGCTGCGTGATCAAGCGATGCACAGTGTGTTGAGGGCTTCAAAGCAGCTTCAAGGAGCAGCTCAAAGCATGTTAGAGGCTGCAGCGCCAGGGCTCTTGTGCCCCAGCTTTTCAGCCACAGCCCCTACGCCAGGGAGTCCGCATCGTCTGCGTGACGTCTTGGCCTCCTTCCGCGACTCTCAGCGGTGCGGAAGGGAGGGTTAGGGTTTAGGGTTTGGGTTTAGGGTTTAGGGTTTAGGGTTTAGGGTTTAGGGTTTAGGGTTTAGGGTTTAGAGTTTAGGGTTTAGGGTTTAGGGGTTTAGGGCCTAGGGTCCAGGGTTTAGGGCTTATGGTTTAGGGTTTGGTTGCTGGGAGGTCAGGGAATGTGGGCTCCGCTGACTGTGACTTGAATACGCAATCGCCCGAGCATCCCCACCTGCCCTGGTGGCCCAAAGGTGTTGCACGGAAAGCACAGAGCAAACCCTAAACCCGAAACCCTAAACCCTAAACCCCTAGACCCAAAAATCTTGCAACACTAGGCCCATGGTAGCCACTGTGGCAAGCGTTGGGGGCTTCTTGTCAGAAGTGTTCGGAGCAGGATGAGCAGGAACCTTGCGAAGGGCGACCTCACGGAGGCCCGCTGCCCAATTTAGGCGTGTCTTTGGGTTTAGGGTTTAGGGTTGAGGGTTTCGGGTTTAGGGTTTCGGGCTTGGGACAAGGTGGTGCGCGGGCGCTTTCCGTGGATGAGAATTCTTTCACCTTCGGGGGGAATTCTAGTATGATGTCGAGGCTCAGAAGTCAAGATTCCCTCGGAACCATGCTGTCAATGAAGTTCCTGGCGTGTCTTTCTCTAAATTAGGGTCCCTTCCTGGGATCCCTGTCTTAAAGGGTGCCTGCGGGCTTAGCATGGGTACCCAAGAAAGGGACCTGAATTTAGGAAACTAACCCTAAACCCTAAACCCTGAACCCTGAACCCTGAACCCTGAACCCTGAACCCTGAACCCTGAACCCCAAACCCTAAACCCGAGAGGTATTGCTTAACAAGGAGAACCAGGATGAGGTTCAGCGCATGGTCAAGGCGCGAGACCGTCCATGTAGAAGCTGAGAACCTGCAGATTCCTTTGTGACAAAGCCCGGTTTAAGGTTTAGGGTTTAGGGTTTAGGGCTGGGGTTTAGGGTTTAGGGTTTAGGGGTTTAGGGTTTAGGGTTTAGTACATGCCAAGAGACCTCTCAAGACTGGCAGGTATTGGCGCCATTCTTTGCCCAGTATGACGCGAATGGCGCAGTCCTCAGCCGGTTGTGTGAATCGGACTGGAGCGCACATGGTCGATTCTCTAAATGAAGGTCCCTTTTTAGGGTACCCAGTATAATAGGGGCCGCCATCCAGTAGGACCCTAGTTAAGCCCTAAACCCTAAACCCGAAATAATGTAGAGAAGTGGCCACATGTATTTTCTGAGACAGTTCTTTGGGTGTGCGCAATGTTCCAGCTTCCATCCCCAAAGCTACAAGCCAGGCTTGGCGGCTGGCTTGGAAATCCCAAAAAACCCCAAAACCCTAAACTCCCAAGCCCCAAAACCCTAAACCCTAAACCCTAAACCCTAGCCCTAAACCCTAAACCCCACACCCTAGAGCTTGGACGTGACGAAATAGTCGGCGGACATCTACGCAGCCCATCCGGTTCAGGATGTGCACAGCAAAGACTTGCATGCTTCCCGATGCTGAGGTGACAATGCCATAGATTTTGACGAGTTTCGGATGGTCATGAAGGCAAGAACGCAGGGTGTGGGTTTAGGGTTGCGGGGTTCAGGGTTTAGGGTTTAGGGGTGGTGCAGGTGAGTACCGTGCGAGATGCTAGCCAGAGGAGCAAGTACGTGCAACTACGGACGTTTAGGGGCTTCCAAGTGATGATCCGTGCCAAGAGGATGCAGTCATGCTGGATATGTGAACAAATCTGCTGAGTTTTCACAAAGATTCGAATAGCCTGCAGGTTCCCGAAACAAAGCTGCACCCCTCACAGAATCGCTGCAACAATGATACTCATGAGGACAAGCTTTATCCAAAGTGCTGCTCTCCATACAATGACATTTTTTTCCCATGATCTCGGTTTCTTTCGTGAGCGCCGCGAATGACCCTCCCCCCCTCCCAGGATATTGGCAGCTTGGCTGCAGACGGAGGGCAGAGGGAGCTTGCTCTGCAGCGGACATCGAAGCAGCAGATTCCATTGCTCTCCGAGGCCCGAGCTTATCCCGGGAGGCACAAAGAAAGATCTTCGATGCAGCGGACACGGTGCGGGCCACAGATGACCCTCGTTAGGAGGAGCAGCAACTGCCTGTGGCAGAGACCTAGACTCTTAGACCCTGCGATGTTCCCCGTGTTAATAGGGATTATAATCCCCCCGTATGGTAGTCCCTATGAAGGACTGCTAGAAAAGGGGAAAGCATCCCAACTTAGACTTTTGAGTCTCTTTCAGACCGCCGGGCTTGGCACATCCGAATGCTGAGAGTTCTGCTGTTCGCAGGATCAAAATGGCGACCTCAACTTCGAGGATTCGGGTTTAGGGTTTAGGGTTTAGGGGTTAGGGGGTAGGGGTTAGGGGTTAGGGGTTAGGGTTTAGGGGTCAGGGCAAGACTCAGTGAAGTACGCTGTGAGCCTGCGTCCATGTGCGAGGTGTGCGATGCGTGCATCTGGGCTCTTCTGGCGATTCCTTAAGTTGAACAAACGACGTCCTGAAAGATTCTTGCGCCACGCCTACAATCTCGGTCAGTTAGGGGTGCACAAGCTCGAAACTTCCAGGAGTTCGTTGCGTGCCTGATGTCTTTTGCACTTGAGGCAGGCTGACTTGAGTTTGCGGGAGTGCCTGGGGATGGTGTCTTTTGTTGAGCACCTGGTTGTCAGCTTTCTCTCATTGCATCCGAAACCCTAAACCCTAAACCCTAAACCCTAAACCCTAAACCCTAAACCCTAAACCCTAAACCCTGAATGGCACCTGCTGGGTGTCAGAGGGCCGGTTGCAATCCCCGTGTGCTCGAGAGAGCCGGCTTGGCAGGCGCCCCCTTCAAGGCAACCTTGAAGAGGACTGACTGCGAGAGGGCAATCCGAGGAGAGTGTCGAAGGTGAGGGCCACATAAGGGTTTAGGGTTTAGGGTCCACCCAAACGGGGTGTCGATTAAGGGTCCCCCCCCATTTTCGTAAACCCCCATTTTGGGGAGATCCGCAAAGATGGGGGCTTGCACAGGAGCTTCAACCCATCCGCTCCTCGACCCTCCGCGAACGTCCAGTGGGCGTGGCGATGTTTTCAGTCCCGTCCTTGTTCCAAAGCCCCTCAGACGAACATGGGAGTTTCTGAAATGAGGAGTCCTTATTATAAGGGAATCCTACTGTTTGGGGTCTAGATTAAGGGTCGCCCCATTCTCGTAAACCCCTGCTGCAGTGTGGGGTCCTTGTCCCAAAAAAGGGGTCGGGCCCTATCTGGCCACCCTCGTGTAGAGCCCTCCAGTCCCCAAGAGCAAGGCCAAGCCCCCCCCCCCCCTTAACCCAAGCATTTTTGAACTCCAAAGTTCAACCCTGAAACCCTGAAACCCTGAAACCCTGAAACCCTGAAACCCTGAAACCCTGAAACCCTGAACCCCCTGAAACCCTGAAACCCCAACACTCGAACAAAACTCTGAAGACCCTACGTCTTTCGGGCCAGGTGCAGGGGCCATCGGGCTGTCCACCACGGAGCTCTGACTCTGCGCGCAGCCCCTTCCCCGGTGTGCCAGGTTTGGGTGTTAGCCCTAAGCCCTAAGCCCTACGCCCTAAGCCCTAAGCCCTAAGCCCTAAGCCCTAAGAACTAAACCCCCTATGCCCTATGTCGTGTCTCCTAACGGCTCATTTTTGTGTCTTCAGGGTTGCTTAGGGTTGTTTGCATTTAGGGTCTTTAGGGACTTTTTTTTTTTTTTTTTTTTTTTTTTATGAATTAATTGTTAATTAATTACTAATTAACTATTGAACAATTGTTTTACGACCGGTTTTGCGCGATGTTTGGAGAGATGAGGCCTCCCCGGCCTTCCGCCGTGCAGGGCGGGCAAGGACTGCCCTTGAGGGCTGGGGGGGGGGGAAGCACTTGAAGGCTCGTAGGTATATATATATATATATATGTATATATGCATATATATATATGTATGTATATGTATATATACATATATGTATATATATATATATATATGTGTATGTATATAGGGGGGGAAGCACTTGAAGGCTCGTAGGTAGTTGTGTAGCTACGCTCTGTAGGTCTCCTGGAGAGGACTGTACCCAGAAGTAGGCTCTCATGAGCACATCTTACTTCAGCCAACATAACTACTCACATGAGCCCATGAGCCTCCCAAGCAGGGGGCGGGGAAGCCTGCAGAACTTGGCGACTTGGCTCTTTTTGGGCTCCAGGAGCTCTCGAGAGTTTCTGTTTTAAAGGTTGAAGGGGCCGTCTCGATCCGTAGACCCTGCTTCAGCCATGGCCGCGAAATCGCCAAAGCGAGTGTGCAGCCAGAGTCACCTGGAGGACAGAGTCCGGTTATAAACCCTCAAACCCCAAAACCCCAAAACCCCAAAACCCTAAAACCCTAAAACCCTAAAACCCTAAAACCCTGAAGCCCTAAAACCCTAGGACCCTAAGACCCTAAGACCCTAAGACCCTAAGACCCTAAGACCCTAAGACCCTAAGACCCTAAAACCCTAAAACCCTAAAACCCTAAAACCCTAGAACCTTAAAACCCTACAACCCATGCACGTTGACGCGCTTCACGGGAACCTCCCGACTAGCAGCCCGTGCTCTGGTTTAGGGTTTAGGGTTTAGGGTTTAGGGTTTAGGGTTTAGGGTTTAGGGTTTAGGGTTTAGGGTTTAGGGTTTAGGGCTCTGTTCAACATCCCGCGTCGGCTTCTTGAATGGTCGGTGGAACCTCCAAGCGCCAAAATTGTGTAGCTTTTTTTTTTTTTTTTTTTTTTTTTTTTTTATGTGTGACAGTTCAGTTGGGTCTCGTGTGATCGGATGCCTTGACCATGGCGCCATTGCTCCAGACGAGCGGCCCTGGACTTTGCAAACCCTGTCTCAAGTCTGCGTCTGCTTTCTCGAGTTTCGTGTGTTTAAACGACCCCCGCGTGTGTTGGACGCTGGCGGGCCATGCAACAAGGCTCAGCTTGCTACGTTTATATAACCCTAACCCCTAAACCCTAAACCCTAAACCCTAAACCCTAAACCCTAAACCCTCAAGACAAAGTAAATAGAAATTGTATGTGGTATCATTCTGAATTTTCAAGTTATTTGTCTAAGCAGCTGACAAGCCGAGTTTAAGTCTGGGGCCAAACGCTCAATTTACTTAAACCTCGTCCTCCCCCCCCCCCCCTCCCCCCCCCCCCCCCCCCCTCCCCTCCCCCCCTCCCCCCCCCCCCTTCCCCCCCCGCCCCCCAAAGGGGGGGGCAAAGTTTTAAAAAGGCAAAACGTTTCGTTCAAAACTTTCGATCGAAACTTTCGGTCGAAACGCCACCCCGCCCCCCCCCTCCCCGCGTGTGTTGGCGGGCCATGCGACAAGGCTCCGTTTACCACGTTTAAATCAAATAACAGCAAGCAAAACAGACGTCAAACAGATGCTGAAATCTTTGCAACGTGCTTCAACGACACTCATGCGTCGGTGCCGGGACGCTGAATATAGCCCCCTCCACACCTCCACACACCCAGTCACCCAGCCACATACCCGTCACACTCACAAAGATTGCAGCACGACCCCACCGCGCGCAATCCTTTTCCTCCATTCCTCCCCATGCACTGCGCAAGTGCGGCTCTGTAAGGATCAGTCGTACAACCATCACACCATCCACCACCATCCACCACCGCCACCGCCAACCACCCTTTCACCCGCCACACCCCACCACCCACCCCACCCCCCACCCCCCACCCCCCCCCCCACCCCCCACCCCCCCCCCACCCCCCCACCCCCACACCACACCCCCCCCCCCCACCCACCCACCCCCCCCACCCACCCCACCCACCCCCCACCCCCCCCCACCCCCACCCACGCCCCAATTGCTACCAAACCCTAAGCACTACACTTCTGCAAATTTCAAGGAGCACGATGGCCTCCGGAAGATGGTGTCCTTTTCCACGCGCCACTTCGATCCCAGCGGTCTCCCGGCCGACATGCACCGGGTGTACACATCTCTCAAGGAGAGGTTCGATGAGGAGTATGCGCTCTTGTTTGTCTTCAACATGCAGACTGCCATGGAGATGCATCGCGCATGGAACATGACCCTGTTGACGACCAAGACCCTGAAGAAGTGTTCGGAAATGGTTGGGCTCACAATGACCTGGGAGCTCGGCGTTATCAAGTTGAAGTTCTTCATGGAGGACGGCGATTTCGAGCTCCAGCGGAAGTGCCCCTACGACTACGACTCAGAGTACCAGGACATGTTCATGAGGATCGCTGCGGCGCTTTACAATGGGCACATGACGGTCCATGAAGCGCTCCTCTTCCAGGAGGAGGCAAAGCAAGGGAAGCACACGGCCAAGACGGGCTTGTTCATCCGTGACTACCCGGGCAGGCTGATCGTCCTGCCCGCCATGTCCTCCACGTGCGCCGTGATCTTCTTCGGAGGTACCGAGTATGAGGCGGGAGTGGCCGCTATCTGCGGTCTGGTGACTGGCCTCATCGAGTACGCCCTGCAGAGGGTCGGGGGCGAGGCCACCATGTTGATCGACCTGGCGGTGGGTCTCATCACCGGCGTCATCGGAACCCTCTTCTACAAGTATGACGGCCAGAAGTACTGCCTCGTCTCCATCTTCATGGGGACCTTGTACTGGTTCTTCTATGGTACTGCCTTCGTGGTGGGGCTGGTGGAGATCTTGGCCGGGGAGCTCGAGACGGGCGTGACCCGTTTCATGGCCGTCAGCATCAAGACCTTCGTCCTCTGCGTCATGTGCTGCTTCGGGATGCTCCTTGCTGTACCAGACCCTACCGAGGTCGCCGAGATGTGGGGGGCGCAGGCTGCGAACTGCGGCACCCTTGACCTCGGCCTGTACTGGTGGCGCGTTCCCTTGTACTTGGCCTGCTCGCTGTCCGTCCTGGGCCAGTACCGCTTCCGCGTGGAGCAGATGTGGCGTGGCCTGCTCGTCCAGCTCGCGGGCTACGAGGTTCAGTTTCAAGTGTCCAGGTCCATGGTTACGTCCGGGGACGCCAAGAGTAACCTCGATGTCATGGCCTCCAACGTTTGTGGCGCTGCAGCCAGTGTCGTGACGGCGTGCTTCCTGTCGGCCATGATGGATTTCATCAACTCGATCTACTACGCCCAGCTTCTTCAGCGTGGGGCACACCGAGACGAGACGGACTCCGTGCTGGACGACGTCTTGTATGGCTGCATCTCCGGGGTCGTCAAGTTCTTCAACTGCATCGGGATCGGCAGGGAGGCCGACAAGCACATGGTCCAGCTCGAAAAGAAGCTTTACCAGCAGTCGAAGGAGCTCAAGGATCCGGATCATGACCGCAAGGAGATCAGGCTGGAGAGGCACGAGGAAGACCTGTTGCTGGACACGATCGTGTATGCCGAATCCATGAACATTTGGGCGATGCTCATGCCAGCAGTTTACCAGCTGGTGCCTGGCTCGATGATCGCCCGCATGTGGTTCAACACCATCATCCCCCCCAGTGGTCCAAACGCCACGGATGACAACACCTTTGCTGGCCTCATGGTCACCTCCATCTCCCTGGCGCTGGGCCTGATTGTCGGCGAGGCCATTGTGGAGATCGTCTCGGGCATCCTCAGTCTCTGCAGGAAGAAGGAGGAACAGCATACCATGTTGCACGAAAACGAGGGCAAGGAGGAGGAGAAGCCAGAGTCCGAAGAGGTACCTCCCCTCGGCTTCGAGCTTGGCATTGCGGACGCCATCAGCGGCGAGAAGGACGAGAAGGACGAAGAAGTATGGCCCCTGTAGCTCGATGTTTGGCGCCACCTAAGGCAGCCCCGTGAGGGGGCCAGAGAGAGAGAGAGAGCTTGCTTGCTAGATGCTAGAATAGCTGAATCATGCTGAATCAGCGAACTTCGCGCGCAATCCGCGCGCCATGCCTGTCCCTTTGTGGTCGCGTTGAATTGTCTGGCAATGGTCAGGGAAACACGTTTTGATGTACTGACGATTTTGTCTGGCTTCGGTCAGCACTGATCGCACTGACTCACCCAGCCGGCTGCTTTGCCACCAGAGAAAAGATGCTCACAGTCCCAACCGGAGCCCATGAGTGCACGTAGCTCGTTAAGCCCCCTAAACCCTAAACCCTAAACCCTAAACCCTAAACCCTAAACCCTAAACCCTAAACCCTAAACCCTAAACCCTAAACCCTAAACCCTAAACCCTAAACCCTAAACCCTATAGGCCTTCGGGGCCCGATTGCTTCCTTCCTTGTGCGCGTGAGGATCTCTTGGGGATCTGGTGGCACCGCCAAGGCACTCTGCACACGCGTGGAGCGTTTTAGGGGGTTTAGGGTTTAGGGTTCAGGATTTAGGGTCCAGGGTTTAGGATGTGGAAGCCTAAGTGTTGGGTCCACTGGCCAGTGCCTTCCTCGAATTGAGTCGATCGTGAATTCGGGCCCGAAAAGTAGGGGAAAGTGACCCTACACCCTAAACCCTAAACCCTAAACCCTAAACCCTAAACCCTAAACCCTACACCCTAAAACCTATTCGGGTTTTGGGTTTTTTTGTTTTATGGAGGTGTAGGCTTGTCTTAGGGGGGTAAAAGGGTACTAAGGTGCCTCGACATCGTGGCTACCCCAAGCGACCGCGACGAAAAAGCAGAAACCGAAGCCATCATCGTACTGCTAGGGCAAGCCCCTAAATGCCCTTCTGTCAGAGAAATGGAATCCTAGAATCCTTTCCCCCCCCCCCCCCCCCCCCCCCCGAAAGTTCTGCCTTCCCCTAAACCCTAAACCCCCTAAACCCTAAACCCTAAACCCTAACCCTAAACCCTAAACCCTAAACCCTAAACCCTAAACCCTAAACCCCTAAACCTAAACCCTAAACCCTAAAACCCTAAATCCTAAACCCGAAACCCTAAACCCTAAACCCTAAACCCGAAACCCTAAACCCTAAACCCTAAACCCTAAACCCTAAACCCGAAACCCTAAACCCTAAACCCTAAAACCTTAAACCCCTAAACCCCTCAGGCACCTGGACAGGAAATAGAGGCCCGGGTGCCCATTCGAAGCAGGAAGTGGCATTCGCAGTTCGTGTTTAGGGTTTAGGGTTTAGGGGTTTAGGGGTTGAAAGGGGTTTAGGGGTTGAGGGGTTTAGGGGTTGAAAGGGGTTTAGGGGTTGAAAGGGGTTTAGGGGTTTAGGGGGTTGAAAGGTTGAAAGGGGTTTAGGGGTTTAGGGGGTTGAAAGGTTGAGGGGTTGAGGGGTTGTGCGCACATCCGCTCACGGCTCCAGGCTGTGGTCTTTTCACCAGGGGCTGCGGGTTGAGGGTCTTGAAGGTTTTTTTTTTGGGGGGTGAGAGGTTTAGTTTTTATCAGGGTTTATATTACTGTTGTATTGGTGAGTGTCTATAAGGTTCCTTTCTAGTTCTAGTGAGTGTATTTTCTTGGTGTCCTTTTGGGGATACAAGAAATATGAACCCTGCTTCGTATGATGTTGATGGCCGGGTTTGAGAGGAGGTCCTCCAAAATTCTGCGACTTCGAAGCTTGGGCTCCACAGCGGTATGAAGGCTGACTGGTGATAGGTCACTCTCGTCCGAGCCATGACCGCGAATTCGCCAAAGACGCCCGTGAAGCGCGTGTGCAGCCAAAGTCACCTGGAGGACAGGGTTTCGGGTTCAGGGTTTGGGGTTTGGGGTTTAGGGTTTAGGGTTTAAGTAGGCCCTGGCGAGAAAAAGATCCAACACCAAGCTATCGGATAGGGGGTCTGAGGAAGCATCGTGGTGCGATAGGAAAGAAGCCATAGCTTTTGTTTTAGGATGTGTACGGACTGCGCAGAGATCTCCCTCGAGATGATTTTGTTCATGTGGTTTCTGCATTCCATTGTGAAGTCTTACGCTGAAGTTCATCGCTGTGGCATTGCAGAACTCACATAACACTCAGGGTATAGGGTTTGGGGGGGGAGACATCCATGAGCCACCACCAAGCTTATGCGGCCTGGCCCATGCGCAAGCATGTCACGAGCTAACCCTAAACCAGGGGATGTTCCCCTTTACACGAACAGTCCTTAGAAGGGAATATAGTACCCCTATTCTCATCCTTGTTGAGGACTGTTAGTATAAGCAGGAACATCTCAACCTACATCCTGCGCCCCAACAAAAACCTCGAGGAGCACGATGGCCTCCGGAAGATGGTGTCCTTTTCCACGCGCCACTTCGATCCCAGTGGTCTTCCGGCTGACATGCACCGGGTGTACACATCTCTTAAGGAGAGGTTCGATGAGGAGTATGCGCTCTTGTTTGTCTTCAACATGCAGACAGCCATGGAGATGCATCGCGCGTGGAACATGACCCTCCTGACGACCAAGACCCTGAAGAAGTGTTCGGAAATGGTTGGGCTCACAATGACCTGGGAGCTCGGCGTTATCAAGTTGAAGTTCTTCATGGAGGACGGCGATTTCGAGCTCCAGCGGAAGTGCCCCTACGACTACGACTCAGAGTACCAGGACATGTTCATGAGGATCGCTGCGGCGCTTTACAATGGGCACATGACGGTCCATGAAGCGCTCCTCTTCCAGGAGGAGGCAAAGCAAGGGAAACACACAGCCAAGACGGGCTTGTTCATCCGTGACTACCCGGGCAGGCTGATCGTCCTGCCCGCCATGTCGTCCACGTGCGCCGTGATCTTCTTCGGAGGTACCGAGTATGAGGCGGGAGTGGCCGCTATCTGCGGTCTGGTGACTGGCCTCATCGAGTACGCCCTGCAGAGGGTCGGGGGCGAGGCCACCATGTTGATCGACCTGGCGGTGGGTCTCATCACCGGCGTCATCGGAACCCTCTTCTACAAGTATGACGGCCAGAAGTACTGCCTCGTCTCCATCTTCATGGGGACCTTGTACTGGTTCTTCTATGGTACTGCCTTCGTGGTGGGGCTGGTGGAGATCTTGGCCGGGGAGCTCGAGACGGGCGTGACCCGTTTCATGGCCGTCAGCATCAAGACCTTCGTCCTCTGCGTCATGTGCTGCTTCGGGATGCTCCTTGCTGTACCAGACCCTACCGAGGTCGCCGAGATGTGGGGCGCGCAGGCTGCGAACTGCGGCACCCTTGACCTCGGCCTGTACTGGTGGCGCGTTCCCTTGTACTTGGCCTGCTCGCTGTCCGTCCTGGGCCAGTACCGCTTCCGCGTGGAGCAGATGTGGCGTGGCCTGCTCGTCCAGCTCGCGGGCTACGAGGTTCAGTTTCAAGTGTCCAGGTCCATGGTTACGTCCGGGGACGCCAAGAGTAACCTCGATGTCATGGCCTCCAACGTTTGTGGCGCTGCAGCCAGTGTCGTGACGGCGTGCTTCCTGTCGGCCATGATGGATTTCATCAACTCGATCTACTACGCCCAGCTTCTTCAGCGTGGGGCACACCGAGACGAGACGGACTCCGTGCTGGACGACGTCTTGTATGGCTGCATCTCCGGGGTCGTCAAGTTCTTCAACTGCATCGGGATCGGCAGGGAGGCCGACAAGCACATGGTCCAGCTCGAAAAGAAGCTTTACCAGCAGTCGAAGGAGCTCAAGGATCCGGATCATGACCGCAAGGAGATCAGGCTGGAGAGGCACGAGGAAGACCTGTTGCTGGACACGATCGTGTATGCCGAATCCATGAACATTTGGGCGATGCTCATGCCAGCAGTTTACCAGCTGGTGCCTGGCTCGATGATCGCCCGCATGTGGTTCAACACCATCATCCCCCCCAGTGGTCCAAACGCCACGGATGACAACACCTTTGCTGGCCTCATGGTCACCTCCATCTCCCTGGCGCTGGGCCTGATTGTCGGCGAGGCCATTGTGGAGATCGTCTCGGGCATCCTCAGTCTCTGCAGGAAGAAGAAGGAGGAACACCACACCATGTTGCACGAAAAGGAGGGCACGACGGAGGAGGAGAAGCCAGAGTCCGAAGAGGTCCCTCCCCTCGGCTTCGAGCTTGGCATTGCGGACGCCATCAGCGGCGAGAAGGAGGAGGAGATACAGGAGATGTAGTACCGTCATTTTTGAAAGGCCGGCAAAGTGTTGAGGCAGTCCCATGAAGGGTTCCACTAATGTGAGAGCTTGCGTGTTAGACTGCGCTCGACTGCTAGAATAGCTGAATCAGCATGTTTTAAACGCGCAGTGAGCGCGCAGCGTCCTCCTTCTGTCCCTCCTTCTGCCCCTTTGTGGACTACTAGATTTGTCTGGCTTCGGTCAGGGCGCAAGACGTAATGACGACTTTGCCCCTGAAAGTGGTCAGCACTTTTGGCACTGTGAGACCGGAGCTGCTTTAGCCGGGACAAAAGCGCGATGCACCAGTCTGAAGCCAGTGGCACATGCTCGGTAGCCCCTTGGGATATTTGATATATGGGGGGGGGTTACGATCACCAGGGGCCCCGAAGAAAGACCCCTCGAAGAGTGAAATTCCCTTATCACAAGGATCCCAACAAGGTGCCCCCTTAACATCGTAAACCCCCGTACATGTTCTCTTATTTGGGTGTAAGGAGGGAGCATATCTAGAGTTTTTTTTGAGCATGGGAAACCCGCGGGAGCTGCCCTAAACCCTAAACCCTGAACCCTAAACCCTTAACCCTAAACCCTAAACCCTAAACCCTAAACCCGAAACCCCTAACCCTAAACCCTTCGCGTTTACAATCATCACGCTTTGCTAAACCCTAAGCCCTAAACCCTAAACCCTAAACCCTAAACCCTAAACCCAAGGTCCACTGAGTACCATGCGAAGGCTGGGGTCGGCGCTGAGGCGCAAGAGACCGGCGCATGTTTTTAGGGCTTTGGGGCTTCTGGTTTTTAGGGTTTAGGGTTTAGGCTTTTAAGGCTTTAGGGCTTTAGGGCTTTAGGGCTTTGGGGCTTTAGGGCTTTAGGGCTTTAGGGATTTAGGGCTTTGGGGCTTTGGGGCTTTCGAGCTTTAGGGCTTTGGGAGCTTATTCTCTTGCTTGCCGTGGTTTAGGAGCCCTGTGTGACAGTGAAGGGTCTAGAGGTTTTAGGGCTTTGGAGGGGTCTTAGGGTTCTTTCCAGGTTTTAGAGCTTTGGGCTCTTGAGAATTTTGGTTTCTTCGTTTCTGGTGTGGGTTTAGGAACCCTCTGGCCCTCAACCCTAAACCCTCAACCCTAAACCCTAAACCCTAAACCGTAAACCGTAAACCGTAAACCCCAAAAGCCCCCCCCCCAGATGCGCTGCAAGTCTCAGTCTCAGTCTTCTGTGCCCCTGAACCCCTGAAACGAGGAGACCGCTCAATTACTACTTTTTAGTTAAGGACCCTGAAGACATAACAAATATTCTTCCTCATGAGGGCAATATGGGGATTATGGTTTTCTATTTATTTGGGGTTCTTAAGCAAATAAGCCCTAAACCCTAAACCCTAAAGCCCTAAGCCCTAAACCCTAAACCCTAAACCCTAAACAGCGTTCTGGCTGGCAGTTTGCTTTGGAGCGGTGGCGATTACAACATGGGGGGCGGGCACCAGCGGCGAACCCAAAGCCAGCACCAGAACTGTTAGGCTGAGCCCCTAAACCCTAAATCCGCAACCCCAAACCTCAAGCCCTAAACCCTAAGCCCTTAACCCCGAACCCCAAACCCCAAACCCCAAACCCTAAACCCTAAACCCTAAACCCTAAACCCCCCCCCCCCCTGCACGCCTAAAAACCCTAAATGCACGACAAGGCGCCGCAGGTCTCCAACGTCTACCGACCGCTCCTCGGAGCTTAGTACTACTTTCTCAGTCAGGGTTTAGGGTTTAGGGTTTAGGGTTTAGGGTTTAGGGTTTAGGGTTTAGGGTTTAGGGTTTAGGGCTTAGGGTTTAGGGTTTAGGGCTTAGGGGTTTAGGGCTTAGGGTTTAGGGTTTAGGGTTTAGGGTTAGGGTTTAGGGTTTATAAATTTATAAAGCCCTAAACCTTTTAGCGCTTCTTCTGGAAGGTCCGTTGAAATCTTGCCAGGGGTGTTGAGGGCTTGATGCTTCAGTGGTTTCGGGTCTTAGGTGAGTTTTTGGTGGACCTTTTGGGCGGCCTTAGGGTTGAGGGGTTTAGGGTTTAGGGTTTAGGGTTTAGGGGTGAGCCATTCAGAGAGAGTTCGGTGTGCCCCTGTGGATGTGTATCGGCCCTTGGAGCTGCATGGCCGTTCCGTTTTTAAGGCAGGCAGTGGTTAAAGGCTGTCTCGATCCATGAGCCATGGCCGCGGATGCACCGAAGACGCCAATAAAGCGAGTGTGCAGCCAAAGTCACCTGGAGGACAGGGTTTCGGGTAAAAAAAGCGTGCAGGGCAGTAGGCCAAGAGGTGAGGAGTGTGCCAACGCCCAGCTAGCACATGGGGGGTGTGGTGCCACAAGAAAGAAGTGAAAGAAGACATGTTTTGTACAGGTCCTTGCTTTTGATTCATCATGTGGTTTCTTTATTCCATTGTGATGTCTTATGTCGAAGTTCGTTGCTGTGGCATCGCGTGGCAGTGGAACTCCCGTTTCAGCACTTCTCAACGTCGTGGACAGATTGTTCCCCAAACAGCTTCTGCTCGAGTTCTTACTTGGCTTAAAGCAAAGGGTTGCTGTGACGCACATTTGGATTTCTCACCGCACTAGTCTGGAAAACATGTCTCCCATCTGTCGCCTAACGTTCATCTGGATTTCTCAGGGCAGTGCTCCAAAGCTTGTCTCCTTTTGTCTCGACGCTGGATTCCTGTGAAGCTCGTCTGGGACTGTTCTCTCCCACTTGTTGCTTTTAAGTATTTGTTTCCCTTTCGACCCAAACAAAGAAGCTTCAGCAGGGTCTTAATTTGCTGAAAGAAAGCGTTTCACCGTCGTCTCGACCCTGGATGCGGTGACGCCCGCCTGGGACTGTCTCCCATTAGTCTCCCTTGGTCTCCCAAGCAGATTTCCTGCCTTGCAAGGTTTCTGCGAAATGCCGGAATTGCTTCCAGAAATTTGAGAATTTTTTCGTGTTTGTTCCCAATCATGTGCAAGAGAACTGAATCCATGATTCAGCCCCGCCGAGACTTCAGCACGAAGGAAGCCATTGCCGAACCATTTTTCGGATGCCGTGACAGCCTCAACCCTAAACCCAATACCCTAAACCCTAAACCCTAAACCCTAAACCCTAGACCTCTTCCAAGTGCTTATAGTGGCTCCTGGTCTTCAGGAATCATCAGGATGTCTGCTCAAGCTGTGACGAAAAAACGGTCGGGCTGGCAGGTTTGGTTTTGGCCCTAAACCCTAAACCCTAAACCCTAAGCCCTGGACCCTAAACCCTAAACCCCTAGCCAAAACCCTAAACCCTAAACCCTAACCCTAAACCCTAAACCCTAAACCCTAAACCCTAAACCCTAAACCCTAAACCCTAAACCCTAAACCCTAAACCCTGTCGCGGCTCCGAGTGGGGCCTCCCCCGCCTCCCCCCCCCCTTCCCCCCCCCCCCTCCCCCCAAGAAAGATCAACTCCTTGTGGGGATCCTCAAGAACCCTAAACCCTAAACCCTTATTTTTCAGCATTGCTTCGGTTGGTACTTTTTTTTCTTTTTTTTTGGGGGGGGGGGGTTTAGAGCCTAACGCCCTCGAGGAGCACGATGGCCTCCGGAAGACCGTTTCCTTTGCCGCGCGCCGCTTCGACCCCAGCGGTCTCCCGGCCGACATGCACCGGGTGTACACATCTCTCAAGGAGAGGTTCGATGAGGAGTATGCGCTCTTGTTTGTCTTCAACATGCAGACTGCCATGGAGATGCATCGCGCGTGGAACATGACCCTGTTGACGACCAAGACCCTGAAGAAGTGTTCGGAAATGGTTGGGCTCACAATGACCTGGGAGCTTGGCGTTATCAAGTTGAAGTTCTTCATGGAGGACGGCGATTTCGAGCTGCAGCGGAAATGCCCGTACGACTACGACTCAGAGTACCAGGACATGTTCATGAGGATCGCTGCGGCGCTTTACAATGGGCACATGACTGTCCATGAAGCTCTCCTCTTCCAGCAGGAGGCAAAGCAAGGGAAGCACACGGCCAGGACTGGGTTGTTCATCCGTGACTACCCGGGCAGGCTGATCGTCCTGCCCGCCATGTCGTCCACGTGCGCGGTGATCTTCTTCGGAGGTACCGAGTATGAGGCGGGAGTGGCCGCTATCTGCGGTCTGGTGACTGGCCTCATCGAGTACGCCCTGCAGAGGGTCGGGGGCGAGGCCACAATGTTGATCGACCTGGCGGTGGGTCTCATCACCGGCGTCATCGGAACCCTCTTCTACAAGTATGACGGCCAGAAGTACTGCCTCGTCTCCATCTTCATGGGGACCTTGTACTGGTTCTTCTATGGTACTGCCTTCGTGGTGGGGCTGGTGGAGATCTTGGCCGGGGAGCTCGAGACGGGCGTGACCCGTTTCATGGCCGTCAGCATCAAGACCTTCGTCCTCTGCGTCATGTGCTGCTTCGGGATGCTCCTTGCTGTACCAGACCCTACCGAGGTCGCCGAGATGTGGGGTGCGCAGGCTGCGAACTGCGGCACCCTTGACCTCGGCCTGTACTGGTGGCGCGTTCCCTTGTACTTGGCCTGCTCGCTGTCCGTCCTGGGCCAGTACCGCTTCCGCGTGGAGCAGATGTGGCGTGGCCTGCTCGTCCAGCTCGCGGGCTACGAGGTTCAGTTTCAAGTGTCCAGGTCCATGGTTACGTCCGGGGACGCCAAGAGTAACCTCGATGTCATGGCCTCCAACGTTTGTGGCGCTGCAGCCAGTGTCGTGACGGCGTGCTTCCTGTCGGCCATGATGGATTTCATCAACTCGATCTACTACGCCCAGCTTCTTCAGCGTGGGGCACACCGAGACGAGACGGACTCCGTGCTGGACGACGTCTTGTATGGCTGCATCTCCGGGGTCGTCAAGTTCTTCAACTGCATCGGGATAGGCAGGGAGGCCGACAAGCACATGGTCAAGCTCGAAAAGAAGCTTTACCAGCAGTCGAAGGAGCTCAGGGATCCGGATCATGACCGCAAGGAGATCAGGCTGGAGAGGCACGAGGAAGACCTGTTGCTGGACACGATCGTGTATGCCGAATCCATGAACATTTGGGCGATGCTCATGCCAGCAGTTTACCAGCTGGTGCCTGGCTCGATGATCGCCCGCATGTGGTTCAACACCATCATCCCCCCCAGTGGTCCAAACGCCACGGATGACAACACCTTTGCTGGCCTCATGGTCACCTCCATCTCCCTGGCGCTGGGCCTGATTGTCGGCGAGGCCATTGTGGAGATCGTCTCGGGCATCCTCAGTCTCTGCAGGAAGAAGAAGGAAGCCAAGAGCGGCCTCAAGAGGAGGAAGGAGGAGAAGAAGAGCCTTCCGCAGGAGAACGAGGGCGCCGGGGAGAAGTCCGAGAAGCCCGAGGCCGAAGAAGTTTGGGCGGAGCCTGCCGAGCCCGTTGCAGAGCCGGAGCCTGAGGTGGTCAGGGAGTTGTCGAACTGGGCCCAGCGCCTCGAGGAGTTGCCCCAAGCCGGCACGTCCCGCGGCAGGGTGAAGGCCCCGGCTGAGGACCCCAGCGCCTGCGCCGGCGCCTGCACCAGCACCGCCGGCGCCAGCGGCTGCGCGGGGGTTCAGAGTCTCGGTTGTGAGGTCATCCCAGACGCTACCATGGAGACGTCCGAGAAAATCTCGCCGCTGTAGCAAAGTTCTGCAACTCGCAAGCAACAACTTCACAAACGTGAGAGCTTGGTTGCTAATGCCACGATGCTGCTTGAATAGCTGAATCAGAGAGTTTTGCGTGCAACCCGCACGCCATGCCCGTCCCTTTGTGGTCCACGTAGGATTTATCTGGCTTGGGCCAGGTAAGCACGCACTGATGACCTGCTGGTTTCGGCGACTCCACCGCCGGTCGCTTTCTGGACCTTCAGGAAAACAGGGCTGCTGCGCCCAATTCTGTCTGGTTCGGCTGCTAAACGTTTAGGGTTTGGGGTTTGGGGTTTAGAGATGTTTAGAGTGTATATAGGGTTCAGGGCATGGGTTGTCTCAACCTGTATCATCAAGATCTCCGCCAGAGAGCTGCGCATACTCCCCCCAAATCCTTTTGGTACAATGCACGCGCGAGGATCTGCAAACCCCGAACCTTTAACCCCTACACCCCTAAACCCCTAAACCCTATAGACCCCTAAACCCCTAAACCCCTAAACCCCTAAACCCCTAAACCCTTAAAACTTAAACCCTTAAACACTTAAGCCCTTAAAGCCCTTAAACCCTTAAACCCTTCAAACCTTAAGCCCTTAAACCCTTCAACCCTTAAACCCTTAAACCCTTAAACCCGTAAACCCTAAACCCTAAACCCGAAACCCTACCGGTGTATCCCAAAAAGCCTTTCTCTCAGGTCTCAAAGCAGGTGCGGAGCTGGCTCACCTGGCGGCTTCCAAGGATCTTCAAGGCCGTCCTTCCCCTAAAGCCTAAACCCTAAACCCTAAGCCCTAAACCCTAAACCCTAAGCCCTAAACCCTAAACCCTAAACCCGAAACCCTCAACCCTGAACCCTCCCCCCAAAAACATCCAAGACACTCTGTCACCGATTCGGCATGCGCTGTGAGCGAGCTTGTGATGTGCGATTCCCTGGCATCAGCCTCACACCTTGAACCCTAAACCCTAAACCCTAAACCCGAAACCCAAACCCTGCACCCTTCAACCTTAGGTTAGGCGTCTCAGCCAGTATATTGAGGGGCACGGATCCGAACAGACCCGAAGACCTGCTATACTTGGATCCTACTTTTACAGCGGCTCCTTAAACCCTATACCCTAAACCCTGAACCCTAAACCCCTAAACCCTACACCCTAAACCCTAAACCCTAAACGTGGAGCCAGGATTGCAGCTCTTCCGGAGTGATTGGCAAACCTCGGAAGCAAGTAGTGGTGAAGCCCATGCCCCACGCAACCCGCAACCTTAAAGCCCAACACCCCCCTAAACCCCCGAAAGCCCCTCATGCAACCCCTAAACCCTAAACCCTAAACCCTAAACCCTAAACCGTAAACCCGAAACCCTAAACCCTAAACCCTAAACCCTGAACCCTGAACCCTGAACCCTAAACCCTAAACCCTAAACCCTACTAAACGCTAAACCTTAAACCCCGAACAGACCAAGCCTCCAACCACGCGCCGAAAGCAAGATCAGAAATGCAAAAAACGAAGGGTGCGGGTTCACATTTTAAGGTTTAGGGTTTATGGTTTAGGGTTTAGGGCTCAGAGTTTGTGGGGTCTCGGGTTTAGGGTGTAGGGTTTGGGGATCTTCTTTGGGGGTTGGCAGGGTTTGGATTGAGAGTCTGGGGTTTCGGGGGTTCAGGGTATTGTCTGCACGCCCCTGTAGTCTGAATTCGGGCGCAACAGGCAGGGGCCTACGATCAGGAATAGCATTCAACAATGCGCTTGGGTTGTGCTTCTCGACTGTCTTCGATCATCAGGTGTGCAAGGGACAAGCAGCATTTCTACACCCTGAACCCTAAACCCTAAACCCTAAACCCGAAACCCTAAACCCTAAACCCTAAACCCTAAACCCTAAACCCTAAACCCTAAACCCTAAACCCTAAACCCTAAACCCCAAGCCCGTTGATGCCTTCTGTTTTGGGCTTTGGGGTTCAAAGGGTGTGGGGATTTGGAGTCTGAGGGGTTGATTTTTATGGCTTCAGGCTTTTTGTGCTAGGCTTCACGGGAGTCATACTCAAGGATGTTGCCCCAAAGAGGGGTTTAGGGTTTAGGGTTTAGGGTTTAGGGTTTAGGGTTTAGGGTTCCCTCAGTATCTTCCCAATATGGCCATGATATTGCCTTAAGGATCATGAAGCAGGGCCCCCAAAATCACAAGGGTACCACCTCGAGGGTCCAAGGCAAAGTCCCCATAGCAGGCTTCAGGGTTTAGGTTTAGGGTTTAGGGTTTGGGGTTTAGGGTTCAGGGTTGGGGGTTTAGGGTTTAGGGCTTAGGGTTTGGGGTTTAGGGTTTAGGGTTTAGGGCTCAGGGTTTGGGGTTTAGGGTTCAGGGTTTAGGGTTTGAGGCTCCACCCACCAAGAGTGCCGCAGTCCATCGAGTGGTTGAAGGGGTCGCCTGCCGTGGGCCCACCCAAACTTTGTCCCTTTGAGAGGTTTCGGGTTTGTATCTGAACCCTAAACCCTAAACCCTAAACCCTAAACCCTAGCCCCTAAACCCTAAACCCTAAACCCTTGTCAAAACCCTGAACCCCAAACCCCAAACCCTAAAGGGGTGCATCTGTTCGCATTGTGGGCCCGTGAACGAAGCCATGCACTTCTTCCGCTGCCTCGCCGCGGTCCTCAAGAAGAACTTCACCCTAAAGACCGCTCCTCAGTTTAGGGTTTAGGGTTTAGGGTTTAAGGTTTAGGGTTTAGGCTTTGAGGGTTTGGGGTTTAGGGTTTGGGTTTAGGGTTTAGGGTTCATTGGAGTTGGGGTGAAAGATAGTAGGAGTGGAGCTGCACTGATCGCCTAAACACCTCTGTTTGTCAACAACTCCGCCGCCTGAGGCTACTGGGCTTCAGGGTGTTTCGCATGTTGCCAGTGAGAAGCGATTGATTCCTTGCTGGTGCTGACAGTCTTGGGGGCCTACGCCCTAAACTTTCCTAAATCGCATGCCCCCATACAACTTAATTCTAGCCCGGCGCGCCTGCAGAACGCCGGATGAGAAGCAAGCAAACAAGGGCCTTCGGGCGCTGCTCAGTTGAACTGCCACGGCAGGGATATAGCCCCACCAGGTGTGGGGTTTCAGGTGTTTTTATCCCCCCCCCCCAATCCATAAACCCCGAATTCCAACCCTTAAGCCCTGAACCCTAAAATCCCGAATAAGATGCCTAGAGTTTTTGTGTGTGTGTGGCCGATGAAACCCTAAACCCCTAAACCCCTAAACCCCTGCACCCCTAAACCCCTACACCCCTAAACCCCTAAACCCCTAAAGCCCGAAACGCCGTTCTGGCGCCGTTCCTTCGCCAGGTCGCGGTCATGGCTGGGCGCGTTGTTGGAGCTGCTCCTGCCGGTGGCCCTGATGGGGCTACTGATCTGGATCCGCAACGAGGCACCCTTGGCAGAGGGCTCTCCAGCCCAGGTTGAGGGTTTCATAGCATTTTGGGGTTTTAGGGTTTGGGGTTTAGCCCTGAAGGCCCTTAATGGCCCTAAGGCCCTGCCTTTGAGCACTTCGATGTCGCCCCGGTAGAAATTGGGAGGGCCTCCAGAAGGCTTTTGCAACTGTGTTCGCGTGTCAGGGTTTAAGGTTCAAGGTTAAGGTTCAGGGTTTGGTGGTTGCGCAGCCTGATTGCCCCGAACATAAGCTTCTAAACCCGTTTAAGCCCTAACGCCTAAACGCCTAACCCCTGAACTCCAACGGTTACAGGGTCCAGGGGTGTTGGGTTTATTTGGGGGGGCTTAGGGGGTAAGCGTTTAGGGTTTAGGCTTGAGTTGTGGGTTTTCCGGTGTGGGTTTTGACTTGCTGTCGCGGACGGCCTTATTTTTCTCAAGTCTTTCTCGTTGGCCTCCTTCTCAAGCTTGAACTGTTTGTTGGCCGCTTTATCTTCTCGTCCTCGTCTGCAACCAAGCAGAGAAAGGCAAAAAAACATTTTGCTCGCTGAAGCTTCTGTGCTAGACATGCGCTGGCCAGCTTCAGTAACCGGCCAGCCACAATGTTGGCCGTGGTTTCAGGCTTTCTCGGCCTCTCCGGGTTGAGGTTCGCGGGTTTAAAGACTCTTAGGGTCCAGGGGCCCCAATCCCTAAACCCTAAACCCTAAACCCTAAACCCTCTATCCTCTAAAGCCTAAGCCCTAAAGTGTATGCTTCTGGCAGCTTCCAGGTGACGACGGAAGAGGTCCCTGCGCAGACGTACGTGGATTCACCTGACCTTCGGAGTGATTTCGGAGGGTTCAGGGTTTAGGGTTTAGGGTTTAGGGTTTAGGGTTTGCCTTGAGTGTTGCCAGCCCCCAAAATTTGAGCTCTCTCTAAGCCCTAAGGCCCCAACCCTCATCCCCAACCCACTGCTACATGGTCACTTCTCTAAAACAGGGTTTCCTCTTGGGGGGGTCCTTATTCGAAGGCCCGAAAAAGGGCCCATCATTTAATGAACTCACGACATGTATACCCCAACTGCGATGAAAGTCCCGTGCTTGGGCGTGCCTTGTGCTTGAGAGTCCTTCTGTCGTGGCGTTGAGGTTTGTAGGGGCCCCCCAAAAAAACAGAGAAACACGAGGATCCTACTGTAGGGGTATAAGGGCCCCTGATATGGGAGATTCCGGGCAACCATCTTTGTATAGTCCTTATGTTTGTGTTGAGGGTAAACGGTTAAGGGTTTAGGGTTTCGGATGCCCAAGGACAACAACCCGACCTACTTCCCCGACCACGCCATGAACATCTCGGCGCTTCCCGGACAGAGACCCGAGACCCTACAACCCTGAAACCCTCAAACCCGAAAATCCCAAAGCTTAAAGCCTTAAGACCCTAAGCCCCAAACCCTAAACCCCAAAACTCTTAAACCCAACTCTTCAACCCTAACCCTCCCCCCCCCCCCCCCCCCCCCCCCCCCCACCCCGCCAAACCCATAAACCCTAAGCCCTGCACCCTGAACCCACCCCTGAGCGGTGTGGGTTTTTGGGCTGCCCGGGCTCAAACCCACAGAGCCCGAAGGACCTAAGCTCTGAGGCCTAAAGACTAAAGACCCTAGGTCCCCTAAATGCCCCGAACACCCTCAACACCCTGGACCCAAGCACCTTAAACCCTAAATACCCGAAATGCCCTAAACCCTAAACCCTTAAAACCCTAAATGCCCCAAACGCCCTAAACACCCCTACACACCCTAAAGGCCCTTAACGCTCTAAACGCTTCTAGACACGCCCTAGACACTCTTAAACCCTAAGCCCTAAGCCCTAAGCCCTAAGCCCTAAGCCCTAAACCCTAAACCCTAAACCCTGCTGGGGCGCTTCCTTGCCAGGACTGCCGCCTGCCTTTCGGGCGCTGCTCGAGACGATCTGCAAGTGCTTCGGACCGACTCTAACTGAGTGTTAGGGTCTAGGGTTTAGGGTTTAGGGTTTAGGGTTTAGGGTTTAGGGTCTAGTTTTTTTGTTTCCTCGCTTCTTTCCTTATAAGGGAACCTATTCACAAATAGTCCTCAAAGGCTTGAAAGCACAACTCAGCTAAGCCTCATCATCCCAAGACCCTCCAAGCAGGGTTTAGGGTTTAGGGTTTAGGGTTCAGGGTTTTAGGGTTTCAGTTTTTTAGGGTTTGGGGTTTTAGGTCTACGGTTTAGGGTTCAGGGACTTAGGCTTTAGGGTTTAGGGCTTTTGTGTTTCGGGTTTAGGGTTCAGGGTATAGGTAGGGTTTAGGACTTTGGGGTTTCGGGCTTTGGGGTTTTAGGGTTTGGGTCTTCAGGGCTGTAGGGTTGGCTTTAGGGTTTTTGGGGATTTTGGGTGTAGGGTTCATGTGTTTAGGGTTTAGGGTTTAGGGTTTAGGGTTCAGGGCTTAGGGTTAAGGGCGGGTTTAAGCCCTGAACCCGAATCCCCAACACCCGTCAAGGTCCCCTGGCAGTGGCCTGTGCCCAGAGATCTTCGAAGAGAATTGGGGCTTGCGGAAGGAGCACTACACAGGACTTTGTGCCATCTTCTCGTGCGCCTGTGGGATCTTCTTTAGGGCCTTTTGGGTTGGGGGCCTTTTCAAGGGCCTTAAGGCCCTGAAGGCCCTGAAGGCCCTTAAGGGCCTTTTCAAGGGCCTTAAGACCCTTAAGGCCTTTAAGGGCCTTAAGGAAGGCCCTTTAAGGGCCTTAAGGCCTTAAGGCCTTTAAGGGCCTTAAGGCCTTTAAGGGCCTTAAGGAAGGCCCTTAAAGGCCTGAAGGGCCTTGAGGGCTCAGTGTGCAGGATCCTCGCTGGATGGGCTGCTCCTCGTGCACTTGGCCCTGAAGGGACAGAAGCTGGGCATTGTGGGCAGCCGGGGGCCCTGGTTTAGGGTTTAGGGTTAGGGTTTAGGGTTTAGGGTTTAGGGTTTAGGGTTTAGGGTTTAGGGTTTAGGGTTCAGGGTTTAGGGTTTAGGGTTTAGTGTCTGGTTCAAGCCAAGTCTTCTTGAGCCTTTTGGGCAGCGGTTTTGCGGGGTTTGGGGGGGTGCAAGCCTGTAAGCCTTCACCCTAACCCACCAGGCAAGAAGCCCCAAACCTATTAAGGACTGTTAGTATAAGGGGGAACATCTAAGCCCCAAAGCCTAAACCCTAAACCCGAAACCCTAAACCCTAAACCCTTGCGTGATACTCAGTATGGATTCAGAAAAGACACAAGCTCGACCCACCCGCTTTTTCAATTGCGCAGAGCAATGGAGTGGTCCGAAATGACCTCTAACCCGTTGCACTTAACAGATTTGGGCTGTCGCAACGTTCTCTGAACATCATTCCTCGCTGTGTCAGGACCCTAGTTTTTTACACGATTTCCGACACGGGGGACAAAGTGCATGGGGTGGTGGGCTCGGGAATCCGCCAGGGCTGTCCTCTAGGCGCATATTTGTGTATCATGGTACAGACAGTCATTTTTGAAGACCTGGACTGGTACCTCTTATTTAAGGGGGTCCCCACTAAGACGTGGTTGGTGGGCAAGCCGGCTTATGATTTAGAATATGCGGACGACACGCTGTTGATGTCAATGACCACAGCGCAGCTCACGGACATGCTACAGCGACTTGAAACGCTGGCCAAGCTTTACGGTATGAATCTAAACCAGACCAAAACAGAAATACTACAGGACCCCAAGAGACCCCAAGACACACTCAGGTTCCTAGGTGGAACGCCCGTACCGACCACAACTCAAGTCAAGTATCCGGGAAGTATGATTGGCTGGGCCCCCGGTCTCCATATGCTTCTGCAGTGCCTGGACTTTCTGGGTGGGGGGGACGCCGGGGGCGGCACTAATGGGTTCTGTCCCAGATGAGCACCCCCTCCCCAGTCCGGGGCTGCGCTGTGGAGGTGACAGTGCCACTCCTTTCTCCTTTTTTTTTTTGGTGTGTGTTTTTTTTTTGGGTTTTGTTCTGCTTGTTGCGTTCCCTACACTTCCTGTCGCTTCCTGCCGCCGTCTCGGGTCTTTCAGGCTTGTAACCTCCCTGCCTTTCTCCCCTTGCCTACTCGCTGCCATGGCCCTCTTCCCTCATATCCGCTGCTCGCTGAAACGGCAGTTGGATGTGTTGCTGCACTTGCTCCTGGCCCGCTCCGCCCTGGACCTCACAGGCTCCATTCCAGTTGACCTCGCCACCTTCAACGTGGACCTTTGCTTTGAGGGCGCCTCGGCCAAGTCTTCCGGTTGGTCAGCTCGGGAAGTTGGTGGCCTCGAAACAGATCCTGTCTGACGCGCCGGCCGAAGGTTTTGACAACCTTCTTCTTCTTTGCATTATGGGCTCGCCTGCTTTTGCGAAGCTACTTTCCTCGTCGGGTCTCTCCGGTACCCAACTCTCCGCGCGGGACAAGCTGGCGCGGCTCTTACGCTCCTTTCGGGGCCACCCAGCTTCCCTGGTGGATCGTTCTACTCGGGCGGGTCGTGTTTTACATGGTCGCCTCACTGGGATGAAGACCCGTGCTGAAGCAAAGCAAGCCCTCATCCATTCCATCCCATTGGGCCTTAAGCGCCCACAACTCAAGGTTGGCAAGCGCTGGCGTGCCAAACGCGCCATCTTGTCGCACATTGGTGGCTATCCGCAGTTCGGCCCCTACTCCACGTCTGCATTCTGGCAACTGTTTCGCACCCTGTACCCCACCTTCCCCGCGTCCGTGGACAAGCAATTCTGCGAGACTGGCCCCGGTGCACGTGGTGGCCTCAATTGGATTATGGGGTTCCCTCCTTCCCTGGGTAAGGCGTCCAAGGATGTGCATCACTCCAACCTCTATGCGGATAAGCTGGTTAAGCTCGGTCTTCCTCTTGCCCGTAATCGCCTTCTACGCCCTTCGGCTGGTGACCCCGCGCACGTGGCTGCAGCTAAACGCAAGCTCCTCCTACACTTGGACACCCTCGAAGGTCGTGCCTTTGCTTGCTGTGAATACAGTAAGTTTGTACATTTCCTTCTCCACTCGTCACGCTGACGCATTGCCTCTGCCCTCGCCCCGCGGTTCAAAAGTTCGCCCAGGCTCTGTTGTGCTTCCACTCACATGCGCTTTTTTTTTCCTTTTTTTTTTTTTTTTTCTCCTTCTCTCTCTCTCTCTCTCTCTCTCTCTCTCTCTCTCTCTCTCTCTCTCTCTCTCTCTTCGTGTGTGTGTGTGTGTGTGTGTGTGTGTGTCTCCGTCTTTGTCTCTGTGTCTGTCCGTCCGTCTGTCCGTCTGTCCGGCTGTGTGCCTTTCGGCCTTGTTTTTGTGTTTTTTTTTTTTCCTTCTTCTTCTTTTTTTTTCTTGTCTCCTCGTTTTTTTTTTTGGCCCTCCTTTTTTTTTTTTTTCTTTTCTCGTTTTTTGTTTTTTTGCTTGTCTGTTTTTTTTGTTGTGCGTGCTTGCTTCCTTTTTTTTTTTTTTTTTTTTTTGGGGGGGGGTGCGTGCTGATTGCGTGCGTGCTTTGGTGCGGCGCGCGCGCGCGCGCGCGCGCGCGGGTCCCCGCCGCTCTTGCGCTCGCCTCGTGGTTCCTCCCCGTTGTGCCCGTCTCCCGTTGCCTGGAGTCCTCCTTTTTTTTTTTTTAAAAAAAAAATAATTTGGGGATATGCCTCCTGCTGGCCCTTCCGGGTTGGCTTGGCCCCAATCACAACCCCCCCTGCCTAGCCACCCGCGGGGGGGGTTGTAAACGGTCTCTTTCCGTCCCTGCACCTCCCGACCCTGCGCGATCGCTTCCTTTCTCTTCCCCGTTTCGCCTTCTTCTTTCCTTCGCTTCGGTAGGCCCTTGCGGGCTGGCCTGAGTCTGGCCATTGCCGGCGCACCGGGCGGTGTCTCGCCCTTCTGCTCTCCCCTATTCTGGGAGGGGGCTGGATACCCCTCTTGCTGACCCTTCCGGGTTGGCTTGGCCCCAATCGCAACCCCCCCAGCCCCTCTAAGTCTGGCCAGTGCCGTCGCACCTGGCCGTGTTCCCACGAGGGCAATTTTTTTTTTTTTTTTTGCCTGGATAGCTCTGTATTGGGGCAGTCCCCCTGCCGGCTTGGCCCCATTTACAACCCCCCCTGCCTTGCGCTTCGCGGGGGGGGTTGTCGCTGCCTCATCCCGTCCTCCCGTATCTGCGCGCTCGCATCCTCCTCTCCCCCGCCTCGCCTCGCCTTCCCCGTCGCTTCGGTGGGCGTTTGTGTGGTTGTGTGGTTGTGTGGTTGGGTAGTTGGGTGGTTGGTTGGTTGTGTTTTTTTGTGTGTTTGCGTGGTTGCGTGGTTGCGTGGTTGCGTGGTCGCTTGGCTGTGTGCGTGTGGGTGTCCTTTTGTTTCTTTTTTTTCTTTTTGGTTCTTTCTTCCCTCTTCTCTGAGCGCCCCGGCCTCTGGCCCTGGTCTGCAGTTGTTCTGCGCTGTTCTCCTCTCGGCTTTGGTGGTTTTTGTCCCCGCAGTTCTGGCTCAGCACCCCTGTAAAAGGCCCGCTGCCATGGATTCCCAGCTTCGCGACAACGCTGACCGTGCGATGCGACTGGGTCTGCTTCTTGCTGAACGCTCCCTGGACAACCTGCTCCCGGCGGTCCGCCAGCCTGCACCCCAGCCCATCAGCACCTCTGTGGCCTGCCAGACGCCACCCCCGCCGGAGGGCTCACCTGCGACCGGCACTCCAACCTTCATACCCCCTCGCCCTGCTGCGTGTCGGCCTACCCGCCGGCCTGCCGTCGCACTGCGCGCTGGCCGCGCTCGGTGCCACTCTCCACCCAGCACTTCCCCTAAGTCACGAGCCCTCCCACCCACTTTGGCGTCACGCCCGATCTGGGCTCCTGCATCTTCTGTCCCTAATTCCCTAAGCCCCCCGCTTGCCCCTAACTCTCCCAGCCACGCTGCTGCCAACCGGACGGCCCGTTCTCCTGTCGGGTCGCTCCACTCTGGCTGCACACGCTCGCGTTCTCCGCCCCGCTCTTCCCCTAAGCCCCATCCCCTCCCACGCAGGTCGTCGCCGCGGCCACTGCTTGGCCCTGCAAGCGGCCAGCCAGAGCGCCTCTCCAGCACTGCTCGCCCTGCTAGAGGCTCGGCCCTCCGTTCAACACCTACTTCGCAGCCTGTCACAGCTGCCCGCCTAGCCGGCGGTGCCTCGTCTGAGCGGACCACGCCGCTCGTGCTGGCCCCAAACATGGCCCTCCCTGCTGGCCTCTATATCATGGGCCTGCCCTATAGCCCGTCGGCGCCGCAACTGGCGGCAGTGTTTGCTACTGTGTCCGACATGTCGCCCACTCTGGCAGGTCTTGACCCTGGTTTGCAGCTGACTCCTGTTACGAGGCGCCTGCGCTCGTCGCCCTCGTTCTTCCTCTCGCATCTCTCATTTGCCAACCCGCAGACAGCCGAGCGCATCCTCACGGAGCTGAGGGCGGCAGCCCGCCTGGACCGTAAAGGCCGCGTTGTGCTCCCTACTGCTGTCGGGGTTCTCAAAGTCACTGCGGCCGCCAAGCCTGGAGGCCCGGTACCTGTTCAGGACACGCCAGGCGCCACTTCGGAACGACCAGCTTCCGCCCGGCGGCCTGCTCCACCCCCTGTGACAGTCTACCGCCGCCGCCCAGGTTCGACAGAAGCTGATATGCCGGACCATGCCTCGGGACGCCCTGGTTGGCAATGCACCTCTGCCCTCGCCTTCACAGCCACGGCCTCTGACGAGGCCCGACAGTGCGTTTGCTGCCTTCAGACCTTTCTGGCTGGGGAATCCCTCATGCGCTTGAAGTGTACGCACTCCTTTCACGATGACTGTTTGGGTCGTTGGTTCTCTACTCCCGACTCGCGCGGACGCTGTCCCGAGTGCAACATCCAGGTGGCCCCTTGAGTGCAGCACTTCCAGCACAGACCACGCTTGAGGGTGCCCTGGTTTTTCTTCTCTCCACCACTTCCCGCGCCGCGGGTTGCCACAATTCTGCTTCTGCCAACCGACAGTCATTGCAAAAAAGCTTCGCGCTGCTCCTTTGTGTGGGTTGTCAGTAGATTGGTGGCGCCTGTCCCATCCTCTCTTCCCTCTCTTCCTCTCTCCCCTCCCTCTCTCCCCCCCCCCCCTCCCTCCCCTCCCTCCCCTCTCTCTCCTCCCCCTCCCCTCCCTCCCCTCCCTCCCCTCCCTCCCCTCCCTCTCTCCCCTCCCTCTCTCCCCTCCCACCCCGTACTGCATCCCTCCCTCCCCTCTCCCCTCCTTCTCCTTCTTCTTCGCTGCCTTCTCGCCCACTTCCGTTGCGCCGCCCTTCTGGCTCAAGTGTGTAGGCCGCCTTCACTTTGCGCAGTTTGTTGTGGTTGTTGGTCGCGTTGCTGGGTTCTGGTTGTTCCTTTTATTTTTTGGTTTCTTTTTTTTCCATTCTCTTTCGTTCTCCTTGCGCGCCTCACCCATGGATTTCCTTGACGACTTCGGCGACTCTGATTCCTCCTGCTCCGGTGAGGAAGCGCTTCCTCCAGTCCCTGCGGACCGCGCCAACACTGTGGTTGGCGTCCATGTCCCCTTGCCTGACTTGTCTGCCCGCTGTATCGGGGACGACGTCAGCTGGAAGGGCTCTAAGGTCACCCGTTTTGCATGCATCCAGTGCGGTAGCAACGGCCGTGACCGTTTCCAGTGGGGACTCTGGCAGGGGCAGGGCCTATCCGCCCTGGGCACTGACGTGGGCATCCTTTCTGAAACGGCTCTCTCCACAGAAGCCCAGCACTCTCTAGCTTGTCGCGGGCTGTCCGCTGCCGGCTTTCACGCCGTTAGCCACGGCCACGACTCTGCCACGCACTCCCATTCGGGAAGGGGGGTGGTCCTTGCGGTTCGGTCGGGTTATGCTGGTCAGTGGTCGGAGGTTGCACGTGACCAGCACGGCCGGGCGTTAGCTGGCACCCTTGTCTCCTCCCACGGCCTGTGCGTTCGTGTTGTTGGCCTCTACTGCCCTGTTGGGGCCTGCCTGCCTTCCTTCTCAGCCAACGCTGCCCTCCTCGCTGAAGAATCCGCCACCAAGCACTTCATTGACACACACATTCAACATGCGCAGGCTCGTAATCAGCTTCTTCTTGTGGGAGGCGACCTGAACTCTTTCTGCTCCCGTGACCTCGACTGCTGGGAAGGTTCCTACACCTTTCGACCCGAGTGCGTAGCTGCGCACCTCCTGGCACACGGTCTCGTGGACTGCTTTCGTGCTCGCCACCCTACCCTGCGTGCCTTTACCTTCTTCTCCTCCTCTGGCGCTGCCAGTCGCCTTGACGCCTTGTGGTGGTTACCTTCCCCCGACTCCCTCACTTCTGTGCTCAACTCTTCTGTGCTGTGGCACTGGGATAGGCGTGTTGACCATGAGCCGGTCGTGGTTGATCTTGATATCTCTCTCCCCGAGGTGCCTGAAACCCCCGCAGCCCCCCCTCCTTGGAGACAGCTGGTGCGTCGCCTGCAGACTGATCTGCCATCTTTCGTTGCAGCTTCCTCCTCGGCTAAGACGGCCACCTTCCGCCATGTTGAGGCGGTACTCCGCAGCATCCAAGCCGAGTGGGACCAGCTGCCCTCTCCACCCTGCGAGGGCATGGATGGTCTGTTGGGGCAACCAAGCATCCTGGTTCCGCAGTCCCTCTCAGCTCGTCTTTCTTCCGCGTTCGACGTGCTAGCCACGTCTTTGCTCGAGTGCCTCCCCCCTGCCCTCCCTGTGGGCAATCACCAAGCAGGCCGTGCCTCCGCAGCTTGGCACGCCTGCCTCCTCGAGCTGCGTCGTCTCAGGCGCTGCTTACTCGATTCTCTCACGCCCTCCACTACACATATCCGCGTCTCCTCTTTCCCACTAACAGACGTGTCGGTACTTTGGTCCAAAGCGTCGGACATGGAGCGCCACCTCCACAGCTCTGGTGTCCATACACCCGCCCTTCCTCGTTGGGACTCCTTTTCTGACTCGCCTCTGGAGTGGGCTGGTCACCTCGGCTTTCCGGCTGAAGTCGCGGCTGATGTGCTGACCGTGCCGGGCGCGTCTTCTTCAGTCGTTCCTCCGATTGCACCCGTGTCCTGGGACAGCTTGACTTCCTCCCCGGCCCCCTCAGCCTGCTTGGCCTTGGTCCAGTCCTGGATACGCGAGGCGGAGCGCCGTCAGGCTGCTACCACCAACCGGCAATGCTCCACCGCCCGTGCCCGCCGCTTGGAACTCCTCCGTCTGGGGGATGTCAAAGCCTGGGCCAAAAGCATGCGCCCCCTCAACGCCCCACATTCCCGTTTCTCTCCCGATTGGGTGCGGGGGGCTGATGGCACACGTCGGCGCCCCACAGCGCAAGCGGATATCCTCCAAGGCTCTGTCCAGGAATGGGGCCGCTTGCTTCAGGAGCCCGACAATTTCTGGTCACACGAGGCTGTGCAGCCCTTCAGCACTTCTTCCGCTCCCCGTCGCGGCACACTGAACTTTGAGGTCTTGGCTCATGCCGCCGCAGGCTCCCCGCTCGCTCTCGTGGGGCAGGCAATGCTTCACCCAGGCCCTTGGCGCCTGGTGCCTGTCTGCGCGGCTGACGTACGGTGTCTCTCTCCGGCCTCCTTGCGTGTCGCAGATTGGGTGTTGTCTCTACGTTCCAACGCCCGCCTTGGCTGCTGCCTCGACCACCCCTTCAGCCACCTTAACAGGGCGTACGCTAAAGGCGTCCCCGCCGCGGTGCAGGTCCTGTACCTTGACTGCTTGGTCTGCGAGGATGCTTTGCGCCACCGCAGGCCGCTTCTGCGCGTCCCCGCTGACTATGAGAAATTCTTCAACACTCTCCAGCTTCCTCAGGTGGACGCCCTTCAGCAAGCACGCGGCTTCCCCGATAGTGTCCGTCGCCTGCACCAATCTCTTTTCGCACACTCCCAGGTCCTGCTCGACACCCGGGCAGGCCTCTCCAGCCCTATCAGCGTCACGCGTGGCGTCCCACAGGGCTCCGTTTCCTCCCCGGAGCTGTCTCGTGCTGCCCAAGACCCCATCTTGCGCCTCCGTTCCTCGGACGGCGCTGCTTACGTCACCAGCACTGGTCGGCGGGTTGTGGCGGCTGGTTATGTGGATGACATCGAACATTATGGGAGTGGTGTCGCTGATTTACCCGCCGTCCTCCGCTCCCTCTCCCTAGGCAGCCGCGCTTCCGGCGTTGGCTTGCTTGGCCCAAATTCTCTGCCTACGCTTCCGACTGGGATGAGGCTTCCCCCCCCCTCCGTGCCTCGGGGATCCTCGAAAACGGGGCTGTGGCTACCAGCTGGGATATTTGGGAAGGGGGTATGCGTGACTTCACTCTGCCGCGCTCTCGGGGCGATCAGGTTGACAAACTCCTCGGCAAGCGTGGCACTCCACTTGATCGCCACTCCCTTGCCTCCGAAGATCTCCTTGGCAGGCTCTCTTCTGCACGCCAGCGGCTTGCGGCAAAGCATTGCTCATGGGACGAGACGCTTGCCATGATGCAGTGGGTTCTCGGCGGTGTCCTCAACTATGCTCCTCTGATCGGGTTGCCCGCCCCAGCTGATGCGCATCGAGAAGACGCTGCCTTCCACCGGCTCATCCTCTCCGGGCTCGGAGTCCGGCGCACAGCAGAACATGTCAGTTTGTCCGCCCCTCGTTCGTTGGGGGGTCTCGGGGCCCCGCTCATTTCCGAACTCCTTGTGGCCGCAGTCGCCTCCGACGTCTTGTTGCTGCTCAACGGCGTCGAGCAGGCTGCCGCGGTAGCCCGGGACACAATCCGGCAGGCTATGGATTGCCCTCCGCACGAGGTCCCAGTTCATGCTGGGCTCCTCTCCAACGCCCTCCACTTCCTTGCCGGTTATGGCCTCTACCTTTCCCTCTCCACAGATCGGTTTGTTTCCCGTCTTCTGGATAACCTCCATCCACCTGAGCCGCAAGCCCTGGCTGGCCCTTTCTCTCAGGCGAGGTTTGACGCTGCAGCCCGCTTCTCTCGTGTGGGGCTGCTCGCCAACTCTGTCCGCGCCGCCTACCATGCCATTCTCCTCCTGCCGGATCCGCCGGCGCAACTCGTTATCCCGGAGACCTGGGCGGCCCATCTGCCTGCGCACGCCCCGGTCTCCGCTCTGGCCTGCCCTCCGGCAGTCGCGTGCTGATTTCGAGGCGGAATGCCGCCTTTTTGCTGTGCCGTGCCCGCCGCACCCACCCTCAGAAGACTGGCTCCCTGCCGCTTGGTCTAGCCCCTGGGACCCCCTGGTTGATCCCCGATCCTCCCATCTTCTGCAGAGGGCGGCGATCCCAGCAGGCGACTTCGCCCTCTTTGGTGACGGCAGTTTCACTTCCTCTCACGGGGCCACATTCGCCTGCCAGGCGCGTGGCTTTGGCCCGTCTAATGACTACTGGGGTTCAGCTAGTTGGGTCTCTAGCCAGTTCCGCGGCCGCCTTCCAGCACGTCTAGGTTGGGCCCGCTCGTCCATTCACACGGCCGAGCTTCTGTCGCTGGTTGTAGCTCTCCGCTTCCGCCAGCCGGGTCATTGGCACCTATTGGCTTTCGACCGCTCCTCGCTCTTTGACATTCTTGCTATGGTGGACCGGGGTGTCACTCAAGACCTCCTCACCTCGCCGGGTCTTCCTCTCGTCTGCCACCTCCGTCGGCTCCTTGGTGAGCTCGCGGATTATTGG
>CAJNDS010002218.1:395000-475000 GCA_905221605.1 Symbiodinium natans
TCAAGCAACAGGGCGTCGCAGAGATGGTAAGATTCCGTACTGGATAGAAGTAATCACCAAAAGATACTACAGTGAAACGTGGGACCACAACCCTGGTAGAGGAATTTTAGTACCGAATCAAGTATACTCCTTCATATCAAGGGCACTGAGATCTTCCTGTGGGTATTGCGCCAACGCGCGCCTGCAGCACGCGCGCTCGGCAATAGCAAAAAAACCCTAAACCCTAAACCCTAACCAAACCCCAAACCCTAAACAAATCCCTGAGGCCGTAGCCTCCACGATTTTGTGTCCTCGCTGCCGGGCTACGGCGATGCTACGCGCTTCTTCGACTCCTCGGTGCCCTAACCCGGGGGGGTTTAAGGTTTCAGGGATTTGGGGTTTGGGGTAGGTTTGTGGTTTTGGTTTGGGGTTTGGGGTTCAGGGTTTGGGATTCGGGGTTTGGGGTAGGTTTGGGGTTTGGGGTTTGGGGTTCAGGGTTTGGGGTTTGGGGTTTAGGGATTTGGGATTTGGTGTTTGCGGTTTAGGGTTTAGGGCTTAGGGATTTGGGGTTTGGGGTAGACTAGCGTTTGGGGTTTAGCGTTCGGGGATTTGGGCGTTAGGGCTTAGGGCTTGGGGTAGTTTAGGGCTCAGAGTTTGGGTTTACAGGGTTTGGGGTTTAGGGTTTAGGGTTCAGGGTTTAGGGTTTAGGGTTCAGGGTTTGTGGTTTAGGGTTTGGGGTTTCGGGTTTCAGGGTTTGTGGTTTAGGGTTTGGGGTAGTTTAGGGTTCGGGTTCAGGGTTCGGGGTTTCAGGGCTTCAGATTCAGGGTTCATGGGGTTTGTAAGACGGGTTTAACGTTTATCTCACCTTTCTCCTCAACCCTAAACGCTTTTCAGGTTCAGAGTCTAATGCCTTTCTGAGGGTGGATGAATCTCTAACCGTCGAGCCCGAAACCCTAAACCCTAAGTCCTAAGCCCTAAAGCCCTCAGCCCTAAGCCCTAAGCCCTAAACCCTAAACCCCTAAACCCCTAAACCCCTAAACCCTAAGCCCCTCCCGCCGCAGTCGTCCTACAACGCTTATCTCCAGAGCAGTGACTACGGCTTCACGGATGCCACGCCCGGGCCACCTCGGCTGAGTTCCCTCAACCCCTTACAGGCCCCTAAACCCTAAACCCTAAACCCTAAACCCTAAACCCTAAACCCTAAACCCTGAACCCTGAACCCTGAACCCTGAACCCTGAACCCTGAACCCTAAACCCTAAACCCCCTAACTCTACACCCCTAAACCTTTAAACCTCCGTGATCTCAAACCCCTAAAACTCTGACATCCCTCAAGCCCTGTACTGCCGAACCTCAAACCTCAAACCCTAAACCCTCGCTGTCGACCCGAAACCGAAAAACCCTCAACCCCAACCCAAAACGACCAACCACAAGCCTTCAACCCAAGCCCACCACCCCTAAACCCCTAAACCCCCAGACTTGAAACCCGAACACCCGAAACCCCCCCCCCACAAACCCTAGACCCTAATCCCTAAACCCTAAACGCCTAAACCCTAAAACCCAAAACCCAAAACCCTCAACCCTCAACCCTCAACCCTCAACCCTCAACCCTCAACCCTCAACCCTCAACCCTCAACCCTCAACCCTCACCCCTCACCCCTCCCCTCAACCCTCAACCCTCAACCCTCAACCCTCAACCCTCAACCCTCAACCCTCACCCCTCAACCCTCAACCCTCAACCCTCAACCCTCAACCCTCAACCCTCAACCCTCAACCCTCAACCCTCAACCCTCAACCCTCAACCCTCAACCCCAAGGCTGTTTGGCGCCCTGGAGGCGGCTCGAGCCGGTCTGGGGTTTGGAGTAAGTAGGGGTTTTTGTTGGGGTTTTGGGTGGGGTTTCCGGGGGTTTTGGGTGGGGTTTCTGGGGGTTTCTGGAGTTTGGGGTTTGGAGTAAGTAGGGGCTTTTGTTGGGGTTTTTGGGTGGGGTTTCTGGGGGTTTCTGGAGTTTGGAGTTTGGGGTTTTGTTGGGGTTTTGGGTGGGGTTTCTGGGGGTTTCTGGAGTTTGGGGTTTGGAGTTTAGGGATTTTTGGTTAGGGTTTTGGTGGGATTTCCGGGTGGCTTAGGGAGCGTCCGCGGGCTTGCGATCTATATGACTCAGGGAAATCAGGGAAGCAGTTGCAAATCCTGCCCTATTAGACCTGAAACCCGAAACCCGAAACCCTAAACCCTAAACCCTCAACCCTAAACCCCAAACCCCAAACCCTAAACCCTAAACCCTAAACCCTAAACCCTAAACTCTAAACCCTAAACCCTTAAAGCCTGAAACCTAAACTGCTGAAAGAGGTTCGGTCGGCGGCCGCCTGTCCCAAGGAGGCGCGCTTGTTTTGCGAAGATCTGGCGGAGCCCCAAAAGTCGGAGAACCCTAAATTTTAAATCGTAAGCCCTTGAATTCCAAACCGTAAACCCCTAGAGCCCTGGTCGTAACAAACTTTGGCTGCAGCTGGAACCCTCAAACTGAAAAAGGAGCCCAAACAACCCAACCCCGACACCCGAAACCCCAAACCTAAACCCCAAACTCTAAACCCCAAACCCTAAAACCCCAAACCCCAATTCCCCAACCCCAAACCCCAGACCCTAAACCCGAACTCCAAGAACCCGCTCCTTGGAGCCCACTGTAGCCCAGATCCTTCAATCCTGAACCCTTTAAGGGGATTCTATTCTATTTGGGGTACAAGGTTTAGGGTTTAGGCGTCAGGGTTTAGGGTTTAGGGAAACTAGAGCCCTAGACCCCATAAACCCCTAAAACTCGCTCGACCCTTTAAGGGCTCAGTTTGAAGGCGGGGGGGTTCCTCTCGGGCCGTTTCCGATTGAGAGCCCTTGAATCCGGGTCAGGGCTCGGGGCTCATAAAGGGCTTTAAGGGATTTAAGGGTTTGAGGGGCTTAGGGACAGGTTTAGAGGCTAAACCCTGCCCCCTAAACCCTAAACCCCAAACCCTAAACCCTAAACCCCCGAGCCTCACTAGCTCTGAACCCTCCAAGCCTCGAAAGAAAGCCTACAAGCCTTAACGCTTCTGAACCCCAACTACCCACACCCTCAACCTTAAACCCTAAACCCCATACCCTCCCGCCAAACCCTAAACCTAGACCCTAAACCCGAGACCCTCGAACCTAAACTCCAAACTCGCAACTTCAAACCCTTAACCCTGAAGCCCCATTTTGCGACGCAGGCGGCTTTCGACTGGGCGGCAGGTCCCGTACTTTGGGTCTGGTGTGGAGGGTTTAGGGTTCAGGGCTTGGTGCTCAATTGGCGTTTCGGGTCTGGGGCTTTGGTTGCTTGCTGTCTCCACCAGTGATCGGTTGGGGGTTTAAGCTTAGAACCAGCATGTGTTTCAAACCAGGGCTAGAAGATCCCCATTCCAACAACCAACCTAAAGGCCCCTCGTTCGAAACCCTAAACCCTAAACCCTAGACCCTAGACCCTGAACCCTGAACCCTGACTCTCCGAACCCTTAAGCCCCAAGCCCCCAGTCCCTCCACCCTGAGCCCTCCCTAAACGCAAAAAACCTAGATCGTCGGCCCCCTAAGCTGCCGTACCCTTCGTACCAGGAGGCGCCTCCCGCCAACTTGCCTCCAGGCTTGCCGAGGCGTTGCAGCTAGCCATGTCCGTGGGTTCGGGGTGGGTGGGAGGGGAGTGAACTACCCAGAAACAGTGTTTGGCTTTTGTTTTGGGGCTTTTGCTTTTTTGGGGTTTTTGGGTTTCTTGGTTTTTGGTTTTGGGTTTTTGGGTTTTTGGGTTTTTGGGTTTTTGGGTTTTTGCTTTTTTTTTAGGGTTTAGGAGTTTAGCATCTTGGATCTGTTTCGGGTTTAGTGCTTAGCATACCCACTTTGGGGTTCCCCACAATATTGGTGGGGGAGGGGCAGGGGTTCCAAGGGTTTTAGGGTTTGGGCTCAGGAGGTTTTGGCTCTCAAGCAGGGTTCGTGGTGGTGGTTGGGGAAGCACCACCCCGAAAGCCGTAACCCCAAACCCTTAAGCCCCAAATCCCAAATCCCAAAGCCCCTAAGCCCTAAACTCTAAACCCTCAAACCCTAAACCCTAAACCCTAAACCCTAAACCCCAAACCCTAAACCCCAAACCCTAAACCCTAAACCCCTAACCCCTTTGAAGGTCAGCCCCTCAGTCGAAGCAGCCGGCTGCACGGGCGACTGGGACGTCGTCGTCCACCTAAACATGTCAGGGCCTTCGACGTCCATCGCCGACATCAAAGGAGCTCTCTTCGCGCCTTTGGGGAGGGGGGGGGGGTTTAGGGTTTAGGGTTTAGGGTTTAGGGTTTAGGGGTTTAGGGGTTTAGGGGTTTAGGGGTTTAGGGTTTAGGGTTTAGGGTTTAGGGGTTTAGGGGTTTAGGGGTTTAGGGTTTAGGGGTCCTAAACTTCTCAAGCCCCAAGCTTAGGGCCTAAGCCCTAAGCCCTAAGCCCGATGCCCCAAGCCCTCCAGCCCAAACTCTTTACGGCTTCAGGGGGAGAACTTGGGGAGGAATCTGAGGGTTTCAGCGGGTTTGTTGGGGTTCCAAACCCCTAATCCCCGAACCCGAAACCCTTAACCCCAAACCCCAAACCCTAAACCCTGAATCAAAACGGAACCAGCACACAAACTCCTCAGTGAAGAATGCAGATATCCCTTGCAGCTTTCATATTCCCCTTTTGAAAACAGACAGAACAACGCCTTAAGCTACCCTAAGCACAAACCCTAAACCCGAAACCCTAAACCCTAAACCCACAAAAAAACCGACATTGCTTCGGAGGTTTTAGGGTGTTGGCCCTTGTGTGTGCTAGGAGCTGCCGACATAAACGTGAAGCTGATTCCCGAGGCGACCATGCTCCCGCAAAGCCCAGCGCCACCCTAAACCCTGAACCCTGAACCCTGAACCCTGAACCCTGAACCCTGAACCCTGAACCTTAAACCTTAAACCCAAACCCTAAACGCTAACCCTAAACCGTAACCCCTAACCCCTAACCCCTAACCCCTAAACCCTAAACCCTAAACCCTTAACCCTAAATCCGAAACCCTAAATCCTAAATCCTAAACCCTCAACCCTGAACCCTGAACCCTGTAACATAAGGCAATGGGTAGTAGGGATACTTTTCTTAAGCGCGCTTTAGGATCTAAATGTTTCCAGAGGCCCAGACTCCCAGGGTGTTGGCAGGTTTTGGGGTTCGGGTCGTGGGGTGCAGGGTTCAGGGGGTTTAGGGTGTTAGGGTTTAGGGTTTATGTTCTTACGGTTTAGGTGGAAGAGCGGGTGCTTGAGAGGTCCTTGTCTAGACATGTCTTTGGGATACGGTGGCTTACTACTGGAACCGCAGTGGACATGATTGTTTGTTCTGGCCATTGTGGAAACATGTTTCACAGCATCCTTTAAGGGAGGGGGTTCATGGGGGGTAGGTACCTAGGGAAGCTTTAGGGAGTAGTGGGGAGGACTAGAGAACATTGGGTTACTCTAAACCCTAAACCCAAGAGCAACAACCCTAGACCCTAAACCCTAAACCCGAAATCCTAAACCCTAAATCCTTAGCCCTAAGCCCTAAGCCTTAAGCCCCTAAGCCCCACAGCCTCTCAGCCCTAAGCTCGGCGCCCGATAGCCCGAATGACCCTACACACACCCAGAGACTCCAATACCCCTTAGTAAAGGAATATCCCTTAAGACATACAAGAAACGATTCCATGTTGTAAGGAATATGGAAGCTTCCTTAAACCGTATAAGAAACCCTCTCATGTTGTAAGGAATGATTCCTTAATTTAGGGTTTAGGGTTTAGGGTTTAGGGTTTAGGGTTTAGGGTTTAGGGTTTAGGGCCTAAACATACAAGAAACCAGTTCATGCTGCAAGGAAGATTTCTTACTTAAGAGGCATGGGGAGCCCCTGGGCAGGTCAACAAGCTGCAGCGTGGCCTCAGTTGGACGAGCTCCCGGGTCTTGTGGTCGGGAGGCCGCTGATCCCAAAGGTAGGGTTTAGGGTTTAGGGTTTAGGGTTTAGGGTTTAGCGTTTAGGGTTTAGGGTTTAGGGTTTAGGGTTTAGGGTTTAGGGTTCAGGGTTTAGGGTTCAGGGTTTAGGGTTTAGGGTTTAGGGTTCAGGGTTTAGGGGCTCTTTGGGTCTAGGTTGCTTGTGAGGGTTCAGGGAGGTACGGGTGTTCAGGTTTAGGGTTTTAGGGCAGCTTGGGGCCCGGTGTGTCGGGTACAAGCATAGGAGTTGCCAAGGTTTAGGGCTTAGGGTTTAGGGTTTAGGGTTTAGGGTTTAGGGTTTAGGGTTTGGGGTTTAGGGTTTAGGGTTTAGGGTTTAGGGTTTAGGGTTTAGGGTTTAGGGTTTTGTGTTTGGGGTGTCGATTGCGCAGTGGCCGGGTAGTGGCCGACGCTAGGCCGGTAAAAGCCCCAGGCCCTACAAAGCACTCATGGATTCATAGATCAGATGATGTACAGAAACCCGACTGCAGCCATAGATATTCTCAAGGCCCTACAGAAGCCGCCCGAACTTCTCAACCTCCCTTGATACTGTCTAAAAGGCCCTACGTAAGCCCCAAGAGATCTTCTCACCCTCGCTTGGCCTCACCCTAAGCCCTAAACCCTAAACCCTAAACCAAAGACCGCAAAGGGGTGGGTTTGGCGTTTAGGGTTTGGGGTTTGGGGTTTGGGGTTTGGGGTTTTTGGATTTGGGGTTTTAGGTTTAGGGTTAGGGTTTGGGAAAGAGGGTTTAGGGTTTAGGGTTTAGGGTTTGAGAGCAGGCCTCTCGCAGCAGCTGGGCCTGAGCCTGCCGACAGGCCGGGACCCACCAATCCCCTAGGGTTTAGGGTTTAGGGTTTGGGGTTTAGGGTTTGGGGTTTAGGGTTTAGGGTTTAGGGTTTAGGGTCTGGGGTTCAGGGTTTAGGGTTTGGTGTTTAGGGTTTAGGGCTTCGGGTTTAGGGTAATAGTATTCCGTAATATCGGGGTCGAAATAATCATGAATAGTATTCCTTCATGCCCCTGGATAAATGTACTGCAATAAACCCCCCCAAGACCCTGTTCTAATATGGTCCTGCAGTACCCTCGAGCAGCTGGGTGTAGGGTCTAAGCTTAGGGTTTAGGGTTTCGGGTGTGGGGTTTTAGGGTTCAGGGTTCAGGGTTCAGGGTTTGGGGATCTAGGGTCTAGCCCTCGAACGTCGTATCAGCGTATCAGTAGCCCCGGTGTAACATTACGACCCGTTTTCATTTCAGCTACCTCACTTTCCCCATACAACACCCCTCAATCAGACAACCCCGAAAACCCTCTCAAATCCTTTAATCCCTAAACCTCAAAACTCTGAGCAGAACCACCAAAGCCTTTAAGCCCCAAAACCCCAAAACCCCAAAAAGCCCTAAACCCTAAACCCTAAACCCTAAACCCTAAACCCTAAACCCTAAACCCTAAACCCCAAACCCTAAACCCTAAACAAGGTGGGCTGGTCGACTTGCAAAGCCTCATCTACGCCTGGGTCTTCAACAGCACCGGCGCCTATACGCTCCCTCCTCCAGAGGACGCTTTTAAGTGGGTTTGGGGTTTCGTGTTTCGGGTTTAGGGTTTAGGGTTTGGGGGTTTCGGGTTTGGGGTTTGGGGTCTCGGGTTTCGTGGTTTCGGGTTTGCTGTTTAGTGTGTGTGTGTGTGTGTGTGTGTGTGTGTGTGTGTGTGTGTGTGTGTGTGTGTGTGTGTGTGTGTGTGTGTGTGTGTGTGTGTGTGTGTGTGTTTGTTTCTTTTTGGGGGGGTTGAACGCATTCGGAGTGTGGCAGGTTAGGCTCTAGGGAGCCTAAACCCCAAGTCCCCAGTTCTTTTCAAACCCTAAACCCTAAACCCTAAACCCTAAACCCTAAACCCTAAACCCTAAACCCTAAACCCTAAACCCTAAACCCTAAACCCTAAACCCTAAACCCTAAACCCTAAACCTGCATCTCTCTGCCGCCCTGAGCAAGAACCAGGATCTCCCCAGTTGCAAATGCGTGGATCCCCATGGCGCAGCGACGGACGACCTGGCACGCTGTGCCCCAGCTGCCTGTGTTGAGTTTAGGGTTTAGGGTTTAGGGTTTAGGGTTTAGGGTTTAGGGTTTAGGGTTTAGGATTTAGGGTTTAGGGTTTAGGGTTTAGGGTTTAGGGTTTAGGGTTTAGCATCTCAAGTCCGAGCATTCACTAGTCAAGCAGCTTGTCAAGCGTTGGAAAAAAACCCACCCATCCAAGAAACCCATAACAGTGAGAAAATACAAAGTTCACTCAATACAGTGGGCTTAAAATCTCTGGGGGGGGGGGGGGGGGGGTTTGGGGGGGGGGTGGGTGGTGGGGGGCGGGCGGTGGGGAGTGGGGGTGGGGGGGTGGGGGGGTGGGTGGGTGGGGGTGGGGGAAAATTCACCATTGCCGACCTTTGAGGCCAGGAAACCAGGAAATTCACCGTTGCCGACTTTTGAGGCCAGGAAATTCACCATTACCGACTTTTGAGGCCGAAATTCACCGTTGCCAACTTTTGAGGCCAGGAAATTCACCGTTGCCGACTTTTCAGGCCAGGAAATTCACCGTTGCCGACTTCTGAGGCCAGGAAATTCACCATTGCCGACTTTTGAGGCCGAAATTCACCGTTGCCGACTTTTGAGGCCAGGAAATTCACCATTGCCGACTTTTGAGGCCGATATTAACCGTTGCCGACTTTTGAGGCCGAAATTCACCGTTGCCGACTTTTGAGGCCGAAATTCACCGTTGCCGACTTTTGAGGCCGAAATTTACCGTTGCCGACTTTTGAATTAGGGTTTAAATTCATTATGTTAGAGAGGTTTAGGGTGGGTTTAGGGTTTAGGGTTTAGGGTTTAGGGTTTAGGGTTTAGGGTTTAGGGTTTAGGGTTTAGGGTTTAGGGTTTAGGGTTTAGGGTTCAGGGTTTAGGGTTTAGGGCTTCGGGCTTTGAAGGGGTTGAATCTCAAGGGTTGTTAGTGTTGATAAGAGTATATTTTGTTCCAAAGGCCTTGAAGGGTTTATGGAGGTTTAGGTTGTAGGGAGAAAGCTGTGCGATTTTTCAAACGGCTTCGAGTGTTTAAGGTGTCTTTGTGTTTTTGTGAAGGTTTCTTCAGGGTTTGTAAGATTCTCTAGTGGTTGATTATGCGAGGGCTTGCAAGGGATCATAAGGTTTCGCAAGAGTTTCCCATGAGGGCTGTCAAAGGATTTTAAGCAAAGGCTTCGAGGAGATGAATGAGGTCTTGCCCCGAGAGTGCCAAACAGCTTCAGACGTGTAAAGATACTTGGAGGTTCATGGTACTTATTAACGAATTATAGTTGTACTTATAACCCACTTACAAGCCACTTAAGTGCCCTAATCTGGTTATAAGTAGATTTATAAGTGCAGTTATACTGGCTTAAAAAGTACCATGAACCTCCAAGTAAAACTACTAAGGCGTGACCTCCCAATGGTGTCTTCCCTTTCATGGGAAGCGCCCGCGGCATAGACCGGGCGAAGGTGTTTGTTGAATCTACGGGGCCTAAGCCCTGAAACCCTAAAACCCCAAGCCCTGAACCCTAGCACTTGTAGCGCACCGTTGACACTATGCTCTGATGCCACCAAGTAGTGTCATGCCAAGTCACCAGGGCACTGCGAAAGCCAAGACGCCAAGTCGCTAAACGCATGCCAAGGGGCAATCATCCTCCAAACTTCTAAACCAAGCCCTCATCCAAGTGCAGCAATGAGGGTACCTGAGAACAGGTCGAAAGCAAAAAACGTTGAGGGTTGCAGGCACATGATGCCGCAAGCTAGACAAGCAAGAGCTTGTGTACACTCCCAATGTCACTTGATCTTCGTTTGATATGGGTTCCGTACACACACACACACGAACAGAGAACAAAAAACCCCGAAATCACACAAACCTGAACAAAACAACTAAAACCCAAAACACCCAAAAACATCCAGAACCTGAACAAAAGCGTGAAAAAAAAAAGCACCCAAAACCCGAACAAAAAAGCCTAAAACCCAAACCCTGAGGTCCCCTAAACCCTAAACCCTAAACCCTAAACCCTAAACCCTAAACCCTAAACCCTAAACCCTAAACCCTAAACCCTAAACCCTAAACCCTAAACCCTAAACCCTAAACCCTAAACCCTAAACCCTAAACCCTAAACCCTAAACCCTAAATACAAGCCTAAAACCCAAACCCTGAGGCCCTGCAAAGTTTCAGTCTGCTTGAGGCAACACCTCCCAGCTCCTGATGGCCAGCTGGCGGTTCAGGTTATTGTAATTAAGGGTTTAGGGTATAGGTGTATAGGGTTTAGGGTTTAGGGTTTGGGGTATAGGTGTATAGGGTTTAGGGCTTAGGGTAGAGGGTTTAGAGTGGTTTGGGGATTTTGGGAGTTGAGGGTATTGTCATTGGGTTTCAGGTGTGTTGGGTTTAGGGTTTAGGGTTTAGGGTTTAGGGTTCAGGGTTTAGGGTTTAGGGTTTAGGGTTTAGGGTTTAGGGTTTAGGGTTTAGGGTTTAGGGCCACCCCCCCCCCCCCCCCAACCGCAGTCCGTTTACAGTGGGACTAAGACAACTTGAAGCCCCAAGAACAACCCCAGGGCGGGCCATGTAGCCGCTCAGGACTCCAAGGCTTTGGGTTTGAGGCTCGGGTGTAGGGTTCCTGGGTTCGGGTTCTGGGTTTAGGGTTTAGGGTTTAGGGTTTAGGGTTTAGGGTTTCGGGTTTAGGGTGTAGGGTTCATGGGGTTTAGGGTTTAGGGCTTCGGGTTCATGGGTTGCGGGCCTAGAGGAAGCCCCAGACCTCAAACTCTAAGCTTTCTAGGCATCCCAAGCCCTAAACTCTAGGGACCTTAACCCAAAACCCCAATCCCTAACCCCCTTACTAAACCCCTAAACCCCAAAGCACCTAAACCCCTCAACCCCTAAGAACCCCCAAACGCCGAAACCGTAACCCTAAACCCTAAACCCTAAACCCTAAACCCTAAACCCTAAACCCTAAACCCTAAACCCTAAACCCTAAACCCTAAACCCTAAACCCTAAAACCCTAAAACCCTAAAACCCTAAACCCTAAACCCTAAACCCTAAACCCCAAACCCCAAACCCTAAACCCTAAACCCTGAACCCTGAACCCCAAGGTGGCGCTGCGCTCTTTGACGCCGCACTGGTCCACGTCAGCACTGGGAGACTCCGCAGGAGCGAGCTTCGTAGGGTGTCGGCTTGGAGGTTCATGTGCTTAAAACTCAATTTAAACCCCATTAGGGTTCTCAAGGGGCTTATATGAAGTAGGGTTTATATTACTGTTATTGGTGAGTGTTTTTCGGGTTCCTTTTAGTATTGGAGAGTGTATATATGGGGTGTCCTTTTGGGGGTACAAGAAATATATACCCTACTTTATATGTGTTTATAACTACACTAATTATCGGGTTCGTGTTTTTAGTACCCTGAACCTCCAAGTAGGCCTGGGAGTTGCACGGTGAGGGAGTTTCGTCTTTAGATGTTCTGGGGCACTTTCAGCCTTCCGCCCGGCAACCTGCAGCCTCACTATGCCTCCTAAAAAGCCGATAAGCCGGACGTGTATGTAGGGCCTAGGGGTTTAGGGTTGAGGATTCTGGGCCCGAAACCCAAACCCTAAGCCGTAAAGTGATGGTTTCCCGTGATGAAGGCTCAGGCCGCATGCCAACCCCCGCCCAAAAGCAAAACAAACCTAAGCACCCAAAACCCTAAACCCTGATCCCGAAGCCCTAAACCCTGATCCCGAAGCCCTAAACCCTAAACCCTAAACCCTAAACCCTAAACCCTAAACCCTAAACCCTAAACCCTAAACCTCTTCGTAAACCCCCCAAAAACTTTGCGAGGATGCCTCGGCCGCCTCAGCGGGATTCTCCCGGTGTCGGTGCGCGAGCTTCTCATGTCGCAGAGGGTAGCAGACGGCTTATAACCCTAAACCCTAAACCCTAAACCCTAAACCCTAAACCCTAAACCCTAAACCCTAAACCCTACACCCTACACCCTACACCCTACACCCTAAACCCTAAACCCTAAACGCAAAATTTCGGGGAATCGGGGTTAGAGAGTATGGAGTTTGAAGTGAGGGCTAGGGGGTGGTTTTGGGGTTGAAGGTTGAGGATTCTGGGTTTAGGGTTAACTCTTCTGGCTTTGGGGTTTTGAGGGTTGCGCTGAACCCTAAACCCTAAACCCTAAACCCTAATCCCTAAACCCTAAACCCTGAACCCTAAACCTTAAACCCTAAACCCTAAACCCTAGACCCTAAATCCTAAACCAGGGTTTAGGACATGGCTTGGGGTCTCAGCGTCTACTGGCTTAAGCATGCCAGGCTTGCATAGGCCTTGAGCCGGAGTAGAGCTAGCCTAAGCCCCAAACCTTAAGCCTTAAACCCCAAACCTTAAGCCTTAAGCCTTAAAACCTTAAACCTTAAGCCTTAAGCCTTAAACCTTAAGCCTTAAAAGCTTAAACTTAAAACCCATCAACCCTAAACCCTAAGCCCTAAAATCCAAAAAAGCCTACGCCCAAATCCCTACAGGCCTCTGCTCCTGCTCAACCCCTCTGAGAACTTGAAGCTCAGTTCTCATAGAGGTCATAAAAGCTTCACTGAGGAAGGCCTTTCGGCCTAGAATGCCCCCAAGAAAGCCTGGATTTGAAACTTTTTTGCGTGGATATGCGATTCTGAACCTGAAGCAGTTCGAAGTATGAGTTTAGTTTGGCTGGCTCTGTTTTTTGGCTGGTTTTGAGTAGTAATTGCTCGGGTGGCCTCGGGGTGGTTACCAGTGCGCACCTCCGCCAATTTTCACCTTCAAACCCAAACCCTACACCCCTACACCCCTAAACCCTTAAGCCCTAAACCCCCAAATCCCTAAACCCCCAAATCCTTAATCCCTTAAGCCCCCAAACCCCTGAACACCGAAATCCCTACACCCAAGTTCCTACACCCATAAGCCCCTTAACCCCTGAAACCCCTGAACCCCGAAACCCCAAAGCCCAAACCCCTCAACCCGCAAACCCTCAAACAACCCTAGTGCCAAGGATTCCCTTCCCCACGATCGCCTACCTCGACGACCCGTTCGCCGCTAGCCGCCAGGGGGTTCAAGGTGAAGCCTAGACAAACAGGTTTAGGGTGCTTGGGGTTTAGGGTCTCGGGTTACCCTAAACCCTAAATCCTAAACCCTAAACCCTAAACCCTAAACCCTAAACCCTAAACCCGACAAGCCAGGAAAAAAAACCTTAAACGCCCCTACAAATCTAGGTCTCTACACGGGCTCGGAGCTGAGGCCCAGTTTGTCTCCAGCGTCTTCGGCCTCTTCTTCGTGTGCCTCGGCTCAGCAGCTGTTCGTTAAAGCTTAGGGGTTTAGGGGTTGAGGGGACGTTTAGGGTTTAGGGTTTAGGGTTTAGGGTAAACAGCGTTGAACCTCGCATCGCGAACATCGAAATCTTCTGGTGGTGTCTCCATCTAGCATCCGTGCAAAGCCCAACATCCTGAACCAGGTGGTTTAGGGTTTGGGGTTTAGGGGCTTCCAAAGCCCTAAACCCTAGCAAATAAACAACCCATCAGAGAAGACACACATTGTTGTGAATCCGAGTAGTGGCCCGGGCCCCTAAGTGCTACGACGCCAAAGCCTGAATGAGTGGGCATGGCGTGGGTGAACGAGGAGAAGACATTACGAACATCATGCAATAATGTAACACTATAGTACCATAGCAAGATTTACCCCTATAGCAAAAGGAACAACCTTTTTAGTACGGCGATGGCCTAGAGTCAGTGTTCAAGGGCGCGGTCTTGTCAGTTTTAGGGTTTAGGGTTTAGGGTTTAGGGTTTAGGGTTTAGGTTGAGGATGGGAGTCTCGCAACACAACAAGGAGGCCCCGGCCCACCTCCCTGAACCCTGCGTCCTAGATTCCTACATGCACATGACTCTTGAAAGGGGAAGCTCGGCCCGAAACCCGAAACCCGCAGACCCTAAGCACTAAACCCTCAACTGAGCCCTAGCTAGTGAGAGGAGTCCGAGGTTACTTACCAGCCCAGAAGACAGGTTGGTCTACATATGGCCCCTGACGCGCATCATCAAGAGTCTCGTGGAGGACTGCTTGGATCTAGGGATCTGGTTTCTTGTCCTTTGTGTTATTGAAAGCAGTCGTGAAGGCTTTGCCCACATGGGCGCTGTTGATGCCTGAGCCCTAGCCCTAAACCCTAAACCCCAACGCCCTAAACCCTAAACCCTAAACCCTAAACCCTAAACCCTAAGCCCTAAGCCCTATGCCCTAAACACGCAACAGAGTTTTACAGCGGGGGGCTGCCAGCAGAACCCCCGGTCGCCATCCTCGAAACTGTCATCCTTGTAGGAAGGGAACAACAACTGAGAGAACTGCGTTGGGGGTGTAAACTTCAGGGTTGTAAGGTGTGGGTTTAGGGTTTAGGGTTTAGGGTATAGGGTTGAGGGTAGGGAACGTAGAATTCAGAGCCACATCATGAGGGTATTGCCTAAACCCTAAACCCTAAACCCTAAACCCTAAACCCTAAACCCTAAACCCTAAACCCTAAACCCTAAACCCTAAACCAAAAACACGAGCCCAGCGTGTGACCTGTGCAGGACAAGGAGGCGCGGATCAACGAGGCATCCATGGGGCAGAGGGTCCAGGTACTTGGCGCTGCCGAACTCAGCCCTCAACCCAGAACACAAAACCCCAAAACCCCAAACACAAGACCCTAAACCCAATACCCCAAACCATAAAGTCCTAAACCCCTAAACCCTAGATCCTAAACCCTAAGCCTTCAACATCACAGCTGCATACAAGGTGCCACTCGATGCGAGCCTAAACTCCAACTTACTAGTGTCTGGGGTTTAGGGGTTAGGGTTGAAGGTTTTTGGTCCTTTAGTGGGAGATTAAAGACGCAGGGTTCAGGGTTTCGGACTGAAGGGTTTTAGCTCTAAGCCTTAAACCCTAAACCCTAAACCCTAAACCCCAAACCCCAAACCCCAAACCCCGAACCCCAAACCCTAAACCCTGAAATCAACCTGTAAACCCTAAACCCTAAACCCTAAACCCTAAACCCTAAACCCTAAACCCTAAACCCTAAACCCTAAACCCTAAACCCTAAACCCTAAACCCTAAACCCTAACCCTAACCCCGGACCCTAAACCTTTTTAACCCTAAATCCTCAAGCCCCTGTACTGTAATTTGAAATTATTCAAAAAACTCCAAAACTCGAAACTCCTCGAAACTTTGCGCGGACCTGAACCCTGAATAATTTCAATAAACCCTAAACCCCAAAAACCCTAAACCCTAAACCCTGAACCCTAAACCCCCGAGTTTGGAGGTAATGAAGATGATGGGCATGCCGGCCGAAGCCATCACCTTTGGATGGTATGTGACCTACGGGACGCCTTGGCTGCAGTCCTTAACCCTAAACCCTAAACCCTAAACCCTAAACCCTAAACCCTAAACCCTAAACCCAAAGGCCCCTAAACCCTTGTCGGTCACTGTGGCGGTTTGGATTCAGGTGAAACGGAACATCTGCGCGTGGCGCCGGGCTGGGTTCTCCCAAGTCATCTGGAGTTTTCGCAAGTTTGAAGCGATGAAGGCTGTGTCGTGAAGCCGGTTTTTTTCCGTCATCCCCAAATCGCGCAAACATGCATTGAAGTGCCAGAAAATAAGCGTGCAACACCTCCAAAGCCTGAGCCCCACAAATCCTAAAGCCCTACTAGGCTTAAACCCTAAACCCTAAACCCTAAACCCTAAACCCTAAACCCTAAACCCTAAACCCTAAACCCTAAACCCTAAACCCTAAACCCTAAACCCTAAACCCTAAACCCTAAACCCTAAACCCTAAAGCCTAAACCCTAAACCCTAAACTGCCCTACACCCTAAACCCCAGACTCAAGGCCTGGGCCGCCCCCCCTACGTTGGGGGGCGGCGCCTAAGCCCCTCGACCTCGATGGCGCAAGCTGACCCAGGTCTTCGCCTGCCTCCCACGTTCTGTTCGGGACCAGTACTGGTCCCTTTTTAAAGTCATTACCCTAAACCCGGAGCCCCAAGCTCCGTGCGGCCCGGCCTGGGCCCCCAGCGAGTGTGACAGCCGTGATGACGCCGTGGGCTCAGAATGCTGAAGGTTTAGGCCTTAGTGTGGTTGGTTTTTAGGGTTTAGGGTTTCCCTTGACCCTTCAAACCTAATGTAAGGCGGCAGGCCGTTCGACGCTTAGTAGTGTGACAGGTGGGACTGCGAGGTCTAGAGCGTAGCCCTTCGCCACTTGCCGCCCAATCAGGCAGAGCAGAAATTAGACCGCGGGGCGACACGGACACGGAGGCCCACACCCACCTTCAACTCATCCCTTTGCCGTGTTTGCAAGAGACATGGTGTGTCACTGTGGCAGACTCGGTGCTGAGGTCCGTTTTCTCCTCCACTACTTGCAATCCTCGGCCAGGTCCGGCGTCACCTTCCATATTTGTGAGAAGGGCAATTTAAACAGCGTGAGGCGCCAACCCTTGCCCCTGCCCAACATGCACATGCACAGGGAACGGCGGTTCTGCGCAGCAAGATGGTCAGGGTGATGGACAGGCTGGGTGCCGATAAGGGCAATCACTGGTGGGAATCTTCAGAACCCAGGCCAGCCCGCAGGCTGCCGCCCAATGGGCCGGAAACCAGGCTGTCAGGCGCAGGTGGGAATTCTTGCCAGAGTGACCAAGATTGGGTGGAACCAGAACCGGAGTGACTTCCAGGCCAATTAACGGGCTGCCGCCCCGTTTGCCGGCCGGAAGGGCTTGGGTTGTCCAATCACAGCCATCATAATATCTGGGCATCATACCAGGATATCTGGGCAAGGAGCTAAGGAGCCCACAGGAGTTTTAGAAGCAAGGGCTGTTAGTTGCCCAATGAAAAGATGACCTTGCCCCGATGGCCTTGCCCAATAAAAATATTACCTTGCCCAATAGAAAGTATGACCTTGTGCCCAGCAAAAGATTACCTTGCCGAATGGCCAGAAGGTCATATTTTGCTGGTCACGAGGTGTTTTTTGGACCGACGACCCTGCCCAATAATATTGTGACATTGCCAATGAAGAAAGTAACCTTGCCCAATAAAAAGATGAACGATGACCTTGCCCAATAACTCCCCAACATTTTACTGTATATAGGTAGGAGAGGTTTTTTTTCTTGAGTTTCTGGGAACTCTCTGAACCTGAATCCCTAGACCCAAGGATTCTCTGGATCATCCCCGCCGCCCTGATGACCATCATCTGCTGGGGATCTGCCGTTGGGCAAAGACTGCGAGCCTTAGACTTCGGAGTTCCGAGAAAAAGGGGGGGGTGGGAGTGGAAGGTTTAGGGGTTCAGGGGTTTTAGGGTTCAGGCCCAGTGTTTGGGGTTTAGAGTTTAGGATCTAAAGGTCTAGGGCTCCCAAGACGAGCTGAGGGCAGGCCCCAACAACAGGGTTTAGGTTGGGTCTACGGTTTCGGGTTTAGGGTTTAGGGTATGGTTTAGGGTATAGGGTATAGGGTTTAGGGTTTAGGGTTTAGGGTTTAGGGTTAAGGATGCAGGCCCAGGGTGTAGGGTTCAGGGACGTAGGCGTCATGACTCGAATCCAACCGCTCCGCTTCGGATGAAATGCAGCACAGAAGAAACCTCGTTGACAAATGGGTGGTTGTCAAAATGATGGTCCCTTTTTGGATCCCTATTTTAATACGGCACCTAATATTTAGGGTACCCTAAAAGGAATCATAATTTTGACATCCACCCAAATGTCAATCGCAACATCAACCAAAATAATCGGAAGAATCTCTTGTTGACACAATCATTCGACGATTCGAAGGACACAAGTAGTCGAAGAGACGGAAGAGTGCTGGAGTTACCGTGGATCTCCTTGACTTCTGTTTCGAAATCCGCTAAACCAGTCCTTCCTTGGAGGTTCAAGGTATGATAAGTACAGTTGTAATTAGTTAACATGTACCATGAACCTCCAAGTATCCCTGAGAGGTGTTTCAGCACAGCAACAAGTTCGTGGTCTTCATCTTCTTCTGGCTCTTTGGGGTTTGCGCCCGGGACACAGGGCCTGAACGTGGGATCCACTTGGGGCGGGAATCTACATCATTGGTTAGGGTTTGGGGTGTGGGCTTCAGGGTTTGGGCTGCAAGAAGGTAGAGGTAGATTCTTGGACATGTTCTCTCTTGTCAGACCTTTGCTACGTATTGGGTCGGATGGGGTTGTAGACAACCCTAAACCCTAAACCCTGCTGTAAACCCTCAACCCTCAACCCTCAACCCTCAACCCTCAACCCTCAACCCTCAACCCTCAACCCTCAACCCTCAACCCTCAACCCTCAACCCTCAACCCTCAACCCTCAACCCTCAACCCTAAACCCGAAACCAAGAGCACGGTGTTGCTGCGCCCCAGATTCTGCCCTTCAGAGCCTGATTCTTGCCCATCTTGTGGCTTAGTAGCTGAGTGAGTACACTTTTTATACACCCTATAAGTTTAGGGTTTAGGGTTTAGGGTTTAGGGTTTAGGGTTTAGGGTTTAGGGTTTAGGGTTTAGGGTTTAGGGTTTTGGGGCCTATGAACTCAGCAACTACGTGGTAGGCTTCGGAAGCCTTTTGAACATGACGTCTCCGGTTTTTTTGGTAGAGGCTGCCTGCCCTTGAGGATATCTTGAAAAGATCGGCTTTTGCGGAAGTTCAGGGCTTAGGGGTTTAGGGGTTTAGGGTTTAGGGTTTAGGGTTTAGGGTTTAGGGTTTAGGGTAGTTTGTCAGAGACTTGAAAAGGCCCTACACTTTTTACCCTAATCCCGTTCTTCTGCCGCAGACCTCGAACTCAGATTCAAGTGATGGCTTTCCGCGTCTTGCTCTTATCGGAAGAACATTGCGGCCACCTGGGCGCTCAGGAGTATACTGAGGGTTTGAATGTTTAGGGGTTTAGGGTAGGGCTTAGGATGTAGGGTTTAGGGTTTAGGTGTTTAGGGCCTAGGATGTAGGGTTAAGGGTTTAGGGCTCAGGGTTCAGGTCATCACCCTCTGCTCCTTCATCTCCGTCTTCTTTGCCACGGCGAAGATGGCGAGTGTTGTCGGAGCGCTGTGCCTTCGCCGACGGAAGGTGTTCCCTTGCTTGGGTTCAGGGTTTGAGGGGTGTGGGGGTTTGGGGCCTAAACCCAACGTACACCCAAGCCCCAAACCCTAAACGTCAGGGGATAGGGTTCAGAATTCCGTAAGCCTCGAACCCCTAAACCCTAAACCCTAACCCATGAACCCTAAACCCTCGACCCTAAACCCCAAACCTTGAACCCTAAACCCTCAACCCTAAACCCTCAACCCTCAACCCTTAACCCTGCTCCCCAAAGCCAGATCCGCTCAGATCTGAATATTCAGAGCCCCTTGCAGGATCTGCTTAAAGGAATGTGTAAGCGCACGTTTTCTTGCTGTAGGGCTTAGGGTTTAGGGTTCAGGGTTTAGGGTTTAGGGTTTAGGGTTTGGGGTTTAGGGTTTAGGGTTTAGGGTTTAGGGTTTAGGGTTTAGGGTTTTTAAGGATGGTGTTTTGCTCGTCCCCTCTTCGCACCCGTGCCCTGGCTGAGAGCGCCCAGGATCTTCTTCCTCCTCTACTTTCCCTACATGTTGCCCGGCCTTGGCTGGTTCCTGATGATGTTAGGGTTTAAAGGGCTAGGGCTTTAAAGGGCATAAAGGGCTTAAAGGGCTTAAAGGGTTCAAGGGGTTTAAAGGGTTTAAACGGTTTACAGCGTTTCGAGGGTTTGAAGGGTTCAAAGGGTTTAGAGTGCTTTAAGGGGTCTGAAGGGCTTACTTAAAAGAGTTTCAAGGGTTAAAGGGGGTTTAAAGGCTTTCAAGGGTTTCAACTGCTTAAAGGGTATAAAGGCGGTGTGGGTTCTAGGGTTGAGGCTTTAGCGTCGTAGGTCTTATATGGTTGCTGGAGTCCTTGGAGCACCCAACCCGACGCCTGAGCGCGAAACCGAATCCTTGAACAACCGAAGCCGGGTTTTGCGCAAGGGTTTAGGGTTTAGGGTTTAGGGTTTAGGGTTTAGGGTCTAGGGTTTCGGGGTTTAGGGGTTTGGGGCATTAGGCCCTTTGGGGCTTTGGGGGCGATGGCGGGGCCTCGCTGGCCTTCCCTAAGACCCTGTAAACCCTATACCCTATAACCCTAACTTTAAACCCTACGCCCTGAACCCTAAACCCTAAACCCTCAACACTAAGCCCTAAACCCTAGACCCTAAACCCTAAACCCTAAACCCTACATCCTACATCACTTAACCCCAAACTTTCCTATACCCAGTCAGCCTTACACTCTGCAACCCGAAGCCCTGTCTCCCAAACCTTCCTATTTCACCTGGGAGCCCTAAATCCCATGCCTCTAACCCTAAACCCTCTAACCCTGACCCTACACGACACCCGAAAACCCTGAACCCTGTAGACTAATCCCATACGCTAAGCCTCAAAACCTAAACCCTAAACCCGAGACCCTAGACCCTAGACCCTAAACCCTCAACCCTAAACCCTAAACCCTAAACTCTAAACCCTAAACCCTAAACCCTAAACCCTCAACCCTAAACCCTAAACCCTAAACCCTCAACCCTAAACCCCAAACCCTAAACCCCAAACCCTCAACCCCTCAGGTTCGTTACGGACGCGGGCGCCTCTGTCAACACCAAAGTCCTGGCGTCGCTGTCGCCGCCCGTGGCGCTGTCCATAGGCAAACAAAGGGCTCTTCGGGTTTAGGTTTAGGGTTTAAGGTTTGGGGTTTAGGGTTATGGAGGGTTTAGGGTTTAGGGTTTAGGGTTTAGGGTTTAGGGTTTAGGGTTTAGGGTTAGAGTGGTTGTGTCTAGGGGAAGTTACATGGTCCCTCAATCTTGAAAGGGCTCTGAAGTAGGCCCTTCCTTGGGTTTGTCGGGTATATAAGGGTTCCGCAACGAAGGGCCCACATTAGGCGACCATGCAACAACCCTAAGGTTGTTCAGGTTTTTTGGGTTGCTGTGTGTTTTGGGTTTATGTTTGTTAGGGTCTTTTGGGGTTTAGCGCGCTTACCTAAACCCTCAATCCGAAACGCCAAACCCTAAACTGTAAGCCCTAAACCCTAAACCCTAAACCCTAAACCCTAAACCCTAAACCCTAAACCCTAAACCCTAAACCCTAAACCCGAAACCCTAAACCCTAAACCCTACACCCTAAGTTGTTTCTGGGTTTCCTTGAGACAGGGGCTGGCCTCATTGCGCAGCTGGAGAGTGCTGGTCAAGGACCTTCCTGCCCGTTTAGGGCTTGGGTTTAGAGTTTGGGTTTAGGGTTTAGGGTTTAGGGTTTAGGGTTTAGGGTTTAGGGTTTAGGGTTTAGGGTTTAGGGTTTAGGGTTTAGGGTTTAGGGTTTAGGGTTTAGGGTTCGCTGCAAGACGCTCGGCTCACCACATTCTTTGGTTGGGGCCGGCTTCGCCCACCCAACCTAGTTTTGGTCAATTTATGGATTGTTGACCATTTTGGGCTTTAGGGTTTAGGGTTTCGGGTTTAGGGTTTCGGGTTTAGGGTTTAGGGTTTAGGGTTTAGGGTTGATAGAGGACCAAAGTACCCCTCCGCGCCCGCGTGTATGTCAGACCTGTTTTGCGGGCCCATCGGGGGTCTACAAGTTCAGGGGCCCCTCCTCCACAAACCCTAAGCTCCCGAAGCCCGAAACTCAGAAGTCTCGACGTCTTGATCATGCGTGGGAAAGCGGCGTGTGGTTCGAACGCCCCTAAACCTTTAAAAGCCCTACTGAACACCAGGACCCTAAAACCGTATGCAGTACGAATTTGAATTCTGAGTTGTCATTCTGTTTTTTTCTTTTGTGTGTGTGAGTGCGCGCTTTTCCCATCTTGGGCTGCGGCAGTTTGCCATCCCGGTACCCCTGGGCTCAGGGGGGGGGGGGTGTGGGGTTTCGGGTCTGCAGGAGTCCGCTTCTCCACGCTGAACGAGGCGATCGATAACTCCTCCATGGCCCAAGTGCTGGTGACTGGGCCACGTGCATCCTTCAACGCGACGGGGGAGGGGGGGGGGCAGGGTGTCTTAGGTTTGGAACCTAAGCCCCTAAACTGTTCAGAGGGGCGCGTGAGGGTGTAGGATTCAAGGGTGGGATCCTCGGGGTTAGTGGAAAACCCTGGTGAAGGCCTTCAGCCTCCCTCAACCCTTAGGGCTTAGGGTTTAGGTTTAGGGTTTAGGGTTTAGGGTTTAGGGTTTAGGGTTTAGGGTTTAGGGTTCAGGGTTTAGGGTTTAGGGTTAAGGGTTTAGGTTTTAGGGGTTTAGAGTCTAGGGGCCCTAAAGCCCTCAGCCTTGGAGCCCGAAACCCGTAGGGCCCTTTTAGGGTTTTATAGGCTCATTCTACAAGGAATTTGGCTTATTTTTGCTTCTGCAGGACTTATTTTTCAGCAGGGGAAAGGGGTTTGTTTGGGGTTCAGGGTTCCGGGTTTAAGGTTTAGGGTTTAGGGTTTATTGAAATTATTAAGGGTTCAGGTCCGGGGAAAGTTTCGAGGAGTTTCGAGGGGTCACATGCTCAATTTACTTAAACCTCCTTGCCTGTCCAAGATTTCCTTATAAAAAAAGGCAAGAGGAGGGTCAAGGGCTCACATGCTCAATTTACTTAAACCTCCTTGCCTGCCAAGATACCCTTGCAAAGACAGGGAAGGGGAGGGCGAAAGGGCTCACATGCTCAATTTGCTTAAACCTCCGTGCCTGCCCAAGATACCCTTTGCAAAGAAAGGCAAGAGGAGGCCCAAAGGGCTCACATGCCCAATTTACTTAAACCTCCGTGCCTGCTCAAGATACCCTTGTAAAGAAAGGCAAAAGGAGGGCCAAAGGGCTCACATGCTCAATTTACTCACCCAGGGATTAGGGTCTAGGGCCCCTAAAAGAAGGGGAATCCCAGGATTTGCTCGGACTCGTAATCAAAATGCGATATTTTCGTATTGAAATCGATGGTTTTGGGGGCACCACAAAGACCCTTGAAAGAGGGGGCACCCCAGGATTTGCTCGGATTCGTAATAAAAGGCGATATTTTATAGTACTGAAATTGATGGTTTTGGGGGACCCTCCATTTTGCTCCAAAAGCAAGGGTTGGGGTTTAGGGTGCATAGGGTTTAAGGGTTTAGGGGTTAGGGTTTAGGGTTTGGGGTTTGGGGTTTAGGGTTTAGGGTTTGGGGGGGGGGGGGGGGGGGGGGGGGGGGGGGGTTGGGGGTTTAAGATTTAATTCAGGATTTCGGGTAGGGTTTTGGGTTTTAGGGCTTAGGGCAGCCGATCCTTCGTTGCAGAGTACTTTGGAGGTTCATGGTACTTATTAACCAATTGTATCTGTACTTATTCCTGTACTTATATTAAGGGGCTTATAAGCGAGTCATAAGTACACTTCTAATTGGTTAAGAAGTACCATGGACCTCCAAGTAGGGCCAGTCTATTCTGCTCTGTTGGGGGCGGGTGGGTCTGGGCCCATTCTGGTCGTGCTTCAGAGGGTCTAGGTTTTAGGGTATAGGGCTTAGGGTTTAGGGTTGGGGTTTAGGGCTTAGGGTTGTTTTGTTCGCACCTGGCTACAGGCTTGATTGCAGCCATAGGCTAGCGACTGCAATTCTCCAAATACAGGCGGCGGTCAGTCGCGCTGCGTAGGTGAGCCCAGCTTCCTTTGCGGGGATGGAGATACCGTGTGCCCCAAGTGACGATGATGACCATGCGTCTGCTTTTGCAGTAGGGCAAAGAGTCGTGGTGCATCATCTTGCCTCGCAGTCAGACCTCAATGGGGAGGATGTCGAGCTCCTGGAGTTCTGTACTCACAGAGGTCGGTGGGCCGCAAAGGTGCGAAGCTCTGGGAAAAGAATCTGGATCAGGTCCCAATGCTTGCGGGCAGAAGAGGTGGGAGACTGGCGCCAGGGCCAGCGAGCTACTCTCCGCAACTTAGTCGCCCGGGAGGATCTGAATGGCAGGGAGGTGGAGATTCTCAAGTGGGTACCTAGCTCTGGCCGGTGGGCGGTGCGTGAGTTGCGTTCCGAGGCGCAGATCTGCGTGAGGCCCACGTGTCTTTTGGAGCTTTCCTCACAAGGTTGCTCCAGGGCGCGTGAGAAGGAAGCCGAAGCACATGCGCTGCATGACATCGTTTGCCGCTTGTCCGGTGGCAAACTGGCCTTGGAGCAAAGGCAGGGCCGTGGAAACTGTGTGATTGCCATGGAAAAAGTGAGGCGAGGGACCGTGCTGTTTAGGGAGACACCGTGGCTGAGGATGCCTACTCTTCGCAACGGCGGCGTGAGTATGGCAGCAGTTGCCAGGTTGGCACGGGAAGTACGAGAAGACAACGAGAGATGCAGCCTCTTCGACGCATTGCATGATGGTGGGCTTTGCCGGAGTGAATTCATGGACCGAGCAGACATGGCCGCAGAGGAAGCTGCAAGATCAGTTGTTCCTTTGGACGGGGCCTGGTTGAAACGGTTTTGGCGTGTCTGGAACCTCAACGCTTTCACGTTTCATGGGACCAACATGGCCCTCTTCTTAGGAGGCTCGATGTTCAACCACTCCTGCCACCCAAACGCAATTTATCAAACGATTAGCCACATGCCGGACGCTACATTTCGAGCTATTCAAGATCTCGAGGTGGGTGACGAGGTCACTGTGGATTACACGACGACACAAGACCCTTCATGCGAAGCTCGACATCGCCAGCTTTTCGAGGAGAAGCTATTCGTCTGTGCATGCAACCGATGCTTGCAGCCCGATTGGCCGCGAAGCATATGCTGTCGCAGCAGTGGATGTACTGGAACCGTGGCACCCCCTGACTGGCATTGCTGGGAGTGCAGAAAGAGTTTTCAAGATACCGACATGCCACTGCAGGCAGAGTCGTGGATAAAGGCCCTAGTCTTAGACCATGACGTGCGCCACTCCCAGTACACTCATGAGCACTTTGTGGCAACACTCCTGCTTGCCCTGGACGTCTTGGGCCCTCGCCACTGGACTGTGAAGTTCATGGCCTGCCTACTCCTCGAAAATGCATGTTCCAAGGGTTGTCGCGGTATCTCTTCCATCGGCCCAAGCCTGCTGTGCCTGCCCGTTTCTATTTTATGTGGGCGCAGGACGTGGTGCCGGCAGAGCAAGGAACAACACAGTTTGTGGGCACCATGTATCAGTGTGTCAGAGCATTGCAGACGGTTGGCTTGCGAAAGGAGGCTGCCGCCCTTGCACGCCGCTCTTCAAGCCTCTATTCTGGCGTCTGGGGCGCGGATGATCCAGATGCCGCCTTCTTGCAAGGCATGTCTGACATGGTGCAGGAGGTATCCTCCTTCTTGGACCGTTTTTCATGGGACACTTTGCCCAAGGAGATGTGGCGCCTCTGCACTGTGAGGGATGATGGGCGTCGTGATGATGGCCGCATCTGCCAGGCACACAGAGACTTGAAGCAGGCGCTGGAGGCAGTGCAGGATCCTCTTTCAACATTCCACTTGGCACAGGCTCCCGCGCCAGCGTGGTAGCTGTTGGTAGCATTCGTGACGTGCTTAAATTTCCGGGGCTGGGCCCCGCTGCAGGGTGGGACCTGTCAAGATGTACGTTCGGGAAGCCCACGCGCCTTGCAGGCGCCGGTTGCAGGCGGCTATTGAGGTGCTTGAAGGTCAAGATTTGCCGTGGCAATGCCACGATACCTGTGGCGAATGGCTCTTGAAAACCTTAATCCCTTTAAGCCCTTAATCCGAATCCTCCGCCCCTTACCCTGAGAGAACCCTGCGGTGGCATTCGGCCGGTGATCGTGAACTAAAAGGCGTCGCCAACACATGATCAGCCCAATGTCAGATCCTGGGAACATTCCTGGTATAAACCTCCCCAAGAATTCCCTACCTCTGCGCCATGAACTCTGGAGTGTGAGCCCTATGGCCGCTAATCCCACGACCGTACGTCCCGAGCCCATGGCCCGAAGCCTGCAGTTGAGGTGATGTTGCTCATCGACACGCTGCTCTATGCGGGGTTGGCCTGGTACCTCGACAAGGTGCGCTCAAGGGGATTCCGCGTTTTTCGGCTGAGGGTTGAGGGTTTAGGGTTTAGGGTTTCGGGTTTAGGGTTTAGGGTTTAGGGTTTAGGGCTTAGGGTTTAGGGGTGCAGTGGTTGTCGGGTGTTTGTCGAAAGTTCACCCCAACTCCAAACTCTACACCCTAAACCCTAAGCCCTAAACCCTAAACCCTAAACTCTTTAAGCCCTCGACCCACAAGCTTGGCGCTGCTGTCCGTGGAGGAACCTGGGTGCATAATTCCCCAAACCTTTCCACCACCCAGCAGTTCATCCCCCTGCTCCCTAAATGGGTCTAGGGTTTAGGGTCTAGGGTTTGGGGTTTAGGGTTTAGGCTTTAGGGTTTAGGGTCTAGGGTTTGGGGTTTGAGGTTCAGGGTTATGTTCACCTATGGTACAGTTTATTCGGCGCCTTGTTCTTGCCGGGGGGCCCGAAGATAAAATAGATAGGGTTCCGTGCAGCTACATGGGACACATTGTTGAGCGCTCATTTAGAGAGTTGCGCATCCGAAGGGAGGGAGGACTGTTTGTGCAAAGCCTCAACCCCAAACCCCAAACCCTAAACCACCCTAAACCCTAAAGCCTGAGTCCTAAACCCCAAACCCTGAACCTTCAGGCCTACAGCCTAAACCCTAGTCTCATTCTGGTGGTCAGGTGCTGGTCGTTGGCTTTGGAACCCGCGAGCGTTGGTTCTTCCCCTGCACGCGGCAGTGCTCTGGGTGGTGTTCGGGCAAAGGGCTTAGGGGATCGGAGATCTATAGCCCTACGCCCTAAACCCTAAAACCTCAACCCCTACTAACCCTAACCCCTAAACCCTGAATCCTAAACCCTGAACCCTAAGCCCTAAACCCTAAACCTTAGACCCGAGACCCTAAAACCCTAGCCCGGGTGTGTGTGCAGTACACACCTTTGAGTCGGCGTCTGTTGTTTTTTTTGCTTGGCGCTCCTGGCTTGATCTTGCCTGGGGTCGGTTTGCGGATGGCATCTGGGTTTCAGGTCTGGGGTTTAGGGTTTAGGGTTTGGGGTTTAGGGTTTAGGGTTTAGGGTTTAGGGTTTAGGGTTTAGGGTTTAGGGTTTTGAATTCAGGGTTTTGGGTCAAGGGTTTGGGGGTTTTGGGTTTCGGTCTGGGGGTGTATGCATGAGCTCTTCCCCGTACTCTGCATTCAGTGTTTCTGGCTCTAGGGTGCAGGGTCATGATGCGTTCTTCACTCTAAGCCTAAACCTAAAGCCTAAACCCTAAACCCTAAACCCTAAACCCTAAACCTCAAACCTTAAACCCTTAAGGCCATTGCAAGCGGCTAAGATAGTGCTCCATTTGCACTCCTTAGGTTGGGAAATGGGAGCATGTGCGCGATTTTCGGGCAAATCCTTCGAAGGGAATGAGGGAAGTAGGTACCTTACAGAATCCCTTAACGGGTGTATATTATAGGGGGATATACTGTGCCTAATTACCCCCGTTCCCTCTACTAGGGGCAGGTAAATCCTGAGCCTTCCACATGCCCCCTTCAGAACCTCCACATCCACTCTTGGCTAAGATGCTCGAGGAACTGTAGCTAAAGGCCATGCGGAAATGTGATATAGCGGAACGCAGCCTTGCGAGTCTACGCGCAGCACGCAGCGAGTGATTCAAAGGCAGTTTTCAGCACTGGCCTTTTGGTGATTTGCAGTTCAACCGACAACTTGGCTACAGGTACTGGCAGCCCCGGACGAGTGTCCTCTCTCAGGCCCCCCAGTCTTCCGCACTGCGCTAGAGTCTTGGTCCATGATTTCCTAGGGTTCCTGCTACATCTCCCCAGTGCAAGGCTGAGACTGATCCTGGCACTGCTACGGGGAAACTGTAGGTGTGTAGGTAAGTAAGTGAATAAGTAAGTAAGTGAGTAGGTAAGAAATGAAGTAAGTAAGTGAGTAGGTAAGTAAGTTGCTCTCGGGTGGCGCTACAGTGGTAGGGGGTTGCCTGTCATGTCATGATTCTTACCCCTTCCTTCCACTGGATCGGGCTCCGGCTGTTCCTGATGTGCCTGGACGTCTGCACCAGCGCTGGGACACTAAGTGCCATTCAAGCTCCACACTTTCTCCAACCCTTTTGGGTCCTATGTATAGTACGGCACCGGTACCATACGGACCCAAAAAGCACGCCCGCAGCACCTTAACCCTAAACCCGACACCCCATCCTCTCTAACGCCGTTCACCCTAAACACTAAACCCTAAACCCTAACCCCTAAAACATTAAACCCTATCCTCTCCAAAGCCCTTCAGAAATCCCAAGTCGCACGACAGTCCGAGCTCCAAGACCTCGAGCAGGGCTTTGACGATGCGCAGCCGCCCAGCAGGCCAGCACCCCCTCTTTGGAGGTTCATGGTACTTGTTAACCAATTACAACTGTGCTTATGGGTTTAGGGTTTAGGGTTTAGGGTTTAGGGTTTAGGGCTCCGGGTGTAGGGTAGATTGCTTTGGTACTTAACATGGTTCTAAGTACAGTTATAAGTGCAGCTTTCACTGCTTAGTAGGTGCCTTGAGGCCCCCTAGGGTTGGGGACTTAAGGTCTTAGGGTCTCAGGGTCTCAGGGGCTCAGGGGCTCAGGTCTTAGGGTCTTAAGGTTTTAGGGTCTCAGGGTCTCAGGGTCTCAGGGTCTCAGGGGCTCAGGGTCTCAGGGGCTTAGGGTCTTAGGGTCTTAGGGTCTTAGGGTCTCAGGGGCTCAGGGTCTCAGGGGCTCAGGGGCTTAGGGTCTTAGGGTCTTAGGGTCAATGGGTCTTAGGGTCTTAGGGTCTCAGGGGCTCAGGGGCTCAGGGGCTCAGGGGCTCAGGGGCTCAGGGGCTCAGGGTCTTAGGGTCTTAGGGTCTTAGGGTCTGTCTTAGGGCCTTAGGGCCTAGGGTTCGGGATTTTGGGGCTTCCGGGTTGGGATTTGGGGTTTTAGGGTTTAGGGTTTGGGTTTAGGGTTGAGGGTTGGTTAGGACTCTTCACCAGCTCCCACTTGGGGTTGAGGCTTCTGGGATTCAGGGGTTTTGGGTTTTGAGATTTAGGGCAGGGATGTGAGGGTCGGCAGAAGCCCTAAAAACCTCAACCCGAGAAGCCAGAAACCACAAACTCTGAAGCCCTGGAACCCTCAAACTCTGAAGCTCTGAAACCCTAACACCTTGAAGCCAACAAAAACCAACCCTAAAACCCTGAATCCCAAAAGCCAGGAGCCCTAAAACCCTGAACGCCTAAGCCCTAAGACTCTAAACCCGCGGAAACCCTAAAGCTCTAAACCCTAAACACCTAAGCTCTAAAACCCTAAAATCCTAAGCCCCGAGGCCCTGAAGCCCTAAAACCCTGAAACCCTGAAACACCAGACCCTAAAACCCCGAAAACCCTAAACCCTAAAACCCTAATTAGGACCCTGACAACCCTGAGGCCCTAAAACCCTACGTCCCAAACACGCCTAATCCCTTAAGACCCTGAAACCGTAAAACCCTAAAACCCTAAATCCCCAAAAAACAGAAACCCTAAACCCTAAACCCTAACACCCTAACACCCCAATCCCAATAACAACCAGGAACCCTAAACCCGAAACTCTACACCCCAAACCCTAAAACCCAAACCCTAAACCCCAAAGCCTATAAACCCTAACACGCTAACACCCTAATCCTCTAAAGCGCTAAAACCCTAAACCCCCAAAAGAAGCCAGAACCCCCCCCCCCCCCCCCCCCCCCCCCCCCTAGAGCCCTAAAGCCCTAAAGCCCTAAAGCCCTAAAGCCCTAAAGCCCTAAAGCCCTAAAGCCCTAAAGCCCTAAAGCCCTAAAGCCCTAAAGCCCTAAGCCCTAAAGCCCTAAAGCCCTAAAGCCCTAAAGCCCTAAAGCCCTAAAGCCCTAAAGCCCTAAAGCCCTAAACCCTAAACCCTAAACCCCAAACCCGAAACCCGAAACCCTAAACCCTAAACCCTAAACCCTAAACCCTAAACCCTAAACCCAGCAACCCCCCCTTCCTGGCCAGGCATGAGGCCGTCCCTGTGGAGATGGCGGAGCAGCGGAGCATCCTGGTGCGAGCTTCGGACCGCCAACAAGAGCTTATGTTTTTGTTTAGGGTTTAGGGTTTAGGGTTTAGGGTTTAGGGTTTAGGGTTTAGGGTTTAGGGTTTAGGGTTTAGGGTTTAGGGTTTCGGGTTTCGGGTTTCGGGTTTCGGGTTTCGGGTTTGGGTTTAGTTTATTTTTTTTTGAGAGGGCGTAATGGGTGTTTGGATTTTTTACAGGGGGTGTTCAGGGTTTTGGGCGGTTGTTGGGGTGTTAAAAGCTTTATGGTGTTTGGGGTTCTTTGGGTTTTATAGGATGTTTAGGGTTCTTAGGGCGTTGAGGGCTTCAGGGTTTTGGGTTCTTAGGGTTTCTTATAGTATAGTTTTGGTTCTCGGGGTTTAGGGCTTTGTCTCAGACCGCAGGCCCCCAATTCTAAAGCAGACCATAACCTGAGCCCAAACCCTAGAACCCCAAACTTAAAAGGGAGGTGGCTTCAATGGCCAATATCCCCACTACTCCCTAGATGGCTCCCTGATCTTCCTGCCCCGCCCGGACCCTAGACACCTAAAACCCTAAAACCCTAAAACCCTAAAACCCTAAAACCCTAAAACCCTAAAACCCTAAAACCCTAAAACCCTAAAACCCTAAAACCCTAAAACCCTAAAACCCTAAAACCCTAAAACCCTAAAACCCTAAAACCCGAAAACCCTAAAACCCTAAAACCCTAAAACCCTAAAACCCTAAAACCCTAAAACCCTAAAACCTAAAACCCTAAAACCCTAAACCCTAAAACCCTAAAACCCTAAAACCCCTAAAACCCTAAAACCCTAAAAAAACCCTAAAACCCTAAAACCCTAAAACCCTAACCCTAAAACCCTAAAACCCTAAAACCCTAAAACCCTAAAACCCTAAAACCCTAAAACCCTAAAACCCTAAAACCCTAAAACCCTAAAACCCTAAAACCCTAAAACCCTAAAACCCTAAAACCCTAAAACCCTAAAACCCTGAACCTCCCTATGAGTCCCCCCCCGCTCCCCTCCCGCGAAGGCCCTATCACATGACCCCAAACCCTAGAACCCCAAAGCCCTTGAAGCCCGAAAGGTAGAGCCCTTGGAGCCCAAAACCCCCAGCCTCGCAAAGCCCTGAGCCAGAAGCCCTGGACCCTTGAAAGCATAGGACCCCCAGAGTCAGAGTCTATATTGAAGCAGGGTTTATGTTTCTGTTCTTGGTGAGTGTATATAAGGTTCCCTTCTAATGTTGGTGAGTGTATATACTGGGTGTCCTTTTTCAGGGTACAAGAAATACAAACCCTACTTCATATCATCTCATCCATGAGTCCTATTCTACGGTATCCCAACGTCTTGTGAGCGTCCTGGACGTGCTTCCGTGGCGCTTTGCTGAGAGGACGTTTTGCAGGAGATGTCGTCCTCTCACGGACCCGAACACCGCGCTGCTTCGAACCCTTGCGACAGATATGATGGAGGCGCGCAAGCAGCTGGCGAGCAGGGCGGCTGCGAGAGCACCCTGAAGAGAAGTCGCGGGTTTGGGCGGCAACACGAGATCGTGCTGCATACCAGAGACAGGTCTGGGAGGGTGTGCGGGAATGCCCGTTGCTTTGCATGTGTTTTTGTAGATGCTTGAATGTAGAGTGACTGGGCTTTCACGTACTCGAATCAGAATTCCAGTTTCTATTTGTAAGCACCCCTTGAGCGTCAATTGTCTTTAAGACCCTGTAGAAAATCCTAAAACCCCCTAGACAAAACACCCCCCCCCCCCCCCCAAAAAAAAAAGCAACAACAAAAGGGAAATCTTGCAAGTCTCAATTTCCAAGCCCCTTAAACCCCAAGCCCTAAACCCTAAGCCCCAAACCCTAACCCCAAACCCCTAAACCCCAAGCTTTTGGAGGGTGGCTCAGGAAACCTCTGCAAAGACTTCAAGGCTGCAGATGGCAAAACCATCCACGCGGTATCGCGCCGGAAGGTTTGGGGTCTAGGGTTTGGTGTTTACCGTTTTGGGCTTTGGGGTTTAGGGTTTGGGGTTTGGGGTTTGGGGCTTAGGGTTTAGGGTTCAGGGTTTAAGGTTTGGGGTCCAGGGTGCTAAGGTTTTGGAGTTTAAGATTTTGGGTTTAGGTTTAGGGTTTATTGCTCGTTCGTAGCCATGATGGGATGAGGAGTTTAGGGCTTCAAATGCTGAAGGGTCTCCAACAAACCCCCTAAACCCTAAAACCCTAAACCCCTAACCCCTAAAACCCCTAACCGCAGTGAGAGAGAACGCAACCGCAGCACCCATCACACCTTGAGACCCTAGCTCTCATGTCTTGGTCTAGCCGTTCACACCCTTGGAATCGCATGCCAGGTTAGCCGCTCTCCACCCAATATTCAGACGGCGAATAATAAAGTTCATGCGTTCGTTTCACTCGCTTGTCATTATATCAGCCCGTATTAACCTAGGTGTTCCAGTGAGCGATTCTCACCCTTCACGGGGGACCTTTCACTTCCATACGATTACCACCGTGAGGACAGGAACTCTCTTGACAAGGAAGACCCACCCTCGGGACCCTAAACCCTAAACCCTAAACCCTAAACCCTAAACCCCAAACCCCAAACCCTAAGCCGCCTGTCATTCTGGAACCGAGTGCACACCTCAGAATGACATATTTAAACTTTTGGGATGCTCTTTTTAAGGGTGTTTAGAAGGGCTTTTAAGGGTTTGTAAGGGTTTTTAAGGGGGTTTAAGGGCTTTAGGGTTTTGGGGCTTTTGTGGGATCAAAGGTTTAGGATTTTTACGGGATTCTAGGGTTCTAGGGGTTTTAAGGGTTTAAGGGTTTTAGGGTTCAGGTCTCCGGGTTTAGGTTTTCCCAAACCCTAAACCCTAAACCCTGAACCCTGAACCCTAAACCCTAAACCCTAAACCCTTAACCCTTAACCCTTAACCCTTAACCCTAAGCCGTGTTACAGGTTGTCAAGGGTTATGGCGGCTACGAGTCTTTAAGGGTTTAGGGCCTTCAGGGCGGGACCCTACACCCTAAACCCTAAACCCTAAACCCTGAACCCTGAACCCTGAACCCTGAACCCTGAACCCTGAACCCTGAACCCTGAACCCTGAACCCGAAGTCCAGCGTCAGTCCCTCTGCCGTTAAGACCTATTTAACGAGTAGCCGCCTTGGGGATTTGGGGGCTACACGGGGGCTCAACCCCTCAAACTCCCAAAGACCCCTAGCTGTAAACCCTAAAGCCCTTAATTAGACCCTCAACAGCCTACTGCCCCAACATTGGCATGTTCCCCCTTATGCTAACAGCCCTTATTCGGGATGATAGTATCCCCCCCTCCCCTCCTATTACAATCCCTATTCAGGACTGTGAGGGGCTGAAGCCCTAAAACCCAAAACCCCAAAACCCTAAACCCAATACCCTCAACGACATTTCTTTTGCGGGGGTGGGGGGGGGGCGGGGGCGCGAAGCTTCCACACCCGAACGACCCTGAGATTTCAGCAATTTCGGCCACGGCCCAGGTACGAGATGCCCAGAGCTCAGAGCCTTAGGGGTTTAAGGGTTTGTTTAAGGGGCTAAGGGTTCTTAAGGGTCTTTTAAAGGTTGTTGTTGAGGGTCTTTGAGGGTCTGTAATTTGTAGCAAATGGCTCAAGGGGTTTGAGGATCTGAGGGTTTGAGGGTTCAGGGGCTCAAGGTTTCCATGTTTTTTCACAAAAAAAGGTGCTTGCACGCTTCTGGGCATGGGCTCTACTAGCAGTGCATCGACACCTCAGCTGCGTGCAGAAGGAGTGCGAGGCTTTTTGATCTTGAGGTATGTTGGCGCACGCCAAACCTCACCCCCCCCCTGGCATGGTGGTACGTGTTGGCGCCTATGAGCGTGCCTTCAATCCTCAACCCGAAACCCTAAACCCTAAACCCTTGTAAACCCTCAAAGAGCGGCCCCAGGTGAACATGAACCTGTACAGTGGCCAGATCTTCTGCCTCCTGGGCCACAACGGCGCAGGCGCGTGGACAGGGTTTAGGGTTTAGGGTTTAAGGTTAAGGGTTTAGGGTTTAGGGTTTAGGGTTTAGGGTTAAGGATTTAGGGTTTAGGGTTTAGGGTCTACGGCCAGTGCTCCCATCTTTGCAGGGCAAGCAAACCCGAAGCCCCAAACCCTAAACTCGAAACCCGAAGCCTAAGCCCCAAGCCCTAAACCCTGGAACCGCCCTTTAGGGTTCAGGATTTGGTGTTTGGGGTTTGGGGTTTGGGGTTTAGGGTTCAGGGTTTAGGGTTTGGGGTTTGGGGTTTAGGGTTTAGGGTTTAGGGTTTAGGGCTACTGCGTTCGCCCCGTCAGGCAAGACGACCACCATCAACATGCTCAGCGGCATGTTGCCCGTCTCCTCAGGCGCGCCTTCTTGCTACTGAGCCCCCAAAAAACCAAAGCCCAAAACCAGGGTTTAGGGTTTAGGGTTTAGGGTTTAGGGTTTAGGGTTTAGGGTTGAGGGTTTAGGGTAGTTTAGGGTAAACCCCCCACAACCTTCAACCCTGAAACCCCTGGACCGTTAGCGCCTCAACCTGTGAATCCCGCAGCCCTAAGCCCTGAAACCCTATAAACCCTAAGCCCAACACCCCTGCTACAGCCCTAAACTAAACCTCTTCCTTTCTGGCTGGTTGTTCGTAGGGAGGTACCCGTTACCCTACCCGTTACCCCATATAATCCCTTAAAGGGTATACATAGGGCCCCAATTCCTTCATGCCCTACTAAGAACCAGGAGGTTTTGTAGACTGGAGGCGACGCGATCGTCTACGGGAAGTCCGTCCAGCGGGAGATGCACCAAATCCGACAGATTTTGGGCGCCCCTCGGCTTGAAGGGGTGAGCGCGCTTACAAGGCTCCAGGGCTTAGGGTTTAGGGAGTTTAGGGTATCTTCCACAAGTTTTCCATCGGGTTCGTAGGATTTCGGGGGTGCGTGGGCCAGGGGCTTTGGGGATTGGGGCTTGGAGTGGGTCGCTCGCATTGGCTCGGCTCTTTCTCTGCGGAATGCTGAGCCCTGAAAGCCTGAAGCCACAAGCCTCTGCATAAGAGATTTTGGGTTTAGGGTGCAGGGTTTGGGGGTCAGGGTTTGGGTGTGTAGGGTTTAGGGGAACCTTGGGTCCTTAGGCTCTGCAGCTCCAAAGCCCCCAACCCCCCCCCCCCCCTCCCTCTAAAAATCTCCCTCGTCGTTCACCCAAGGTCTGCCCTCAGCACGACGTCATCTGGTCTGAGCTGACGGTGCGAGAGCACCTCGAGTTCTTCGCCAAAGCGCCGCTCACCCTTGTTGAGGTGGTGAAGGGGAGGTTTTAGGGGGTTGAGGGGTTGAGTTAAGGGGGTTGGGGATTGAGGGTTTAGGGGTTTAGGGCTTTGGGGATTTAGGGGTTTCAGGGTTTAGGGGTTTGGGGGTTTCGGGGTTTAGGGGTTGAAGGTACAGTCTAGGGGGTTAAGGCTTTAGGGTTTAAGGTTAGGGTTTATGTTTAAGATTTTGGGCGGTCAGGGTTTGGGGTTTGGGCTCAGAGTCTAGGGTTTAGGGCCAAACGGTTTAGGATTTAAGGGTCGAGGGTTAAGTGTTTAGGGTTTAGGGTTCAGGGGCTAATCTTTCCAGTCCATCATCTGGAATGGGTCCGCAGAAGCTGTGAGAGTGTCGAGAGAGAATCCCTTTTTTTCAAAAATCGAGCTCTATTTCTCAAGAGAAAGGGAGGATCAGAGAGACCTGCGACCATCGCCCGCCTTGCGCGAGTTCAGTGCTTGATAGCTTCAGGTTCTTGAAGACCAGGTCGCGGCCTTCAGTTCGACATGATTGGCAATTCGTGGTCCAAACCCTAAACCCTAAACCCGTCTAACCCTGGACCCGAAAACCCAACCCCCCCCCCGAAACCCCAATCCCAAAACCCTTTTACCCTAAGACCTGACATCGCAGAGCCGTTTGAGACTCTCTCAGTTTTGCATTTGCGGTTTAGGGTTTAGGGTTTAGGGTTTAGGGTTTAGGGTTTAGGGTTTAGGGTTTAGGGTTTAGGGTTTAGGGTTTAGGGTTTAGGGTTTAGGGTTCAGGTTTAGGGTTTAGGGTTTAGGGTTTAGGGTTTAGGGTTTAGGACTGTTTAGGGTTTCGGGCTAGAAGTTTGGAGCCCGAAGAGCCTTAATTAACCCCTACCTCAACCCCAAACCCTAGAGCTCAAACCCTAAACCCTAAACCCTAAACCCTAAACCCTAAACCCTAAACCCTAAACCCTAAACCCTAAACCATAAACCCGAAACCCGAAACCCGAAACCCTAACCCCCCCCCCCCCCCCCGCCCAACGCCATAGCCAAGGAAAGGGGTCAGTCCGGATCGTCTTGCAAGTGAGGCCAGCACTGTTTTCCCGAGCTATGAGGGCTACGGGGGTTTTAAGATCCAGGGTTCAGGGTTGAGGGTCTTCAGACTGTGCTGATGTGTAGTTGGGGTTTAGGGTTTAGGGCTGGGGTTTAGGGCTAATTACCCCGCAAACGCCTCTTTAAACCTCGAAGCCCTGAGTGGTTTGGGTTGGGAAGATCTTGCTCTGGCACCCTCTCTCTTCGTGGCGGCGGGGCACCAGTCTTCTGTCCCAGTAGTCGGTACTTCTTAGTCCTGCAGGTGCTCAGAAAAGGAGGGCGGGAGGGCGGGGGGCGGAAGAAGAAGTTAGGGACCGAGTGAACATAGGGTTTCGGTTTAGGTTTTGGCTCAGCTCCAGGGTTTCGGGCTCAGGGCTTGTTGTGGTTTAGAGCTTAGGGTTTAGGGAGTCTATGGTGCTTAGGGAGTCTATGGTGTTTAGGCTTTGGGGCTTCGGGAGCCTGAAAGGGTGCCTAGGCCAGGAGGGTTTAGGGTTGAGGGTTGAGGGTTTAGGGTTTAGGGTTTAGGGTTCTATTCAATCTCGGCCCCAAACCTTAGCCTCCCCTGGCGCCGCTGGGTTCGTGTCCCACCCAGTGGGTGGCCCAATTCATGGGGGCCTTGTGGGGCTCTCTTTCAAGTCCTCCAAACAGGGTTTAGGGTTTAGGGTTTAGGGTTTAGGGTTTAGGGTTTAGGGTTTAGGGTGTGCGAAGATGTGTGCCCTTAACGCGAGCAAGCTGTGATTGTGGAGCGGGGTGGTGACAAGGAATGCCCGGCCTCTCCAAATTTCTTCTCCTGTACCCGGAGTTTAGGGTTTAGGGTTTAGGGTTTAGGGTTTAGGGTTGGTGTTCAGATTCCCTGCCGCTGCGGGGGAAGGCGCCCTGGATGCTAAGCCCCAAGCCTGGAACCTTGTGCTTGGAGGTCGATGAGTTGATCCGGGACGTGAATCTCGAAGAGAAAGAGCCGCTGGGGCCAACAGCCCTAAGCCTTAATAGAAGCCTGAAATCCCCAAAGCCCTCAAGGAGCTGCCGCCCCCTTATGAATGAACAATCCCCCCCAAAAAGGTGCCCTCATGGCGACTGGGTTAGTGCAGCACCCACGAAGCAGCTGTGCTGGAAGAGGGCAGCTCTAGCTGTTTGTTGGAGGGTGGGGTGGGGGGGGGGGGGGGGGAAGTTTAGCTTCTTAATTCAAGCTGTACTCTGCTCATGAACAAGTATTCACATACCAACGAAAGCTGCTCTGGTTCCACCAGCGTTTCGTTTTAACCTAGTTGGAGTCATAAACGGAAGACAAAGCAGAACGAGGTCACCCCTTGCTTCCGATTTCCGGCGCGACCCGCGACATAGACGTAAGCGCCGCCCAATCTAGCCTGCGAAGCAGGAGAAAGAAGCCCAAGTGCAACAGCCAGCAATCCCCCCGAACAGAAACCCTAAGCCCTAAGCCCTAAACCCTAAACCCTAAACCCTACTGTAAACCCTAAACATCCCTAAACCCTGAACCCTAAACCTTAAACCCTGAGACCTTCACCCTCAACCCTACCCTGAACCGAAGTTGTGACTCCTCTTCTGCCCGAAGCCAGAAAACCCTCAGCCCCCAAACCGCTCCCTCCCCCCTGAACCCTAAACCCTAAACCTAAACCTTAAACCCTAAACCCTAAATCCTAAACCCTAAACCCTAAACCCTAAACCCTAAACCCTAAACCCTAAACCCCAAACCCTAAACCCTAAACCCCAGGAATGCCTTGGCCGGAACCCTCTCCGGTGGCCAGAAGAGGCGCCTCTCCGCAGCGGCAGCTTGGCTCCGCTGGAAGTGTCCTTCGTGGCTTATAGGGTTTAGGGTTTAGGGTATTTAGTGTTTAGGGTTTAGGGTTTAGGGTGTTTAGGGTATTTAGGGTTTAGGGTTTAGGGTATTTAGGGTTTAGGGTTGTTAAGGTTTAGGGTTTAGGGTTTAGGGTTTAGGGGTTTAGGGTTTAGGGTTTAGGGTTTAGAGCGTGGTTAGAGTTTGGGATTGCCTTTCTGGACCGTTCTTGGAGACGTGCTCGTAAGGTTTTTGTTGGTTTTGTAAGGGAAGGGAAGATAAAGAAGGATGTCTTAAGGCGTCCCGCCATGGACTTAGGGCCTAAAAGCCCGCAAGCTCTGAAACCCAAAGTACTCAAGCACTGACAGCCTAAAACCGGACAACCCCACCCCCCCCTAAACCCTAAACTCTAGACCCTAAACCTTAAACTACAAAACCTTACACCATAGACCCTAAACCCTCAAGCGCAAAACCTTAAACCCTAGACCCTAAGCCCTAAACCCTCAACCCCAACCCCCCACCCACCCCGCCCCCGCATCCTAGAAAATGAACAAGCCCTTCAACAACCCCACCGTTCCTCCCTAAACCCTAAACCTCAAACCCTAAACCCTAAACACCGTTCCTCCCAAATCCAGGTTGCGCTCGGGGGCGGATCCAGGGTCGTCTTCCTGGACGTGCCTTGGCTTTCCAGGCTTAGGGCTCTGTTGTGGCGGTTTAGGGTTTAGGGTTTAAATTTTGGGTTTAGGGTTTAGGGTTCCAGGGTCCAGGGTTTAGGGTTTATTTGGGGTATAGGGTTTATTTATGGTTTAGGGTTTCGGGGTTAGGGCTGTGTGGTTTAGGGTTTAGGGTTTAATTCAAGTTCGGGTTTAGGGTTCCAGGATTTGCATAGGGAGTAGGGTTCCAGGGTTTAGGGTACAAAGCTTTAGGTTTTAGGGTTCCAGGGGTTGGGGTTTGGGGTGGGGCTTAGGGTCTTAGAAGGCGAAAACGGGAGGTTCCGTGTTTTTGGGGCCTACCGGGCCGGTAGGTCTGCAGAGTTCACAGGGGGGCTTTTTGGGGCTGATGGGTCTGTGGGTTTGCAGGGGGTTTGTGTTTTGAAGGGTTTCTATTGGGCGTTTACTGGTTCTTGTAGGGTCTGTTCTCTAAATTATGATCCTGTTTTGGGAACCCTAAATATTAGAGAGATATGAGGGGCCGCCTTAACATAGTAACCCCGACAAGGACCATATTTTAGAGAAGTTGCCCTAGGGTGTGGGGGACTTGACGGGTCTGGGTTCTGCAATTGGAGTGTCTGGGTGATGAGGGTTTGAGTTTGTAGAGGCGGCTTAGAGTTTGGGGGTGGGGGGTGCCACGCAGGGTCTCCGGACTTGGGTTTAGGGTTTAGGGTTTAGGGTTTAGGGTTGAGGGTTGAGGGTTGAGGGTTTAGGGTTCAGGGTTCAGGGTTCAGGGTTGTTAAGGTTTAGGGTTCAGGGTTGAGGGTTCAGGGTTCGGGGTTTAGGGTGTAAGGTTTGGGGGCGAGGTGTGTCTCTAGCCGCAATGCCACCAGGACCCTGTACATCCGGAACCGGAAATCCTCACACTGAAGAAAGCGGCACCCCAAACCCACGAAGCCTTGAGCCCCAAATCCCTAAACCCTAAACCCTAAACCCTAAACCCTAAACCCTAAACCCTACAGCCTAAAGCCTAAAGCCTAAAGCCTAAACCCTAAACCCTAAACCCTAAACCCTAAACCCTAAACCTTAAACCCTAAACCCTGAACCCTAAACCTCCCAAAGGCCCCCAAAGCGCACCCTAGCTTCCCCCAGTCGAAGAACCTAAGGAGCCGTCCTCTGGCGTGGACCCGTACTCCAGAAGACAGCTCTGGGACTGTACAGGGTGGGCTGTGCTTTAGGGGCGTTCGGCCCGAATTGTTGCTGAGGTTCTAGGGTTCCCCGTAAACCCTAAACCCTAAACCCTAAACCTTAAACCCTAGACCCTAAACCCTAAACCCTAAACCCTAAGCCCTGAACCAGGGTTTGGGCTCAGGGACCCCTCTTCCCAGGCCACTTATGTTGCACTCCCCTTGCGCTGTTTTGTCCTCGCGTCAGGGTTTAGTGTGCAGTGTCCAGTGCTTAGTGTTTAGGGTTTCGGGTTTAGGGTTTAGGGTTTTGGCTTAGGGAAGGACATAACTGAGGCTGTACTTATGGAGTCTCTTTTTTCAGGGGCTTATGGGGCTTGGAGTTTCGGAGCAGAGCTGAGTGAATGATGTTTCCGGAACATTGCCTAACGTACATGAACCAGAAGCCGAAAACCCAAAACCCTCAGCCCTAAACCCTAAACCCTAAACCCTAAGCCCTAAGCCCTAAACCCTAAACCCCCAGGCCATCAGGCGGAGGTCTAAATCCCCCCCTAGACCCCAAACCCTAAACTCATCAGCTCATAAGCCCTGGACCGTAAAACCCAACCCTAGACCCTTCCACCGGATACAGAAAGTATCCCGCACACGCTAAACCCTAAACCCTAAACCCTAAACCCTAAACCCTAAACCCTAAACCCTAAACCCTAAACCCTAAACCCTAAACCCTAAACCCTAAACCCTAAGCCCTAAACCCTAGACCCTAAACCCTAAACCCGAAACCCTGAACCCTAAGCCCTAAACCCGAAACCCTGAACCCTAAACTTGTCCTAGCGCTTGGCCATGGAGCGCTGTTGCTGCCTCCGCCCCTGGCGGGCGCGCGAGACCCCTCTGTTGGGTGCGGAGGAAGCCCCTGAAGAGGAGGTGCGGCTGTCAGGGAGGGGGGTTCAGGGTTTAGGGTTTAGGGTTTAGGGTTTAGGGTTTAGGGTTTAGGGCTGGAGTGGGAGTTCCCTGAGTTGCTCAATCGTACCGAACAACTTGTTAAGACCTGCAGTTCAGGGCACCTAAACCCTAAACCCTAAACCCTAAACCTAAACCCTAAACCCTAAACCCTAAACCCTAAACCCTAAACCCGAAACCCTAAACCCTAAACCCTAAACCCTAAACCCTAAACTCTAAACCCTAAACCCGAGCCAAAACTAAGTTCAGACACGAATTCGAGGGGCATGTTCTACGCGAAGTCGTGGGTGTCTGCTCTCTGCAAAGCTCTGGTTTAGGGTTTAGGGTTTAGGGTTTAGGGTTTAGGGTTTAGGTGTTTCGTAAACCTCTGTTCCATGAAGCAATGCTGCCGCTGTGCGCCCTCTGAAACCCAAAAGCACTCGAACCCCGAATCCTTAACCCTGATTCGCAAAAACTCGAAACCCCAAATCCCAAACCCTAAACCCAGACCCCCCCAAACCCCAAACCCTAAGCCCTAAATCAAAAATCCCAAGCCCCAAACCCTAAATTCCAAACCCTAGACCCTAAATCCAAAATCCCAAACCCCAAACCCTAAACCCTAAACCCTCAACCCTAAACCCTAAACCACCAACAAACACCGAACACCCTGGCGCAGGCGTCCCCAGAGGACGCCTCCTGGCCCGTGAGCCGGTCAGGATTCCCAGGGGGCTTTAGGGTTTAGGGTTAAGGGTTTCAAGTTTACGATTAGGGCTCAGGGTTTAGGGGTTTTAGAGGACTTTGGGGGGCTTTAGGGGCTTTGGGGGGGGGGGGGGGGGGGGGGTTAAGGGGCTTTGGGGGTTTTATAGGGTCTTTAGGGGCTTGAGGGGTCTTAGGGGTTGAGGTTCTTTCAGTTAGGGGCAGGGGTTTTAGGTGAGTGTCTAGGAGTTGAGGGGGTTTGTAGGGCTTGGGTTTGAGGCAGAAGACGGCAGTAGTCTTGCAGTCGCTCTTATTTACGTTCAACAGAATCATTAGTTAGATTAGTGAAATTGATTTAACTAATTTAACTTCTTGAATGAATTGAACTACTTAAACTAATTGCGTTTATTTAATTTAAACACATTATGTAATTTGGTTGCAATAAATTGAATTCATTCAACTTGCTGATTAATTGAAGGAATGCAGTTAATTCGAGTAATCAAATTAACAAAAGTAATACGATTAGTTCAACCAATTGCACTAATTCAACTAACTTAAATTAATATACTTAAATCAATTAGGGCCCCATATGAAATCCATGACTTCTGCTTAAAGAGAGAAAAATCTGCTAAGGAAAACCAGACACCTTAACACTTCAAGTCTCACGCCCAGCCTTACGCCCTGCCTCGTAAAGCCGCAGCTGTTCAGTGTACCGGGTTCGGCAGTTGTAGACTGGTCCGTGCGGGCTCCCTGCTCGGAGTCAGGCAGGTCAGACGACGCGTGTTCTCCTGAGCCTCAACCCTAAACATGCAGCCACAGATTCATCTGGTCAGTGGTCCAAATAATACCCTTAACAAACAACGTTGCTGTTGTCGTTGTCAAGCTGAGGGCTTCACTGTAGTTCCTTGACCGCAAAGTGGCCCATCAGCCCAAAGCCAAATGGAGAAGCCAAAACCCCAACGCTGCACACGTCTGTCTGTAGCTCATAACTGGCCTCCAGCCTTCAGACTTCTGCGCGCCAGGCTAGAGCATCTGCTGCACTTGCAGAGCCATGCGCGCAAAGTGAGACGGGGCTCGTTTACATCGCAGACTAGGGTCGTAGTTTCAGCTCTTGTCCGGTCTCGCCGCCGCTGCCAAAACAAGTGTGCGGAGTGATCGAGAAGGTATGTGGGGGGGACAAGACGGTATGTGGGGGGGTTAAGAAGGTATGTTGGGGGGTTAAGAAGGTATGTTGGGGGGTGAAGAAGGTGTGTGGGGGGGGGGGGGGTTAACAAAATATGTGGGGGGGTTAAAAAAATATGTCGGGGGTGGGGAAAATATGTGGGGGAAGGGTTAAAAAAATATGCTACCCAATCAATTAGACAAAGAGAGAAAGAGAGAAAGAGAGAAAGAGAGAAAGAGAGAAAGAGAGAAAGAGAGAAAGCGAGAAAGAGAGAGAAAGAGAGAAAGAGAGAAAGAGAAAAAGAGAGGAAGAGAGAAAGAGAGAAAGAAAGAAAGCGAGAAAGAGAGAAAGAGAGAAAGAGAGAAAGAGAGAAAGAAAGACAGAGAGAAAGAGAGAAAGAGCGAAAGAGAGAAAGAGAGAAAGAGAGAAAACGAGAAAGAGAGAAAGAGAGAAGGAGAGAAAGAGAGAAGGAGAGAAGGAGAGAATGAGAGAAAGAGAGAAAGAGAGAAGGAGAGAAAGAGAGAAAGAGAGAAAGAGAGAAAGAGAGAAGGAGAGAAAGAGAGAAGGAGAGAAAGAGAGAAGGAGAAGGAGAGAAGGAGAGAAAGAGAGAAGGAGAGAAAGAGAGAAGGAGAGAAAGAGAGAAAGAAAGAAAGAGAGAAAGAGAGAAAGAGAGAAAGAGAGAAAGAGAGCAAGCGAGAAAGAGAGAAAGAGAGAAAGAGAGAACGAGAGACAGAGAGAAAGAGAGAAAGAGGGAGAGAGAGAGGGATGCTGGAAGAGGAGCGCTTGAATCGCTGAAAAGAGCATATTTGCAATGAGCCAGAGACTAGAGATAGAAGAGGAGAGAGATAGATAGAGAGAGAGGAGAGGGGGGGAGAGATACAGACAGAGACAGAGACAGAGACAGAGACAGAGACAGATACAGAGACAGAGACAGAGACAGAGACAGAGACAGAGACAGAGACAGAGACAGAGACAGAGACAGAGACAGAGACAGAGACAGAGACAGAGACAGAGACAGAGACAGAGACAGAGACAGAGACCGAGACGAGACAGAGACAGAGACAGAGACAGAGACAGAGACAGAGACAGAGACAGAGACAGAGACAGAGACAGAGACAGAGACAGAGACAGAGACAGAGACAGAGACAGAGACAGAGACAGAGACAGAGAAGTGCAGGATGAGAGCTCGTCTTTGGAAGAGGCATCTGCGCTCTACACTGCAATTGTAGCCATGGCAAAGGTCGTGCCACTGGTCATGCTTTACTTGCATCTGAGCATCCCAGCCCAGACAGTGAGTGTGACGTTTTCTCAGCTCTCACCAACCTTCCTCTCCTAGGTGGTTGCCTTCCTCGCGACGGCATGTCTTCTGGTGCCTGTTCGTGGGATGTTCGTGCCAGTTGGTCTGCTGAAAGATTGCATCGGGCCCATCCCTCCAGAGACCCTGCAGAAACACGAGGATGGTTTCTTCGCCTCTTGGGAGACGCAGGCCCATGACGAAGATGCCGATGGTGAGCAAGTCGAAGGTCAAGGCCGGATTGTCGGAGTGGCCGGGCTGATCACGAAGGGGAAGTTCAGACTCTTGTACTCCGAGACGGCGTGAGGAAGACCTCCTCGAACAGGCTTGGCAGTCTACGTTATCTCCTGCAAACGTCGGTGTCCACGGTGGCGGACATTATCTCCCTGATTAGGGACTTGGCGATGCCGATCAGGAATAAGGAAAAACGACCATTTGAGACAGCCTTCTACTGTCGTAATGCCATGGCAGAAACCGCTTTCAAGAAGCTCAGATTTGTTCGGAATAGCGACTTGGGGCGAGGACGGAAGGTATACATTTTCCAAACCATTTCCTAGCAGTTCTCACTTATGGGTTGGAAGCTTTAACACTTACCACACCCCACCTTAAAAGGCTCGACGCAGCATACTACAGTTTTCTAAGACGGGCAATAGGAACAAAAGAATCTTTTTATTCCAGAACGTCGAACATGGACGTATGGCGTCAGGCAGGGCAACCCATGACGCCATCCCAACACCTCCTCCCAAAACAAAAAGCTTTTCTTGACCCAAATATACCACACCCCAAGAAGTAGCCCGGTTCATAAGGTGGTCTTTTGTTCCGGGTATAGAGACAGAATCCTTACACAGGGCCGTCGTAGAGGTATGCAATTCCCATACTGGATAGAGGCCGTAACTAAACAACATTTCCCCCAGGTCTGGTCTCACCACTCCGCTAGGGTTCAGAAGGCGCATCTTCTTGGACCAAACTTTAAGTGCGTAGAGGTCGCCCAAATCTTGCGGAGTTGCCCCGAGCTGGCGCCAAAGCGCGATAGAACAGACATGGCGCAGGGCAGTAGCAAAAAAAAAACCTTCTCATATCCATATCAACATCCACATCCGTATTGCAAACGTAGATGTGTTTTGTAGATATCCATGCACAGCTGTGTGGACATGGTCAGTCGTCTAAACCATGTCCCGGCAAGTCTCTTTCCCCTGATATTTAGGGTAGCCCTTAACCCTGAAAACCCTAAACCCTAAATGCCAAACGCCGCACACTAACCCTAAACCTTACACCCTATACCCTAAACCGTACTGCCGGGCTTTTGGAAAGTGGTGGAAACCTATTCACCAGCTCGGTCGCAGTGGCTTACAATGCGTGGAAGACGAAAACAACAAGCAACAGCTTGTGGCAATCCTTTTGCCAGACCAACACGCGTAAGGGCCGTAAACCTTCAACCCTAAGCCCTAAGCCCTCAGCCCCAAGCCCTCAGCCCTCAGCCCTCAGCCCTCAGCCCTCAGCCCTCAGCCCTAAACCCTAAACCCTAAACCCTAAACCCTAAACCCTAAACCCTAAACCCTAAACCCTAAACCCTAAACCCTAAACCCTAAACCCTAAACCCTAAACCCCAAGCCCTAAGCCCTAAGCCCTAAACCCTAGCCCTAAACCCCACACCCTAAACCCTAAGCCTAAAACCAGGTTGTTGTTCTTCTGGGCCTTCCCGGTGCTCTGGCGCGGCCCGGAGTGAGATTAGCATGCTTGGGTTCCAGGTTTAAGGTTCAGGGGGTTTAGGGCTTAGGGTTTAGGGGGTTTAGGGTTTGGGTTTAGGGTTTAGGATGTAGGGTTTAGGGTTTAGGGATCATGTCATCGACCTTGTCTGCAGCTGAGGGTCTGGGCTCTTCTTGCTCTTGGATTCGGGTTTGGGACTTATATCTTAAAGTCAACGGATACAGGCTTCAGGCTGCAGGGTTGAGGAAGCCCTCATCCCAATCCCTGAACCCTAAACCCTAAACCCCAAATCCCAACCCCAAACCCCAAACCCTAAACCCTAAACCCCAAACCTTAAACCCTAAGCCCTAAACCCTAAACCCCCAAACCCCAAACCCTAAACCCTAAACCCCAAACCTTAAACCCTAAGCCCTAAACCCCAAACCCCAAACCCTAAACCCCAAACCCCAAACCCTCAGGCGGCTACCGACGTGGACGGACTGACCTGGGTGACCTCCCGCCTGTCCCGGCTGCAGATCGCTGCTTGGCCTCCTGTGGGGGTTCAGGGATTTGGGGGTTTAGGGTTTAGGGTTTAGGGTTTAGGGTTTAGGGTTTAGGGTTTAGGGTTTAGGGTTTAGGGTTTAGGGTTTAGGGTTTAGGGTTTAGGTAAATAACCCTAAACCCTAAGCCCTAAACCAACCCTAAATCCTAATACACCGAAAGCCGTAAACCCTAATACGCCCTAATACACCCGAATAATTACACCGTAATGCACCATCCAATACACCATCGAATGCACCCGAATACACCCTAAACCCTAATACAACCTAAACCTTTTGGGGGTTTGGGCGTTTTTGTGTATTGTGTATAGAAGTCCAGGGCTCAGTCTTATTGTCATGTCTTTTTTTGGGGGGGTTTTGGGTTTGGGGTTTAGGGTTTGGGGTTTATTGTTTAGGGTTTTGGGTTGCTCCAGCACCCTATATCTGACACCCCAAACTCTCAAACCCTAGACCACTTCGAAGAAGATGGCCCTTCGTTTCCTACTCCAGACCCTAAACCCTAAACCTTAAACCCTAAACCCTACACCCTAAACCCAAGCCCCAACCCCTAAACCCTAAACCCTAAACCCTAAACCCTAAACCCTAAACCCTAAACCCTAAACCCTAAACCCTAAACCCTAAACCCTAAACCCTAAACCCTAAACCCTAAACCCTAAACCCTAAACCCTAAACCCCAAACTCGAAAGCGTTTCTTTTTGAAGCCAGAGGCCCCTCGGCGCTTGTGGCGGAGGTCTTGAGCAGCCACTTGGGTGCGAAGGTGCGTTGGCGGCTTCCAGCTCGAGGGAGTTGGGGCTTCTCGGGGGGTGTTGAAGTTTGCCTTTTGTTTGTTAGGGTTTAGGCTTAGGGTTTAGGGTTTAGGGTTTAGGGTTTTTTTGTTGGGGGGGGGGGGGGGGTTGTGTGTTTTTTGGGGTTTAGGGTTTGGTAGGGCTTGGGGCTTTGTGCGACTGCTTAGAGGCTCATTATAAATGGCTTTTGGGGAGGGTGTTTTGGGGACGTCGGCTCCGGTGTTCTGGGGCCGCGTGCGGACCACTGGGGCCATGGAATCCTGTGCCACGGAAGGATGAATACCCGAAACTAGTCCTCAACCCGAAACCCCACCCAAGACCCCAAAACCTAACAACACAGACCCAAGATTTCCCTCAGAAGCCCATCAAAAGACCCCTAAAATTTCCTTTAAAGAAAGCGAAAACACTCAGAAAACACCCAACTTGGCTTCAAGAACCCCTCCTAAATTTCCTTAAAAGAAAGCTCACCCCAACAGAATCCCTCGAACCCTGAACCCTAACCCTAAACCCAAAGACCTAAACCCAAAACCCAATTTGCCTTTGAAAGCCCCTGCCCAACAAAATCTCTCAGACCAGGCTTTGACCTACCCCAATCCCTAATCCCCAAACCCCAAACCCCAAACCCTAAACCCCAAATCCTAAACCCTCAACCCTCAACCCTCAACCCTAAATCCCAAACCCCAAAGAGGCCCTCAGACCAGGCTTCGACCTCCCCGTTGAGGGCAGCGGCCCGGGGCGGCCCGGGCTCCCGCCGCTGGTGCGGCGCCTCTTCCAGGCCCTGATTTCGAAGGGTTTAGGGTTTTGGGTTCAGGGTTGAAGGTTTAGGGTTTTGGGGTTTGGGGTGTAGGTTTTTTTGGTTGTGGGGTTTAGGGTTTAGGGTGTAGGAAACCCTCAAGCCTTCAGCCCGAAACCCCAACCGCCCTGAGATAGGCTACAAGAGCCTTAAGCGTTGTGTTATCAGAGTCACAAGCACCCACAGCCAAATCTCCCAACCTCAACGCCCCCAAAGCTCCGGCAATCCCTGAGCCCCAAACCCTATATAAGCCCTAAGTCCTAAACCCTGGGTTTAGGGTTTAGGGTTTCGGGCTTAGGGCCTAGAGTTTAGGGTTTAGGCTTAAGGGCAAACCCCCAAATCAGGTGACGTGGCCGGTCTTCTTTCAAGGGAGCGTCTGCCAGGCGGGTCTGACCTCCCAGCCTCTGAAGCCCTTTATCTTAGGGGTTAGGTAGGGATCGTGTTGTTTCCGAAACTGGGGATACCTTTTTGGGGTCCTTATTAAAAAAGGAATCCTATTATTTGGGGGTCTATATTCAGGGCCCCCTGTTTTCGTAAACCCCCCTTAGTTTTGGGGGCTTTCGATTTCTTAGTTCAGGGTCTATGGGGTGTAGGGTTACAAAGAGGGTCCCTAAGCCCTGAGCCCTAAACCCTAAACCCTAAACCCTAAACCCTAAACCCTAAACCCTAAACCCTACTATTTGGGTCGTGGGTTGCAGGATCGCATATTCCCACCCCCCCCTCCTCCCCAAGCTCGCGTCTCTCCGCAGGCGCTCTTGCAGGTCTTCTCGTACCTGCGCCTGGGTGAAACTGGCGATGTCGGTCTAGGGTTTAGGGTTTAAGGTTGAATTTAGGGTTCAGGGGTTTGTTGCCCTCCAAGCCCCTCAACGCCCAACACCCCGGAACCCTAAACCAAAAGCCCTCTTCCTTGAACCCGAAACCCTAAACCGGAAGCCCGAAACCCTAAACCGGAAAAAGGAAACCCTGAACCCGAAACCCAAGCACCAGAAGCCCTAACCTGCGGAACCCAGGCAGCCTATTCTACTCCACGGCCTGCTGCAAAGCCTCAGTTTGCCGGAGGACCCATCTGTCAGATGTTCAAGGTTGTACCCTTCAGGGTTTAGGGCCTAGGGCTAGGGTTTAGGGTTTAGGGTTTAGGCTTCAGGGTTCAGGGTTCAGGGTTTGGGGGGAAGGGAACACAAGGGGCAATCCTTTTGGCGCGGTACCCTTTTCCCTGGTCTTCCCTTATACAGTAACCAACCCCAAAGAAGGAGACCTTTATTGTAACATGGTTACTGAGCTACCAAGTCAAGGCTACGATTTCCCTTTCGGATTGGGTTGAGGGTTTAGGGTTTGGGGTTTAGGGTTTGGGGTTTAGGGTTTGGGGTTTAGGGTTTAGGGTTTAGGGTTTAGGGTTTAGGGTTTAGGGTTTAGGGTTTAGGGCTTAGGGTTTAGGGTTTAGGATGGCGGCCGAGGGGTTGAAACTTTCGTGGGTGTTAGGGCTCAGGCCTTAAGGCCTGGGAGCTCCTCTTGCGTGTTCGCCGAAGCCTTGGTGCACTACGCAGGGTAGCCCTAAACCCTAACCCTAAACCCTAAACCCTAAACCCTAAACCCTAAACCCTAAACCCTAAACCCTAAACCCTAAACCCTAAACCCTAAACCCAAAACCACAAACCCCAAACCCCAAACCCTAAACCCTAAACCCTAAACCCTAAACCCTAAACCCGAAACCCGAAACCCTAAACCCCCCCCGCCCGCCCCAGGAGCAAAGGAGAGAACAGCGGCTGCAGGTCGCCCTGCACCTTTGGTGCGGAGGGGTTTAGGGTTGAGGCTTTAGGGTTTAGGGTTTGGGGTTTGGGGTTTAGGGTTAAACCCTAGAAAGGGCGGAGGGGTGACCGAACTCCCTACCAAGAACCGGGCAACCTATTGCGGAGGCTTTCTTAAGATGGAGTTCCTTTTCGGGTTGCAGGGTTTGAGAAGTTTGGGATGTTTGGGGTTTCGGGTTTAGAGGGCAGCTTTTCCCTACCTGATGTCCCCCAAAACCATAAAACCCGGACCGACTGCTTCACATGGCGACCGGTCTCGAACCGAATCTCCTTTCAGGGCTTCAGAGGTTTCAGGCTTTGGGGGTTTTAGGGGCTTTTTAAGGGCTTTCACAGGCTTCGAAGGGCATTGAAGGGATGTGGGGTTAAGCGCCTGAAAGGTTGAGGGCTTGAGGGTTTTTAAGGGTTTTGGGGGGTCCCTGAGCCCTAAGCCCTAAGCCCTAAACCCTAAACCCGAAACCCTAAAGCCTAAACCCTAACCCTAAACCCGCCTAAGCCCTGAACCCAGGCAGTCTCTGGGTATCGCCGCATCTGTGCCTCTTGGACTGGGTTGAGGGTTTTTAGACCCTAATTCTAAACCTCAAACCACAAACCTAAGACCCTAAAACCCTAACCCCTAAACCCCTAAACCCCTAAACCCTAAAACCTAAAACCCTAAACCCTAGACCCTAAACCCTTAAACCCTAGACCCTAAAGCCCTGCAGCTCCTGAAGGGTTCAGGGTACGGGGTGCTGGTGTAGCACACCGCAGGAAGCCCCCAAAAGCATCTTCGGGATTTAAGCATCCCAGATCTTTCTGTGGGTTTGGGGGGCTCGAAGCCCTTTATGGGCCCGTTTAGGTTGAGGGGTTTTGGGGCTTTTTGGTTTATAGGTTGTAGGGTTGGGTTTATGGTGTTCAGGGCGTAGAGTTTTGAGAGTTCAGGGTTTAGGGGTCATAGAGTTCAGTGTTTAGGGCTTCTAGGATTCAGGGTCTAGGGCTCGGGAGCCCCCCTCAACCCCCCCTCCCCCCCCGACTTGGTGAGGATGGGCATGTGGATCTTCGCCGAATACGCGTGGACCGTCTTCGTGAGAGCGGACCTGCGCGCGCAGGCGCTGGCGGCTCGCCGTGGGGCGAGCTTTCAGGGTTAAGTTCCGAGAGGGTTAGGGTTTAGGTGTCCAGGACCAGCTTGTTCTAAGTTCGGTTCCCTTTCGGCAATCCCGCACCCCTTCGTGCGCACTCAACCGTCAAGAAAGCCCGCGCCTGACTCCTAGCTTTCCATGTGCTTCTCCTGCAGTGGCTGCGCCGAGCGCATCGAGAAGCAATGTCCTACCCTAAACCCGAAACCCTGAACCCTGAACCCTAAACCCTAAACCTTAAACCCTAAACCCTAAACCCTGAACCCTGAACCCTGAACCCTGAACCCTAAGCCATCTATCTAGGTAGGCCCTTCTTTCTGCATCCTCGATTTGGGGCTTCTTAGATATTCACTGCGTGGGCATGCAGGGAGCGTACACCCCCCCTTCCCCAAAAATGCAAATATATGGTTTAGGGTCTAGGGTCTACGGTTTAGGGTTTAGGGTGCCTAGGATGTTCATTCTCCTTTTTGTTTGAAGAAGATCTTGTTTGTGTACCCGGCACCCAGTTTTATGTAGGATGAGGCAAGTTCCAAACCTCCTCGAAGCCAGATCCCCAACACCCGAAACCCGAAACCCGAAACCCGAAACCCTCAACCCTAAACCCTCAACCCTCAACCCTAAACCTTAAACCCGAAACCCTAAACCCTCTTGCCAGGTCCTCCTCTGCCACCTCACCTACCGCAAGAGCCCCTTGGACACAGCACTTGCCACCTTAAGTCGGATTGAGGGCTGTCAAGATCACCTCGGAGGACCCTCTTTAGGGTTTAGGGTTTAGGGTTTAGGTTTAGGGTTTAGGGTTTAGGGTTTAGGGTTTAGGGTTTAGGGTTTAGGGTTTAGGGCTACTAGGACCCAGAGTTGGCCCTTATTTCTTTTTTTAGGGTTGGGGTTCCTGGATAATCCCCTTACAACCAAAAAGGGTACCCTTTTAATTCCTAGGTTACTCCTGGGTCTAGCCCCTACACCCTGAAAGCCTCAACTAAACCCCTCAACCCCTAAACCTCCAATAACCCAGAACCCGTCAAGCCTAAACCCCTCAACCCCTACCGAAATCCCCAAACCGGTAAAACCGCCTAAGCCCTAAACCCTAAACCCTAAACCCTAAACCCTAAACCCTAAACCCTAAACCCTAAACCCTAAACCCTAAACCCTAAACCCTAAACCCTACTCCCTAAAAACCCCTAAACCCCAAACCCCAAACGGCCCGAGGCCTCCACCTCCGCAAGGACGGCTCCCAGTACACCATTGGCGACCTCCAGAGCTCCGGGCTGGGTTTAGGGTTTAGGGCTTAGGGTTTAGGGTTTAGGGTTTAGGGTTTAGGGTTTAGGGTCTCCGGTTTAGGGTTTAGGGTTTAGGGTTTAGGGTTCAGGGTTTAGGGTTTGGGGTTTGGGGTTTAGGGTTTAGCGGTTTTGGGCTTTTTTTGGCGGGGCTTGGGGGGGGGGGGGGGGGGGGGTTCGGGGTTTAGGTTTGGGGTTTAGGGTTGAGGGTTTTGGTTGAGGGTTAAGGGGCTAAGGGTTAGGGATTTAGGGTGGTTTAGGGTTCAGGGGCTAAGGGTTAAGGATTTGGGTTTAGGGGTTTAGGGTGTAGAGTTTCGGGGTTTGTCTGGGGATTTGGGTTTAGAGGTCAAGGATGAAGTGCCGGCCAGCTCCAGACATGCCCTGGGGGCGGCCGAAGCCTGTCGCCTAGGGGGGTTACCCATTCTGTCCCAAATAAAGGGGTGCAATCTGAGCGGTTAAATGCAGCTTTTGAGGTTGGGGCCTGGTAGGGTTGATGGTTCAGGTGGCTAGGGTTTAGGGGGGCTTCAAGGTTTGAGCCACATGTAACGGCATTCGAATGCCCAACAGCAAAACCTGAACCCTGAGACACTTGAGCCCGTTAACCCGGGCTGCACAGCCGAGGAACCACTTCTCGACTGACTGCTCCAAGACGCGCCTTGACTTGAAGGCTTAAAGGGCCTTGAGTTTGGGCGCATAGGGGGTAGAACCGTATACCCTCAACCCCTAGACCTTACACACTCTCTACCCTTTGGCTATGTGGCTCAACCCTTTAGGGGTTAAGGGGCTTAGGGCCTAGGGTGTAGAAGCCCAGGGGTTCAGGCGAGGGGCCAGTGCCAAATTTAGGGCTTAGGGTTAGGGGTTTTATGGCTTAGGCTTTCAGGTTTCCCATGGGTGTATGGTTTTTTTTGGAATTCGAACCTTTTATACCTATGTTTTTTAACATCAGGCTTGTCTGTTTCGGGGGGTTTAGGGTTTAGGGTTTAGGGTTTAGGGTTTAGGGTTTAGGGTTTCGGGTTTAGGGTACGGGTCCCTAAGCCCCCCGAAAGCCACACGCGGAGGGTGCAGGGCTTCTTCCACTGGAGCCACGCGTCGATCGTGGTGGCCGCAATAACGGCGGCTCGCCCTGTGGCAGGCGTTAAGGGTTTACGGACTTAGGGTTTAGGGTTTAGGGTTTAGGGACTTAGGGTTTAGTAGCATTGAGGACAACCCTGCCCTGGAATAAAAGTCCCGAAACAGGTGCTCTTTCCGATCTACATGGGGATTTTCGAGAATATGGACCCCCACAGATAGACCCCCAAACCGTAGGATTCTCTCATGGTATAGACCCCTAACTCTTACGGTATAGACCCTCTACAACAATGTACCCCGAAATTTGGGAATCCCCCGTTTCGGTAGCCACCTGAATCTTGGAGTTTGCGGAGCACGACGAGGGGGAGAGTAGCTCAACTAGGAGCTCACGTGTCTGGTGGGATGTTGAAGTCCTAGCACCCTGAAGCAGCTTGGGGTTTAGGCTTCAGGGTTTTGGGGCGTTTTGGGTGTGTATTAGAGGGGTTTAAGGGATTTAGCCCCCCAAGCCCCCCAAGCAAGCCCCCCAAGCAAGCCCCCCAAGCCCCACAAGCCAAGCCCCCCAAGCCACCCCAAGCCCCCCTACCCCTCTTCAAGGCACGACCCTCCAACCTCGGGTGGCCAACGAATCTGGGAAAGACCGTTTTTCGTCCACCAGAGATAGGTTTAGGGGGCTAAGGGCTTAGGGCTTTAGGGTTTGTTGCTCCTGAATCCTGAACCCTAAAAACCCTAAAAACCCTAAAAACCCCAAAAGACCCCTGTTAAAAAAGCCCTCAAAGCCCTAAACATAAAGAAAATCCGTCGATTTCCTCAGCTTCAGGGTTTCCTCAGCAGACTTCTTCCTCAGGTGGGCGTCGTCGCCTGGCATCTCACCTCCCTGATCGGCTCGGCCGGGCCGCTTGGCAACCTGCTTGTGGTTTGTTAAGGTTTAAGGGCTCTTAGGGTTTGGGGTTTAGGGTTTAGGGTTGGGGGTTTAGGGTTTAGGGTTTAGGGTTTAGGGTTTAGGTTTAGGGACTAGGGTTTGAGGTTTGGGGGTTTGGGGTTTGGGGGTTTTGGGGCTCTTAGGGCTCTTAGGGCTCTTAGGGCTCTTAGGGCTCTTAGGGCTCTCAGTCTTAGGGTTTATGGGCTTGGGCTTTTTCAGGGCGCAGGGCTCAATGACTAGTCTCCCCAAGAGGACACCCGCTATGTAAACTCACCAAGGTCCTTGACAAACCACAAACACACCCACCAGAAACGGCGCGGACTAGAGCCTACCCTACCACCCGGACCGGGTTTAGGGTTTAGGGTTTAGGATTTAGGGTACTGTGGCTCAGATCCCCCCCCCCCTCCCCCCCCCAAAAAAGCCTTCAGACCTTCATGGCCCCCAGCAAGACACTGCTTTGAAGCCCAAACCTCTCCTAAGCCCCTAAAGCTCTCAAATCCTTGAAGCCTAAACCAACAGCCAAAACACCCGAATCCCTAAACCCTAAACCCTAAACCCTAAACCCTAAACCCTACACCCTAAACCCAAACCCTAAAAGACCCCTAAACCCCACTCCTGAAACCCAAGCGGAGGATTGTCGCCATGGTTGTGGTGGCCTCCTTCGCGCCTGTGCAGCTGGCGCCAGCCCCGTTTTTCCAGCACCCCTTCGGGGGGGCGTGCAGGGGTTGAGGGTTCCGGGCCACAGAACCCTAAACCCTAAACCCTAAACCCCAAAACGCCAAAACCCCAAAACCCCAAAACCCCAAAACCCCAAAACCCCGAAACCCCAAAACCCCAAAACCCCAAAACCCCAAAACCCCAAAACCCCAAAACCCCAAAACCCCAAAACCCCAAAACCCCAAAACCCCAAAACCCCAAACCCCCTGAGGGTTCCAGTCCAGGTCGGCTTTTCTGTTGAAGAGTTTGCAGTTGGGATTTGGGGCTTTGGAGTTGTGAGTTTGTGCTTTGTTTGTTCTTGAGTTTTGTGTTATTATTGTTTTTTTGGAAAGGGGGGGGGAAGGTGATTGGGGTTCGGGATTGTGTTGTTGTTTTTTTTGTTTGTCTTGTTGGGGGCAGGGTCTAGGGGATTTTGTATAGTGAGGTGTTTAGTTATTGTCAATTATTGTTCTGTAGGCTTTCTCCGGATACACTTTCAACCCCAAACCCCAAACCCCAAACCCCAAACCCCAAACCCCAAACCCCAAACCCCAAACCCCAAACCCCAAACCCCAAACCCCAAACCCCAAACCCCAAACCCTAAACCCTAAACCCTAAACCCTAAACCCTAAACCCTAAACCCCAAACCCCAAACCCCAAACCCTAAACCCTGAGTTTAAGGTTGTTAGGGACTCGGGATTCAAGGGTTGTGGGCGGTTGAGGTGTTTGGAGTTGAGTATCGGGCGTCTTGAAGGTTTCGGGTTCGGGGTTTAGGGTTTAGGGTTGAGGGTTGAGGGTTTAGGGTTTAGGGTTTAGGGTTACTAGGGTCTAGGGTTTAGGGTTACTAGGGTTCGGGGGTGGCGGGGGCTTGAGGCCATGTTTCATGTCACTGGGCCCGGAGCCCCGTGGAATTTTCTTGGGGCCCACTAAACCCTCACCGTAAACCCGAATCCCGAATTCCTAAACCCTAAACCCTAACCCTAAACCCTAAACCCTAAACCGTAAATCCTAAGCCCTAAGCCCTAAGCCTTAAGCCCTAAGCCCTAAACCCTAAACCCTAAACCCTAAACCCTAAACCCTAAACCCTAAACCCTAAACCCTCAACCCGAAGCCATGCAGCCCTTTAACCGCCAAGATGCTGCTGTCAGAGGTCCTCAGGCGCAGGATCACGAAGTACTCCACGCGAATCCAGGAGCTCCTCGGCTGCGGATCCTAGGGCGGGGTTTACGGAAAGGGTTTAGGGTTTAGGGTTTAGGGTTTAGGGTTCAGGGTTTAGGGTTTTAGGGTTTAGGGTTTAGGGGTTTAGGGTTTAGGGTTTAGGGTTTAGGGTTCAGGGTTTACTAAGACAGACCCCCAAATAGTAGGATTCCCTTATAAGAAGGACACCAAGAAGGTACCCGAACTTAGGCGTCGGCTTGAGGCTTTCAATCCAAGATGTAGGGTCTAGGAGTTCGGGCGTAAACCCTAAACCCTAAATCCTAAACCCTCAACCCTAAACCCCAAACCCCAAACCCTAAACCCTAAACCCTAAACCCGAAACCCTGAACCCCAAACCCCAAACCCTAAAAAACCCTAAACCCTAAACCCCGAACCACACAGGCTCAGGGGTTTAAGGTTTAGCTCTAGGGGTAGTTGCATGGTCCCATAAAATGGTCCCGCAACTCCTTTAGAGTGTGCTGAAGTATAGGCCCTTGGGTTAGGGTATGTATGGGGTATATCAGGGGTCTCCATTTAATGGCCCATGCGAAGGGACCATGTAACTACGTTAAGCACTAAATCCTGACCAGACCATGTAATTACCCGAAGATTTTTTGGGCTGGAACCGCTGGGACGGGAACAGAGGTATGGTCCTCCAGCATGTTCACAATGAGAATGCAAGCCCTAAACCCTAAGCCCTGAACCCCAAATTCCTAAGCCCTATAAACACTAAATTCCTAAACCTTATTAGGGGTGAGCCTTTGCGGGGGGAGTCTGGGGGTTCGGGCTTCTTCGATGGACGGTCTGGTAAATTTAAATCCCCAGCCTAAGAGCCCTGGCACCCCAAAGGACCCAAACCCTAAACCCTAAACCCTAAACCCTAAACCCTAAACCCTAAACCCTAAACCCTAAACCCTAAACCCTAAACCCTAAACCCTAAACCCTAAACCCTAAACCCTAAACCCTAAACCCTTTAAACCCTAAACCCTAAACCCTAAACCCTAAACCCTAAACCCTAAACCCTAAACCCTAAACCCTAAACCCTAAACCCTAAACCCTAGATAAACCCTAACCTTGAGGGTTTATGGGTTTATGGGGTCTATTGTCGGGGCGACGGATCTGAGGACTTAAGGGTTTAGGCACTTGAGCTCTTCTCAGGTGCCGCGTTGCGGGTTTGGGGGTTTAGGGTTTAGGGTTTTAGGGTTTAGGGTTTAGGGTTTAGGGTTTAGGGTTTAGGGTTTCGGGTTTAGGGTTTAGGGTTTAGGGTTTTAGGTTTTGCATGGTTTTGCTTGCCGCCGTTGATGAGGCCCGCATGGTGGTGTGCAGTGCATTTTTCCTTACCCTACACCCGAAGCCCGCAACCCGAAGCCCTAAACCCTAAACCCTAGACCCTAGATCCTAAACCCTAAACTCTAAACCCTAGAGGTGCCGCGACGTCCGGGGGAGGCTCTGCAATCAGCTCCTTTGTCTCATATTGGGGGGGCGGAAGGGGAAGGGGAGGGGGCCTCATCACAATTTAGGGTTTAGGGTTTAGGGTTTAGGGTTTAAGGTTTAGGGTTTAGGGTTTAGGGTTTAGGGTTCAGGGTTTGGGGTTGATGTTTAGAGTTTGGTGCTTAGGAGGTTTAGGGTTTAGGGGGTTTGGGGTTTAGGGGGTCTCTTATTCTCAGCAGGGTCCATCATTCAGCGAAGGATGTTGTATCGTCCGCAACAGGACCGTAAGACCTACTACAGTGAAGCCGTGAAGCTCTATGCGCCATACACCCAAGCCCCAAACCCCAAACCCCAAACCCCAAACCCCAAACCCCAAACCCCAAACCCCAAACGACAAACCCCAAATCCCAAATCCCAAATCCCAAGCCCCAATCCCCAATCCCAAACCCCAAGCCCTAAACCCCAAACCCTAAACCTCAAACCCTGGAGGTTCCTATCGGCCATGCGGGTGGTGAAGTGCTTCAGGCTCGAGCGACTCGCCGACATATTGGTTTGGGGTCTCCTTGTATTTGGTGCAGGGGGTTGAACCCTAAACCCTAAACTCTTAGCCCTAAACCCCCTAAACCGCCGAAACCTTCTAAACCCCCTAAACCCCCTAAACCCCCTAAACTCCCAAAACCCCTAAACCCCCTAAACCCTCACAACCTCCTAAACCCCCTGAACCCCCTAAACCCCCTGAACCCCCTGAACCCCCTAAACCCCCTAAACCCCCTAAACCCCCTAAACCCCCTAAACCCCCTAAACCCCCTAACCCCCCTAAACCCCCTAAACCCCCTAAACCCCCTGAACCCCCTAAACCCCTTAAACCCCCTAAACCCCCTAACCCCCCTAAACCCCCTAAACCCCCTAAACCCCCTAACCCCCCTAAACCCCCTAAACCCCCTAAACCCCCTAAACCCCCTAAACCCCCTAAACCCCCTAAACCCCCTAAACCCCCTAAACCCCCTAAACCCCCTTAAACCCTAAACCCTAAACCCTACGGCAGCTCCGAGGGCCATGGCTCTGGAGATGCTTGAGGACGCCAGGGAGGCGGAACTCTCCGCTCAGTGGGGAAAGCGGAAGGCAGGGGGGTTGATTGGGTTTAGGGTTTAGGTTGAGGGTTGAGGGTTTAGGGTTGAGGGTTGAGGGTTTAGGGTTGAGGGTTTAGTTTTGGGGTTTTAGGGTTTAGGATTTTGGGGCTCAGGGCTGTTTGGGTTTCTGGGTCTAGGGGCTTTAGGGGCTTTAGGGGCTTTCGGGGCTTTAGGGGCTTTAGGGGCTTTCTGGGGCTTTAGGGGCTTTATTGGGTTTGGGGGCTTTGGGGGCTTTAGAGGCTTTCGGGGCTTTAGGGTTGGGGGTTTTAGGGTTCGGGGTTTGGGGATTTGGGATTTGGCATTGAGATGTGGTAGGACCTGTGTTGAGGTCTTAGGGCTCCTAGTAGGTTTTTGTCCGCTTTTCTTGTTTGCTTCTGTTCACATGTATGTATATCCGTTTAATATAAATATATGCATTAAACATATATATGTATTTATTGTGTTTCTGTCTGGGGGTGGGGGCGGGGTGGGGTGGGGGTGCGGGTTGGGGGCTACGCGCTCGGGATGTTAGGTTTCATAGGTCTAGGGTGCAGAGTTTTGAGTTGTGGGGTCTCCGAGCTTGAGGTTGTGGAGTTTCCCTCAAGGTTGTCGAGTTTGGGATCCTTGGGTGAGAGCCTGTTAGGGTTTATAGTGTTCTTAAGGGAGGGTGTTCCCAAAAAATCCCTACTACTCGCTAAGCTGCCCGAAGGTTCCCTAGGTACCTACCCCCCCATGAAGTCCCCTCCCTTATAAAGGGTGCAGGGTTGAGGGCCCTAAACCCTGAACCCTACACCCTAGACCCTCAAGCCCAAACCCCAAACCCTAAACCCTAACCCCTAACCCCTAACCCCTAACCCCTAACCCCTAACCCCTAACCCCTAACCCCTAACCCTTAACCCCTAACCCCTAAACCCTAAACCCTAAACCCTAAACCCCTAAGCCCTAAGCCCTAAGCCCTGAGCCCTAAACCCTAAACCCCAAGCACTGGAAAACGCAACCTGGAGAGGTTTATCCCTTCAACAACTTCCTGGGCAGCACCGTCAGCCTCTTTGGGACCATCGCGGCCTTTGCACCCAAGACGCAGCCGGCGTATCCGCAAGAGTGCTAGTGAGGGTGGACAGCCTCTCTAAACCCTAAACCCCAAGACTCAGCGTGCCCCTTGTGGGTTAACTTGAGAAGGGCGGGATGATCCCTGCAAGACGAGCTTTGCTCATATGTTGACGAGTGGTGCCCCCTCCATGGTTCGCTATGGATCTGTGTGTCGGTTTAGGGTTTGGGGTACAATTCCCAGTTAGTAGTAAGAACAAAGGGATGTGTGCGTCTGTTGGGTAGTAAGAATGTCATCCGCCATGCGCAAGATCACCGCGGTGATGTGGGATTCTCAGTCAGCGTGAGGTTGCCAAGCGCCGGGTAGGTCACTGGTCTAGGAAGTTCGCCCGTTAGAGCGCTGGGCCATAAGCTCGACCGGTGAGGGCACTAGGCAATTGAATGCTCGACCGGCGAGGTCGCTGGGCGCCCAGTAGTTCGACCGTGAGGTCGCTAGATACATGGAAGCCCGGCCGAGAAGGCCGCTAGGCACCCAGAAGTTCGACCGTTAGGTCGCTAGGCACTTAGGAAGCTCGACCGGTGAGGTCGCTAGGCCCCCAGTAGTTCGACCGTGAGGTCGCTAGATAAATGGAAGCACGACCGAGCAGGTCGCTAGGCAGAAGTTCGACCGTTAGGTCGCTAGGCAGTTTGGAAGCTCGACCGGTGAGGTCGCTCGGCCGTGAGGCCGCTAGATAAATGGAAGCTCGACCGAGCAGTTCGACCGTGAGGTCGCTAGGCACTTAGGAAGCTCGACCGGTGAGGCCGCTAGGCCCCCAGTAGTTCGACCGTGAGGTCGCTAGATGAATGGAAGCACGACCGAGCAGGTCGCTAGGCACCCAGAAGTTCGACCGTTAGGTCGCTAGGCAGTTTGGGAAGCTCGACCGGTGAGGTCGGGCGCCCGAAAGTTCGACCGTGAGGTCGCTAGGTACTTGGAAGCCCGGCCGAGCAGGCCGCTAGGCACCCAGAAGTTCGACCGTTAGGTCGCTAGGCAGTTTGGAAGCTCGACCGGTGAGGTCGCTAGGCCCCCAGAAGTTCGGCCGTGAGGCCGCTAGAAAAAGGAAGCTCGACCGAGCAGGTCGCTAGGCAGAAGTTCGACCGTGAGGTCCTTAAGCACTTGGGAAGCTCGACCGGTGAGGTCGCTAGGCCCCCAGTAGTTCGACCGTGAGGTCGCTAGATGAATGGAAGCACGACCGAGCAGGTCGCTAGGCACCCAGAAGTTCGACCGTTAGGTCGCTAGGCAGTTTGGAAGCTCAACCGAGCACTAGACTCACTAGACCCCTTTTTTTCAGGTGTGGTTGGAGCTGGTGCTGGACCGTCCCGTGGACGCGGCCATTGCCTTCACAGCCAGCCGGCTTCTCTCACACTCGGAAGCCCAAAGCGGATTCAGGGCTATGCTTAGGGCCCTAAGCAAGGCCTAGAATTTAAACCCTAATCCCTAAACCGAACCCGAAACCCTCAACCCTAGCCCTAAACCCCGCACGGCCTTAAGCGCTTTCTGGGCAGGGTTCGGAAATATTCAGGGTTGGGACCGAGTTCCACCAGAGTCCTGTAGTGAGGGGCTCTGGGGACAGATCGGAACGAAGGGGCAGGAAATCGTTGGGGTTTGGGGCTTAGGGTTTAGGGTTTAGGGTTTAGGGTTTAGGGTAGTACCCAGCATCTCGCTCGACAGAACATGCAGGCTGCCTCCGAGAGTTAAGCCCTGAAAGCCACAAGTCCCATCCCGAAACCCAAGACGTTGAAGCCTACTCGGAGGTTCATGGTACTTATTAACCAAGTATATCTGTACCTATAACTCTACTTACAACCATACTAGGGCACTTAAGGGGCTTACAAGTGGGTTATAAGTACAGTTAGAATTGGTTCATAGGTACCATGAAGCTCCAAGCAAGAGCCCCAAACAAAGTTCGATGCCCCAAGTTGGTTGGTGGCTTAGAGCCTCCGACAGCCAAGCTCGAAGTGGTCCTCTTTTTTTGCTTTGCTTTTTTTTTTATTTGTTAAAGATCTTTTCGGGGCAATTCGAAGCGCCTTACCAGCAGGGTTCGAGGTTGATGTGCCCGGTTTTTCGGTTTTGGTTGACGAGAAACCCTAAACCCTGAACCCTGAAGCCTAAACCCTAAACCCTAAACCCTAAACCCTAAACCCTAAACCCTGAACCCTGAACCCTAAACCCTAAGAAGGGGGGGCCATCCGCCCGAGAGGTGCTGTCCTGGAGCAAGCTGCTGAAGGACTCGATGATGCGCCTCGCCCTCACGGCCCTACACCCTAAACTGGCCAAAGCCCTCAACCCTAAACCCTAAACCCGAATTTCGAAGGATCTGAGAACAGAGCGAGTTTTTTGTTTTGTTTTGTTTTTTTTTTTTTTTGGGGGGGGGGGGGGGGGTTGGATTCGTGACGTGAGGGTTGCGAACTTTAAGGTCTGTGTGGGGCTTTAGGGTTTTGTTTGTGGGCAAGATCACACCGCAGACCCCTGACCTTCAACCACAAAGCAATATAGGGGTCGGAAGAAGTACGAATCGTATTCGCCATATTCTCTCCATGTACTTTTTCGACAAACTAACCCCAAAACCCCATACAAATTCTCTAGGGCCACAAAACCCTAAGACCCCTCTTTTAATTTTTAAGGCCCCTTTATATTCGAGAAAGAACTCGGCATCTGGGCGTTCTCCATTTTCTTGGAAAGGTCTCGCAACTTAGGGTGTCTGCAGGTGAAGTGCCTGCGCTTAGGATTGCATCCCAACAACCCTAAACCCTAAACCTTGCACCCTAGACCCTAAACCCCAAACCCTAAACCCTAAACCCTGGACCCTAAACCCCCAAACCTTAACCCTAAACCCTGAACCCTAAGCCCTACACCCAAAACCCTGAACGCTGAACCCTAAACCCTAAAGCTAAAGCCTAGGTCTGTACCCAACCAGATCGCGACGCTTTTGGACACCTACGTGAGCCTCTGGGACCTATAGTAGGGTTTAGGGTTTAGGGTTTAGGGTTTAGGGTTTAGGGTTTAGGGTTTAGGGTTTAGGGTTTAGGGTTTAGGGTTTAGGGTTTAGGATGAGGCTCCCCTGTAGGGGTGTTCCTTTAAGGAATGCCTTCCATGCGGGTACTTAAGACTCGGGGAACCCCGGGCTTGGCACGCAGCACGAGCTTTCCTTCGGTTTCGCATGCTCCGGGCCCCGGAAGCTGCGGTGGAACGGATCGGCTCGATTGTCCAGGGTTTAGGGTTTAGGGTTTAGGGTTTAGGGTTTAGGGTTTAAGGTTTAAGGTTTAGGGTTTAGGGTTTAGGGTTTAAGGTTTAGGGTTTAGGGTTTAGGGTTCCATCGCCAATTCAACACCATGGCACAGTTGGCTCCAGCGCAGGCTGTGGACAGATCGTTGCTGGCCCAAGGATTGGTGACAGGTCGAAAGGGATGACCTGCTCAAGGCTGCCGTGATGCAGAGCATGTGCCAGAGTCGGAAACAAGTGCTGCGCCGTAAGACTCTAGTGGTTCAGCAGGTGCTTGAGAAAGCCTCACAAGAAACCCTAGACCCCCTAAACGCCACACCTCAAGCCAGAACTTTCATATCCCTAAGCCTTGAACCCTAAACCCTAAACCCGAAACCCTAAACCCTAAACCCTACACCCTAAACCCTACACCCTAGACCCTAGACCCTAGACCCTAGACCCTAAACCCTAAACCCTAGACCCTAAGCCCTAAACCCTAAACCCTAAACCCTAACCCTAAACCCCTGCCTAAAGTCGAGATGTGAGCCTTGGGCTGAAGGGTTCAAATTCGCTTGAAAGGCTTCGGGGGGTTTGGAAGACCTGGGTCGTTTCGGGTTCATCTAAGCTTGCAGCCTCCAGGGTTTGGGTTTTAGGGCCCTAAAACCCCAAACCCTAAGCCTTAAACCTTAAACCTTAAACCTTAAACCTTAAACCTAAACCCTAAACCTTAAACCTTAAACCTTAAACCTTAAACCTTAAACCTTAAACCTTAAACCTTTAGACCTTAAACTTTAAACCTCAAACCTTAGACCTTAAACCTGAAACTTTAAACTTTAAACTTTAAACCTTAAACCTTAAACCTTAGACCTTGACAACTCAAACCCTGAAAACCTGCACGCTTCGAGGTCTCCGGCGCGTGCAGTCGCTCCTGGCGTGCCAGTCGGACGACCGCCCGCGGACTCAAGGAGCAAGGTGCAGGATTGTCTGGGCGTCGGGGCTTGTGAGCCCGAAACCCTAAATCCTAAACCCTTAACCCTAAACCCTAATTAAGCCCTAACCCTAAACCCTATACCCTAAACCCTAAGCCCTAAACCCTACACACCCTAAACCCTAAACCCTAACCCTTCAGTTGAACTTTTCGGTCTGGGGCCTAAGGAATGAGGGGTCCCTTAGTGAATCTTAGGGTAGATACATGGTCCCTTAGTATGGGCCTTTAAAAGGGGACCCCTTATATGCGCCTTAATGATATACCCTACACAAATTAAGGACCCAGACTTGAGAACCCTTTAACAGAGGTAGGGGCCCATATTAAGGGCCCATGTAACTACCCTTAGTGAATAAGAAGGTGTTTGACTTCGGCTTCCTTGGGTTTCGGGGTATGGCGTTTAAGCCTAGTAAGGGTTTCGGGTTTACGGTTTAGGGTTTAGGGTTAAGGGTTTAGAGCATTTACGGAACTTACGATGTTTCTATCCAGATTGCCTTGAACCCTGAATCTTTGGCTGGTAACCTCTGATCAAGCTATTGACAGCTTCCTTTCTTGGGTTCCTGAATCACAATCAGCTACCCCTGCCGCGGCCCCAAACGCAGCTCCGAGGCAGGAAACAGTTCAGGGCTTTGGGTTTAGGGTTTGGGGTTTAGGGTTTAACGTGTAGGGTTTAGGGTTTAGGGTTTGGGGTTGAGGGTTGAGGGTTTAGGCCATCCCGAGACCCAAGATCCTCAGGAACCTGGATGCTGCAAGACATCGCATCAACTCAGGAGATTTTCATGACTTCTCTGTGGTTCAGGGGCTTCGGGGTTTAGGGGTAGGGGGGGAGAGAGTTAGGGTTTAGGGTTTAGGGTTTAGGGTATAGGGTTCAGGGTTTATGGTTGAGGGTTTAGGGTTTAGGGTATAGGGTTTAGGGGTAGAGAGAGTAGAGAGTTTAGGATTTAGGGAAGGGCGCGCTCGTGGGAACAGAGTAGACCCCGGCCCGAAACAAGCCTCCACCGGAAGCTGAGGCGCTCCCCATGTACGTTCTTGGGGTTCCCAGACTCCTAAATCCCTAAGACCTCGAAGTCCCAAAGGGTTTAGGGTTTAGGGTTTAGGGTTTAGGGTTTAGGGTTTAGGGTTTAGGCTTCAGGGCCAAGCCTCCCAAAACCCTAGGAATGAAGGTGCTCCAGGCAGTAGACCCTACAACCCTAAACCCTAAACTCTAAACCCTAAACCCTAAACCCTAAACCCTAAACCCTAAACCCTAAACCCTAAACCCCATTGAACCCCGAAGCCCAGAAGCCAACAATACCTCTTCATCCCCTCCCCGAATATGAAACCCCCACCCTGGTTTTAGGGTTTAGGGTTAGGGTTTAGGGTTTAGGGTTTAGGGTTAGGGTTTTGAAACCCCCACCCTGGCCCCTAATATTCAATGCCCCCATTGCAGTTAAATTAGAGAGTATACGGGGGTATTCAATATTAGGGTATCAGTTTCTTCTTGTTTTGTCAAGTGTTCCGCCGTCACTTCTTCCGTTGTTTTACCCTGGGTTTGATATTAGGGGGAGGGGATTGTCCCCAAACCCTAAACCCGAAACCCTAAACCCTAAACCCTAAACCCTAAACCCTAAACCCTAAACCCGAAACCCTGAACCCTAAACCCTAAACCCTAAACCCTAAACCCTAAACCCTAAACCCTAAACCCTAAACCCTAAACCCCAATCCCGCCTCCATAATGGCCTCGTAGAAAAAGAGGAGTCCGGCCTGGAGCTGTCGAAGCGCTCTGCCGAAGATTTCTGCCTGGAGGTCGGCCCTCTTCAACCCGTTTAGGGTTTAGGGTTTAGGGTGTAGGGTTTAGGGTTTAGGGTTTAGGGTTTCGGGTTTGGGGGTTCCTAAGCACAGGTCCCCTATAAACAAGCCTCTCGGGCCCTAGAAACCCTAGAAACCCTAAACCCCTAAAGCGGCAACCCGCCCAAAGGCCCCCTAATCCCTAAGACGTACCCCACCCTTTTACCGTGCACATGATACGCCCTGCGTTATAAACCCTATGAAGCCTAAGCCCTACCCCAGGCTCTACTTCCTGAACCCTATCTCCCACATTCCAATCCCAAACCTAACTCCTACATCCTCACTCGAAGCCTTGAATCCTAAACCCTAAACCCTAAACCTTAAACCCCAAACCCTAAACCCTAAACCCCAAACCCGACGTCTGCATTTCAGGACTGCAGCGTGGGCTGGGAGGAGGGCGGGCGCTTCGGGGGCGTCTGCGGCCTGAACCTGCGCGTCGCGCCCGGGGAGCTGCTGTCGCCTGGCAAAGATGGGCTGAGGGCTCTTGGGGTTTAGGGTTTAGGGTTCAGTGCTTTTGGGGGTTAGGGTTTAGGGTTTAGGGCGTGCCAAACGGAAGCGCGCTTTGGGAGCGCACGGTAGTCTGCAGACCTACCCACCCCAAGACCGCCCACTTACAACTCTCAAGGAGTTAAGACCTTTTATTTTTTTTACGAAGCATCACATGAGTCAGCACTCACGCCCCTTTGGGGGATCTCCACAAGGTGCGTGGACCAGGGCATTTGCGATGCGCAGACGGAAAGGCGAGGCAGGGAGGCAGGGTCAGGGGCTTGGGTTGGCGCGAAGCGAGTGGACAGCTTGGGTTGTGGACCAGGCCAAAACTAGCAAGGCCAAGGCCAGGGCCAGGGTCCGGGCCAGGGTCAGGGGGCCAGAGCCGGCCCAGGGGCCGAGCCCTGCCTGCCCCAACAAAACGGCCCCCTGGTCCGCAAAGTTTAGCGGACGGGGGTGAGGGACCCAGGGGTCACCCCACAAAGTGCGCGGACAGTGTGATCATATAGAATACAGTGACAACTGCTGACTCGGCCTGTGCCTGCCTGGAGGGTAAGCCAGCCTGGAGGCAAGCTCGGTCGCCCGCCTGGGGCTAGGGTTTAGGGTTTAGGGTTTAGGGTTTGGGGGTTCCGGGAGGGTTTAGGGTTCTGGGTGGAGGTTTTACGTTGAGGGTTTAGGGTTTGGGGGGGTTTAGTGTGTCGGGGCTTCGTGGTTTGGGGTTCGAATCTTGTAGGTTGAGGACTTGGGGCGGTTAGGGTTTAGGGCTCTTGGCGTTGACGTTTCTTAGGGTTTTTTGGCGCTCAAGCGCTATGAGGGCCCGCAGGGCCCTCAACCCTTATGTAACCCTGAACCCTAAACCTAAAACCTAAACCCTAAACCCTCAACCCTAAACCCTAAACCCTTAACCCTACACCCTAAACCCTAAACCCCAAACCCTAAACCCTATTTTGCTTTGAGCCCTGCATCGTGCTTCGGCTATCGGGCATGGGTTTAGGGTTTAGGGTTTAGGGTTTAGGGTTTAGGGTTTAGGGTTTAGGGTTTAGGGTTTAGGGTTTGGGGTTTAGGGTTTAGGGCTTATCTATCTTGTACGCGATGCAGATCTTGCCATCATGACGGAGTGGCTGGATCTAAGTTGGGGGCTGCTACAATTGAGACTTCAAAAAAGATGTCGCGACGCAGAGCGATTCTTCTTTAGGTATCCGGAGCTTCCCCCCACTTTGTTTCAAGATCCTCTATGCCAAAAGCTCGCAGCAGGCAGGACACCGGGTTTAGGGTTTAGGGCCCGAAACACTACACACCAAACACTAAACCCTAAACCCTAAACCCTAAACCCAAAACCCTAGACCCTAGACCCTAGACCCTAGACCCTAAACCCTAAACCCTAAACCCTAAACCCTAAACCCTAAACCCTAAACCCTAAACCCTACCCTACATGACACTCAGGCTCATCTCGGGACCCGTGGGGTCAGGCAAGACTCTGCTCCTGGAAGGCCGTGTGGGCAGTTGTCCGGTTGTACGAAGGCGTTTAGGATTCTTGGGGTTTAGGGTTTCGGGTTTGGGTTTAGGGTTTAGGGTTTAGGGTTTAGGGTTTAGGGTTTAGGGTTTAGGGTTTAGGGTTTAGGGTTTAGGGTTTAGGGTTTAGGGTTTAGGGTTTAGGGTTTAGGGCTTAGGGCTTGGGGCTTAGGGCTTAGGGCTTAGGGTTTTGGGCTTAGGGCTTAGGGCTGAGGGCTTAGGGCTTAGGCATGAGGGCTGAGGGCTTAGGGCTTAGGGCTTATAGGTTTTGAGGCTTGGGGCTAAGGATTTCGGATTTGGGGGTTCCGTGTTTTCGGGTTGCATAGACAATCGCGGGGGAGTTCATGGGGGAACCCGATCTGAGGTTCTCTCAACTCTTTTAAAGCCTAAATCTTTCATTAGGGTTTAGTGTTTAGGGTTTAGGGTTTAGAGTTTGGGTTTAGGGTTTAGGGGTTGGTGGCCCCTTTAAGTAGGATTTGTGCTGTGTAGGGCATATATTCAGCCCTCTTATAAGGGTAAACAGGGGCTATGTGAAGGTGTAAGGGTAACAGATAAAGAGGCCACCGGCCTTTATAACCTAAATCTCTGAGACCTCCGTCAGTCCTCAAACCTGAACCCTACGAAAACCCTAAACCCTAAACCCTAAACCCTAAGCCCTAAGCCCTAAGCCCTAAGCCCTAAACCCTAAACTCTAAACTCCATAAACCCCTGAACTCCCGAGGTCCCGAACTCTACACCCTGAAACCCTGAAGCCCTGAACTCTGAAGCCCTAAGGCCCAGAAACCCTAAAAACCCTAAAAATCCTAAAAACCCTAGAAACCCTCAAAACCCTAAACACCCCCAAAACCCCCAAAACCCTAAAACCCTAAATACCCGAAAAACCCGGAAAGCCCTCAAAGCCTGAAAAGCCCTAAAAAAAGTGTAAACTCAAAACCCCAAACCCTAAACCCCCAATACCCTAAAAGCCCTGAACCCGCAAGCCAACGCTTGCCCTAAACCCGAAACCCGAAACCCGAAACCCCAAACCCTAAACCCTAAACCCTAAACCCTAGACCCTAAACTTTGGCCCTCAACCCTCAACCCTAAACCCGAAGTTGCCCCTCAGGCCTGGCGGGCACGCGTCCGACTCACTCAGGCTGGGGCAGCTCTGGGGTGATGGGTTTAGGGTTCAGGGTTTAGGGCTTCGGGCTTCGGGCGTTTCTAGGGGCTCTAAGTCCCTGAGCCCCAAAGCCGAAAAGTCTTAAGCCCGAAATCCCTAAATCCCCAAAATCCGAAACCCCAAGCCCGAAACCCGAAACCATAGGCCCTAAACCCTAAGCCTTAAACCTCTGACCCGAAACTTGCAGCGAGTTCCTGCTCGGCAGGTGTCTGCCGGCGCGCTGGCGGCTCGACACCAGCCCCCTCCCACAACCCTAAACTGCGGTGTAGGGTTTAGGGTTTAGGGTTTAGGGTTTAGGGTTTAGGGTTTAGGGTTTAGGGTTTAGGGTTTAGGGTTTAGGGTACTCTAAACCCTAACTCACCCAAACATCCTAAACTCTTCAACCCTTAAACCCATCAGCCCTAAGCCCCGAAGCCCCTAAGCCCCAAAGCCCGAAAGCCCCCCCCAAAACCCAACCGCTCCCCCCGCCCCCGCACGACGATCCATGGGTATCTGAGGACGCAGCACAGCCTTCGTGGCGCAGCGGCCTTGGTGTCCCAGCTGCGCATGGGGTTTAGGGTTTAGGGTTTAGGGTTTAGGGTTTATGAAAATCGGGGACCCCCAATATAGACTCCCGAACAGCAGGATGGCCTTAATTTTAACGCTACGCGACCCGCCTCGGCCCGGCCCAGCGCATCCGCGTGAGCATGGTGATTCCGCAGCGCCCAAGTCGCTGGACCCGAAGCAATAAGGGTTGGGTTGAGGGTTGAGGGTTCCGGGTTTATGGTTTATGGTTTGGGGTTTGGGGTTGAGGGTTAGTTTAGGGCTCAAGGTTCACGCTTTGGGGTTGAAGGTTTTTTTGGGTTTAGGGGTTCGGCTTGGAGTGATCGTAGGGTTGAGCCAGGCCCCTTAAGGTTTAAGGCCACTCTTTGGCAGGGTGGGGGGGGGGGAGGGGGGGGGAGGGGGGGGTGGGGGGGGGGGGGGTGGGAGGGGGGGGGTGGTGGGGAGGGGGGGTGGTGGGGGGGGGGTGGGGGGGGGGTGAGGGGCTTCAACTGCCTCTGGTCCTGGCGAACCGTCCGCTTGCGGACCCCGGTTTTTCAGGGGCACCCATTTGAGGCCAAAAAAAGGGGTCCGAAAAAGGGCTTTGGGTGTGGGGGGAGGATTTGGAGGGGGGTGCCTGTTCTGACAACCTATACACCTCCGGCCCGAGGCCTCGGCGGATATAAGGCCCCCAAATAGTAGGATCTCCCCCAAAAAATGAAGGACTCCCTACAAGGTACCCTGAATGTCGTAAACCCCCACGTTCCGCGTTTGGGGTTTGGCGGGTTTAGAGGTTTTCGGCTCATCTTTTTGTAGGGTTCACGGCTTAGAGTTCAGGGATTAGGTGGCCTCGAAGGTGGCATCTAAACCCTGAAATCGAAGTCCTGATTGATAGGCATTTGGGGTTCTGGGATTCAGTAGCCTTCTTGCCCGAAACCCTTAAAACCCTAAAGCCTTGAACAGCCCGAAAGACCCAAAATCTATAAAACAAGTCCCAACGCCCGAAGAAGCCGGAATTCCTAAGCTCTAAAGACTCAAAACTTGCCTAAGCGCTCATTTTGCGTTAGCTGGCTAAACCCAAAACCCAAAACCCAAAACCCAAAACCCAAAACCCTAAACCCTAAACCCTAAACCCTAAACCCTAAACCCTAAACGCTAGCCCTAAACCCTAAACCCTAAACCCTAGCCCTAAACCCTAAAAGGCTCCTGAATGGCAGTCTTCTGGAGAACGTGCTGTTCGGGCAGCAGGAGCAGCCAGAGAAGCTGCGCCTCGGATTTCCTACTTTTTCAGAGTTCAAGGGTTTAGGGTTTAGGGTTTAGGGTTTAGGGTTTAGGGTTCGGGGTTTCGGGTTTAGGGTTGGGTTCAGCATCTCAAGTCCAGGCATTCACTAGCCAAGCAGCTTATCGAGCGTTGGAAAAATGCCCACCCGCACAAAAAATCCCACAACACGAACACAATATACAGTTCCACCTTATCCCTTACCCATTCTTTACATCACCTAGAATCCTTACAGCAACTTTTTGCCCTATACCCTACGCCCTGAACCCTAAACCCTAGGCCGAACCGTAAACCCTGTGCCGATTGACCGATGCCTGAATAGGGTTGGTGGCCGGTTCGAAAGGCGAATAGGGTTGGTGGCCGAGTTTTCGATGAATCGGGTTGGTGGCCGATTTTTCGATATCTGAAAAGGGTTGGTGCCCGGTTGTTCGAAATCTAGGGTTTAGGGTTTTCGGGTTTTGTATCACTGAGATTTTATCTTGGGGTTTGTATCTATGATGGGGCGATGTTGTTGGGGCATTGTGGCTCTGAGGGTGTTCAGGCTTCAGTAAGGTTACGCTGAAAGTTGAGGGTTTGGGAGGTCCTGGGAGCAACAAGCCCCAAACGTTAAACCTGGGCCGTGTGCCCTCCGAAAGAACGAGAGAGAGAGAGAGAGAGAGAGAGAGAGAGAGAGAGAGAGAGAGAGAGAGAGAGAGAGCGAGAGAGAGAGAGAGAGAGAGAGAGCGAGAGAGAGAGAGAGAGAGAGAGAGAGAGAGAGCGAGAGAGAGACCCACGGAGCCTCCTGAAGGCAGCGCACGCTTGAGTCCTGCGCGCTGATGCAGGACCTTTCAATCGCCTTGCGGCCCTAAACGCCCAGAGTATGGGTTTAGGGGTTGCAGGTTCAAAGTATGGTAAGTATACCGACGGTGCCCCAGGTGGCTTGGGGTTTAGGGTTTAGGGTTCAGAGCTTAGGGTTTAGGTAGAATGGGTTGTTTGGGTAGCTGATCACAAGGGGACCCATCTTGGTAGATATTTAGACTTCTATATTCTCCGACTGGAGCCTCTTTGGGTTTCTGGGCTCGTTTCGTCTCTTGTGGCGGGGGTTGGGGTAGGAATCGCCCCTAAACGCCCTAAACCCCTCAAGCCCCTAAAGCCTGAACCCCTCAAGCCCCTAAACCCTAAACCCCCAAACCCTAACCCCTAAACCTTAACCCCTAAGCCTCGAATCTGTTAGGCAAAAGCAAGGAGAGAGTAAGGAAGCCGAAGTTTGTAGGGTTCAGGGTTCAGGGTTCAGGGTTCAGGGTTCAGGGTTCAGGGTTTAGGGTTTAGGGTTTAGGGTTTAGGGTTTAGGGTTTAGGGTTTAGGTTTGAGGTTTTAAGGTCTAGGGTTTCCCCCACGAACGCCCTTCACGGAATCTCATCCTTGGCTGGGCTTTAACCTACTCATTTGGCAAGAGTGTTTGCAATTTCAAACGGTAAACCCTAAACCCGTAGCCCTGCCCTAAACCCTAAACCCTAAACCCTAAACCCTAAACCCTAAACCCTAAACCCTAAACCCTAAACCCTAAACCCTAAACCCTAAACCCTAACCCTAAACCCTAAACCCTAAAAACCCTAAAAACCCTAAACCCTAAACCCTAAACCCTAAACCCTAAACCCTAACCCTAAAACCTAAACCCCAAACCCTAAACCCTAAACCCTAAACCCTAAACCCTAAACCCTAAACCCTAAACCCTAAACCCTAAACCCTAAACCCTAAAGCCTAAACCCTAAACCCTAAACCCTAAACCATAAACCCTAAACCCTAAACCTCTCTATCTTAGGGTATTTAAACCCTATTTCAAAAGTCGGCAACGGGAAGTTTTCGGGGCCTCAAAAGTCGGCAACGGGAAGTTTTCGGCCTCAAAAGTCGGCAACGGGAAGTTTTCGGGGCACCAAAAGTCGGCAACAGCCTCAAAAGTCGGCAACGGGAAGTTTTCGGCCTCAAAAGTCGGCAACGGTGAATTTCGGGGCCCCAAAAGTCGGCAACGGGAAGTTTTCGGCCTCAAAAGTCGGCAACGGGAAGTTTTCGGGGGAAGTTTTCGGCCTCAAAAGTGGGCAACGGGAAGTTTTCGGCCTCAAACCCCCCACCCCCCCCCCGCCCCACCCCCCCCCCCCCCCCCCCCCCCCCCCCCCCCCCCCCCCCCCCCCCCCCCCCCCCCCCCCCCACCCACCCCCCCCCACCCGCCCCCCACATTGGCCCGGGTCCCTATTAAAAATGCGATTTTTTAGTACTGAAATCGACGCTTCTGGGTGGCCTCTCGTTTTCTGGATTTTTGATTAAAACCGAGCCTTCACCGATAGCGGCTTCTAAACCGTAGGGTTTAGGGCCCTAAGAGCATAAAGGGCCTATTGTGGGCCTTAAATTAGGTTTCGGGTTTTGGGTCCGTTAAAAACTATCTACTGGGAATGTATTGAGTGAACTTTGTATTTTCTCAATGTTATGGGTTTCTTGGGTGGGTGGGTTTTTTTTTCCAACGCTTGACAAGCTGCTTGACTAGTGAATGCTTGGACTTGAGATGCTGAACCCTAAACCCTAAACCCTAAACCCTAAACTCTAAAGCCTAAACCCTAAACCCTAAACCCTAAGCCCTAAACCCAAACCCTAACCCCTAGACCCTAGACCCTAAACCCTAAACGCCAAACCCCAAACCCTAAACCCAAAACCCAAAACCCTAACCCCTAAACCCTAAACCCTAAACCCTAAAGATTTAGGAAGCTGCCAGGACTTAGACGCGCTGCCCTCCGGGATCCAGACGCTGGTGGGGGAGGACCCCTCCCGTTGAACAGAATCGCGAGGCTCCCGAACCCTCAACCCTAAGGGTTTGGGGTTTAGGGTTTAGGGTTTAGGGCCCGAAACCCTAAATCCTAAACTCGAAACCCTACTGCCCAGGGCACCCGAACTACCCTGAAGTCCTTGGACGCCCCAATCTGAACTCCTGCCCCCGAAGCAGACCAGAAGCGCTATACAATCAACATGTAACTAGTATAAACCCTATAAACCCTATAAACCCCATAAACCCTTCAAACCCTATAAACCCCATAAACCCTGTAAACCCTGTAAACCCTATAAACCCTATAAACCCTATAAACCCTCTAAACCCTACAAACCCTATAAACCCTACGGGTACTGGCGGACATACCCCGCCACATGCTTGGCTCTCTCCACCGCCTTCTCCAGACAACCAGAGATGGCTTGGGATGCCATGTTGACAAGGTCGGTTTGTGTCTCCTTCACGAGCCCAATGCGTCCTCGCCGGTCTCTTTCGAGGGTTCGCCTTCTGGCTGCTCCAGCAGGTCGGAATCCTGCACCTCCAGACTGTCCGAGGGTTTGCGAACTTCAAAGCCGTTGATTCTTGATCTTCTGCGATTCGCTGAGCCCTTCAGGCGCCGCGCACTTACACTGCTGGCAGAATCAGCCTCCACCCCCCCGAGCCAAGCCCTCCTCCACCGCATTCAACAAATCGTCCACATAGGATGTGATGTGATGACATCCCGGCAAACCGACCCACAGTGCACGATTCACAATGACTCGTCGGACTTGGTCTGCTCGAACGTCACCTGTTTGTGCGCCACATGACGGTCATGGTTCGGAGGCTTCACGGAAGCCGCTCCAGCTTTTCGGAGCTGTGGACATCTCAATGTAGGGTTTAGGGTTTAGGGTTTATGGCCTTTTTTGACCCTCCAGTAGCGCTCCGTGCAGCCCTTCTCCCTCGGATCCACGACCCTCATCTTCAAACTTTTCTTCCTTTCTTTCCCAACTCCGCCGGGACCATCAGAAGCACCTTTCCTCTCTTTCAACCCTAGCGCCCTGTTTTTTTTCTTTTCTGCGGGGTGGCAAACGCTGTAAACCCAATAAAGCCTGTTTAACCCTATATAATAAACCCCACGAACCCCAGCAAAACCAACAAACCGGATCAGACCCATCGGCATGCCTGGACGCCGAAAGGAAACCACATAAACCCGTTACAAACCCTAGCAACCCTAGAAACCCTGTTGAACTAACCCTAAACCCTAAACCCTAAACCCTAAACCCCAAACCCTAAACCCTAAACCCCAAACCCCAAACCCCAAACCCTAAACCCCTAAACCCAGTTCAATGAACCCTATAGCATAAAACCCCAAGAGCCCCCATGAGCCCAAGAGGAGGGCGTGCAGCTGAGCGGAGGGCAGAAGCAGCGCGTGTCACTGGCGCGGGCCGTCTACAGTGGGGCCGAGGCCTGTGCAAGAAACAGGGTGTAGGGTTTAGGGTTTAGGGTTTAGAAGGTTTCAGGGTAGTGTTTAGGGTCTAGGTTTGCAGGGCTTGCGGGGTTTAGGGGTCCGGGGTTTTGGGTTTAGGATTTCGGGCCACAAAGTTCAGAGTTCATCGTGTTTAGGTTTTGGGGTTGCAGGCCACCAGATCTATGGTTTACAGGGTTTAGGATTTGAAGCGTCTTGGGTCTGTTTAGCCCGACGACCCCTAAACCTTACAGAATTGGGACTGTTTTCTCTCTCTTTTTTGTTGTGGGGCGGGGGGGTTGAAAAGGAGAGTGCAAGAGGCTGAGTCTTAGTGGCATGTCATGTTGTCCCCGGTTGCACTGAAGCGCGCCTCCATTTGAAAAGCAGGCGCGTACCTAAAGCCTCAAACACCAATCAACCCGCAAGTCAACCCTCTTAACCCTGAAACCTTCTAAACCCTAAACCCTAAACCCTAAACCCTAAACCCTGAACCCTGAACCCTGAACCCTAAACTCCCGCGACCTAAAGCCCGAATCGCTTCAAGAGGTCGTTCTTTTGGACGACGTGCTCTCTGCCCTGGACGCCCACGTTGGCCACCACGTCTGGGAGAAGGCACACTGGCTGAGAATCAAGGAAGCTCTACCCCCTAAACCGAAAACCTAAACGTGAAACCCTAAACCCTAAACCCGAAAACCCCGATCCCCAACTGTAGTTCCGGCATGCCAGAACTCGGTACCCAAGATGGCGCTACCAATTGAGGGACTACTTGGAGGTTCATGGTACGTATTAACCAAATATAACTGTACTTGTAGGGTGTGGGGTGTAGGGTGTAGGGTTTAGGGTTTAGGTTTTGGTGTTACGGGTTTAGGGTTAGGGGTACTTATTAACCAAGTATAACTGTACTTACAACTGTACTTATCCATATTAGGGCACTTAAGGGGCTTATAAGTGGGTCATAAGTACAGTGATACTTGGTACCTCCAAGTAGGTTGTTCACATAGGCAAACGACACCCAGAGCCTTAAATGGATGTCATTTGTTTCTGAGGGTTCCCTTCATATGGTCCCTCAAATTCTTTAAAGTGTTCTGAACTATGTGCCCACCCGAAACCCTAAACCCTAAACCTTAAACCCTAAACCCTGAACCCTAAACCTTACACCCTAAACCCATCCAAGGGGTATGTACGCGTTCCCCAGTCAAGGGCCCCATATGAAGGGATCATGGAACTACCCTCAGGGTTGTCCTATTTGGGGGTTGTTTTGGGCTCAAGGTGCTTTTGAACTCCAAATCCTAGGGTTTAGGGTTTAAGGTTTACGGTTTACGGATCCTCCAACTAAGGAGCTACTAGCGCCCCTAACTGCTATCCCTTGTGGTCACCTTCGAATGGGCTCTGGGAATGAGGTGCCTCATGTCCCTTTTTCGCTTCTTTAACAAATGCCTAACCCCTAAACCCAAGACCTTAGACCCTAGACCCTAGACCCTAAACCCTAAACCCTAAACCCTAAACCCTAAACCCTAAACATAGCTGAATCCTGAATCCTCGATAAAGGAGCATTGGGATGCCCCATTTTCCCAAGCCCAGGTGCTCATCATGTACTTAGTCTTTTCCCCAAGCCCAAAAACTCTCCACCCATACCCCCCCCCCCCCCCACACCCTAAACTCCAAACCCTAAACCCGAAACCCTAAACCGTAAACCCTAAACCCCTGAGCCCTAAACCCTTATCTCGCAGGCCATTTGCGGAAGCCTCGCTGGCCGCACGCGCATCCTCGTCACGCACCAGCCCGCCGACCTTTTCTCGAAGGCTTCAGGTTGGGAGTTTGGAGTGGTGGAGTCTGGGTTTCAGGCCTTGGGCTTAGGGCTTCGGGTTTAGGGGTTGGGTTTAGGGTTCTGTAAGGGAGACAAGAATGGCCATGTTGCCCCTAGAAGGAAGAATGCTTTTACTTCTTTGGGCGGCTCTTAAGCAAAAACGGCGATATGCCCAAGCCAAGGATACAGTACTGGTCGCACCCGGCGGTGAGCCAGATCCTGATACTGCGAGGTGATGGGACGACCGAGTTTCTAGGCCTTCCGGGGTTTGGGTTCATAGGTCTGTAGGGTTTCAGGGTAAAGTGTCCCCTAAAGCCTAAGCCCTTCCCAAGCGCATTGAAGGCCCCAAACTCTTGTAAACCCTAAATCCGAAATCCTCTTGCCTAAGCCCTAAGCCAGTAGATATATACATATGTCTACATATTACTATATTCACATACAAGATAATATGAAGGCACCTACAAGGACCTGCTTGCCAACCCCACTCTGCAGCCGCGCGCGTCTCCGGCGGCAGCGGACTCGGCGGTGAAGGAGGCTACCGCGGGGGGGGGGGGGGGGAGGGAGAGTGTAGTTGGGGCAGCTCTTATCTACTAAGCCCTACTAAAGCCCTACTAAAGCTCTACTAAGCCCTACTCATCCCCACTAAGCCCTACTAAACCCTTCAGCCCTCAAACACAAAACGCTACACCCTTAAAGCCCTAAAATCTTTTGTCAAAGGCCCTGAGACTCAAGGGCAAGAACCGGCTCCCGCTATCCTGAAACCTAACACCCCATCTGAGGGGTTCAGGGTTTTTTAGGGTTTAGGGTTTAGGGTTTAGGGTTGAGGGTTTAGGACAATTCGGGGTATCCAGTTTAGGGTTCGCAGGGTTTAGGCTTCACATGGTTTAGGGTCGTTTCGAACATCCAGTCCTGCTCCCTTTTTGTTGGGGGCCCTGTTGAAGTGCGGCCCCATGCGTATGCATTAGGATAGCTCATGAAGAACAAGACCCCCCAAACTCTCTCAGCCCTCCAAAACTCTCAAACCGAATGTCCTTTCTTTTCCCTGTCCGCCGGTTCATGGTACTATTAACCAATTGTACCTGTACTGATAGCCCACTTAAAAGCCCCTTAAGTGCCTTCATATGGTTTTCAGTACAGTTATAAGTACAGTCATAGTTGGCTAATAAGTACCATGAACCTGCAGGTCCCCCGTACTTCCCTCAGATATTTTGCTATCTGACATGTGAACTAAGCCCTAAATCCTAAACCCTAAGCCCTTAACCCTCTACCCTCTACCCTCTACGCTCTACCCTCTACCCTCTACCCTCTACCCTAAACCCTAAACCCTAAACCCTAAACCCTAAACCCTAAACCCTAAACCCTAAACCTAAACCTAAACCCTAAACCTAAACCCTAAACCCTAAACCCTAAACCCTAAACCCTAAACCCTAAAAACCCTAAACCCTAAACCCTAAACCCTAAACCCTAAACCCTAAACCCCCTAAACCCTAAACCCTAAACCCTAAACCCTAAACCCTAAACCCTAAACCCTGAACCCGAACCCCGTGGAGGAGACCCAAGGGTTTTAAGATACACTCAACCCCAAAATTGACCCCAAACCCCAAACCCCAAACCCCAAACCCCAAACCCCAAACCCCAAACCCCAAACCCCAAACCCCAAACCCCAAACCCCAAACCCCAAACCCTAAACCCTAGCCCCGTGGAGGAGACCCAAGGGTTTTAAGATGCACGAAGTCCTAAATTAGACCTTAAACCCCAAACCCCAAGCCCCAAACCCCAAACCCCAAACCCCAAACCCCAAACCCCAAACCCCAAACCCCAAACCCCAAGCCCTAACCCCCTTGAGGAGGCCCCAGCGCAGAACGCAGCCGCCACCAAGCCCGATGCGGCCGCGCCTGCCCGGGAGCGCAGTGCCCGAGAGCAGAGGTGCAGGGTTTAGGGTTTAGGGTTTAGGGTTTAGGGTTTAGGGTGCAGGGTGCAGGGTTTAGGGTTTAGGGTGCATAGGCGAGGGGTTTAGGGTGTCGAAGGGATTTGGGGTTTGGGTTTGAGGATTTGGGGTTTAGGTTTGGTGTTCGTGGTATTTGGGTTTGGGTTCAAGGTTTAGGGTTTACAGCTTAGGATTTGAATGTGTTGAGTTGGCTTTGTCAGTGCACACGAGGTGCATGTGTCGGACGCCCACCTGTGGCCCATTTTCTGCACTTGAGTCTGGCGATGCCGCAGCAAACCCAATGTCCTTCTCCCAGGCACGCGGCCAGGGTCCCGCATCGCCAGGAAGAAAAAGCAACAAGGACAATCTGAAGGAAAGGTTGCTGCCTCCGAAGCGGAGGTCAAGTTCCTGAAGGGACGGCTGCTGCAGGACCAAACGGGCGCGGCCAAGGAGTCGACCCGGGTCGAGCGTCATGGAGGCGATTCGCGTGGCGCCCTTGGCCGCGCTGGAGCGCGTGGAGGAGTGGTTCCTCAACCCTCCACTTAACACCGTCACCTCTAAAGCCCTGAACACTGAACCCTAAACCCTAAGCCCTAAACCCTAAACTAAGCCCTCCATGAACAGCTTCCTCGGGCCTCTGCCACTTCGCAGGCGCACAGGCCACATCTTGCGCGCTGATCTCTTGGCCTATGCCAAGGCACAGGGTGTAGGCCTCGGGCAGCCCCCCCAAACTGGTGGTTTGGGTTTCACCTGTGCAAGCGTGCTACCCCAAGCCCTACATTCATAAAGCCACTGTCTTTACATCCCTCACCCCTGAGCAAATAGCCTTAGGTCCTCAAAGCCTTTAACAGTTTAGGGAAACAGAAAGTACCCTGAAAAGCCTCCAAAAGACCATACAAAAAGACATGAGATCCCTAAACCCGAAACCCTAAACCCTAAACCCGAAATCCGAAACCCTAAACCCGAAACCCTAAACCCTAAACCCTAAACCCCCAACCGCCTTAACACTGTCAGGGCCGATCCCGATCCCTGCACACGGCTTGAGGGCTTCGGGTTTCGGGTTTCCAGGTGTAGGGTCTAGGGTCTAGGGTTTTTAGGGTTTCGGATTTCGGGTTTAGGGTTTCGACGGTTTAGGGTTTCGAGGGTTTAGGGTTTAGGGTTTAGGGTTTAGGGTTTAGGGTTTAGGGCTTGGCAAGGCCTGTGGCGGCCTGGGTGGCGTCTCGCTCATTGCGGTGCTCATGGTGGCGCCTTGCATGGACCTGCTGACTCAGGGTTGGCCCTAAAGTGAGGGTTGGCCCTAAACCCTAAACCCTAAACCCTAAACCCTAAACCCTAAACCCTAAACCCTAAACCCTAAACCCTAAACCCTAAACCCTAAACCCTAAACCCTAAACCCTAAACCCTAAACCCTAAACCCTAAACCCTAAACCCTAAACCCTAAACCCTAAACCCTAAACCCTAACCCCTAAACCCTAAAGCCCAAACCCAAATCCTGACCGTTGGAGAGTGGTTGAATACAGTCGCATCTGGGCTGTGCTGTGCACCCAC
>CAJNDS010002218.1:485000-491897 GCA_905221605.1 Symbiodinium natans
TCCCACACATCCGGACGACCTGACAGGTAAGACCCGGTGGCAACTAGGATTTCTCCCTAAACCCCTAACCCTGAACCCTAGAACCCTAAACCCTAAACCCCTGACATGTTGGCTGTCAAGAATTGGGGATGAAAAGCAGAGGGTTTCGGGTTTGGCGTTCATGGGTTGGGCCCCAAGCCCCAAACCTGGATCCGACAGGGCTTCTTAGGCGTTTAGGGTTTAGGATTTCTGATATAGGGTTTAGGGTTTAGGGTTTCGGGTTTAGGGTAGGGTTTAGGGTTTAGGGCTAGGGTTTAGGGTTTAGGGTTTAGATGGCAAGCCTTATTCGCCCCCTGCTCTGAGAGGCGCCTGGAGGGCGTGTCCAGGTCTCCTGGCATGAGCCACTTCTCCGACTCTGTGAAGGTGGGGAGAAAGCAGCTTGAGGGGTAATTAGGGTTGAGGATTTAGGGTTCAGGGTTTAGGGTTTAGGGTTCAGGGTTTAGGGTTTAGGGTTCAGGGTTCAGGTTTTAGGGTTTTGAGGATGAAAGTAATCAGTGCTATTAGTATAGCACAGCATTAACGGACCATAATATTATTTGTTCAGGCCTGTTCCATACAATCCAACTTGATAATGGAAATGTAAGGACGAAATGAGTGAACGAATGTCGGACGCATGATTTCCACATTAAACTTGGGCGGGTGTAGAGGGTATAGGATCCCGAAGCCATAAAACCTGACTTGCTGAACCATAAGCCCTAAACCCTAACCGGTTAGGGTTGAGGTTAAGCTTTTTGAAGGCAAGGTCTTCACTGAAAGCGCGCCCTCCAGAGTGCCGCCCTAAACCCCCAACACGCCTAAACCCTAAAGACCCTGAGCCTTCCCTCCCCAAGTACCTAAACCCTAAACTTCAAGCCCTAAACCCTAAACCCTAAACCCTAAACCCTAAAACCCTATCTGGAGCCGAGCGTGCTTCAGCCTCCAGGGCGCGAGTACGATCCGGGCCTACGGCCACGAGGCCTTGGGTCGGGACGTGAAGACATTAGCAGGATTTAGGGTTTGGGGTTTAGGGTGTGGGGTTTAGGGTTGTGGTTTAGGGTTTGGGGTTTGGGGTATTTGGGGTTAGGGTTTCGGGTTTGGGGTTTGGGGTTTCAGGTTCAGGGCTTATAGGGCTTAGGGTTTGGGGCTGAGGGCTTAGGGCTTAGGGCTCAGCATCTCGTCACCTACGTAGTCCGGATGGGAAGCCGTGGAGTGCCGAAGAAGAAGAAGAAGAAGAAGAAGAAGAAGAAGAAGAAGAAGAAGAAGAAGAAGAAGAAGAAGAAGAAGAAGAAGAAGAAGAAGAAGAAGAAAGAAGAAGAAGAAGAAGAAGAAGAAGAAGAAGAAGAAGAAGAAGAAGAAGAAGAAGAAGAAGAAGAAGAAGAAGAAGAAGAAGAAGAAGAAGAAGAAGAAGAAGAAGAAGAAGAAGAAGAAGAAGAAGAAGAAGAAGAAGAAGAAGAAGAAGAAGAAGAAGAAGAAGAAGAAGAAGAAGAAGAAGAAGAAGAAGAAGAAGAAGAAGAAGAAGAAGAAGAAGAAGAAGAAGAAGAAGAAGAAGAAGAAGAAGAAGAAGAATAAGAAGAAGCGCGTGTTGCCGACGAGAGGCTTAAACTTGAATCCCCGAACCCGATGTCCAAACATCGAAGCCCCAAACCCTTAAACCCTTAAACGCTCAAACCCTTAAACCCTTAAACCCTCAAACCCTTAGACCCTTAGACCCTTAAACCCTTAAACCCTTAAACCCTTAAACCCTTAATCCCTTAAACCCTTAAACCCTTAAACCTCCTACATCCCTTTGTCCCGTAAATACGAAGCCCCACCCAGCTTTCAATGCCCATTTCAAGGCCCGGTTCCTGCAGCAGAACATGGAGTTGCTGGGGCAGACCCAGAGGACCGAAGAGGAAGGTTTAGGGTTTGGGGTTCAGGGTTTGGGGTTTGGGTTTGGGGTTTAGGGTTTGAGGTTTGGTTTGGGGTTTAGGGTAGTTTGGGGTTTGGGGGTTTTTGGGATTATGATTAGGGTGAACAAGTTTCTAGGGCCAAGAGTAGGCCCTCGCTCTATTTTGTTTTCTGGTGGTGTTGTTGCAACAGCAGAGGGACCCTGGCCCCTACATCCTAAACGCCTAAACGCCTAAACCCTAAACCCTGAACCCTAAACCCTAAACCCTATACGAATGTGAGGGCTTAGCCCTACATGCCTCAACGCTATAGTCCTCAAAACCCTGCATGCTTGCGAGATGTTTGGAGGACGATCTACTGGTTCTGGGTGGCCCAAGCATGGGTCTCCACCTCGCAAGAGGCAGACTCAAGGGGACTTTTCAGGGTTTGAGGTTTAGGGTTTGGGGTTTAGGGTTTAGGGTTGGGGGTTTCGTGTTTAGGGTTTAGGGTTTAGGGTGTCTACAGGGCTTAGAGATCCGTGGGGTTCGGGGTTTGGGCTTTAGGTTTTAGATTTTGTGGGTTTGTGCGTATGAGGGGGGGCTGAGGGATTTAGGGTATAGGGGTTAGGGTACAGGGTGTGCGCCGCAGGGTTCCTTGTTTTGAGGGTCCAAGGTTGAGAATGTCGGGTTAATTTAGGGTTTTTCGGCAACCGTAAAACCTAAACCCTAAACCCTATTGAGATGAAGGGTTTCATGTCGCTTTCGGCGCCATGCTTCTGAGATGTGCTGTCGGCTGGCGGCGGAGCTTCCGCGCATGGAGCCTTTCTTTGCCCAGGGGTCCCATGAACCTCAGCCCGACCCTCCCCCCCTCCCTGCCGCCCACCCTAGACCCTAAACCTTAAACCCTGAACCCTAAACCCTAAACCCTAAACTCTAAACTGTAAAACCCTAAACCCTAAGCCCTAAACCACCCCCACACGCCCCCCATGCCGTTGCAGGTGTTGGGGACTTTGGCGTTGGCGGTGATCGCTGGCGTGGTGGGCTGCCCGTCACGAGCTGCTAAAGGTTGAGGGTTTCGGGTTCAGGGTTTATGGGTGAGGTCGGTGGTGCTGTTCAGGGTTTAGGGTTTAGGGTTTGGGTTTAGGGTTCAGAGAGGGTCCTTAGAGGATTAAAGCACGTCATTTGTGTATTCACTTTCCTCCTCAGAGCTATGGCTCATGTGTTTAAGCTAGTCAAACGACTCAAGCTGAACAAATCGACGGGGGAATTCTAATGGGTTTTCACAGGGAGGCTATTGTAATTAGGAGCCACATTGCACCTACCCCAACAATTCCTTTCTTTGATATCGAGTTCAGCCGACGATACAGCACTCATAGCCAGGACACAAGAACAAATGGCCTCTAGTTGGCATATCAAGGCACGACCTTGGGGGCAGCCTCATAAAAGTCGGAGACATTACATTATGCAAATGATGCTCTGGAAAAAATGATGCTAAACCCTAAATCCTAAACCCTAAACCCTAAATCCTAAACCCTAAACCCTAAACCCTAAACCCTAAACCCTAAACCCTAAACCCTAAACCCTAAACCCTTGGGAGGAATCTAAGCCCTAAACCCCAAGCCACAAAGAGCCTTGCACCCGAGGCTATCGCGCCTATGTGGGCTCCCTCAGCCCAGGCCAGGGTACGTCGGGTGGGTTTAGGGTTTAGGGTTTAGGGTTTAGGGTTTAGGGTTTACGGTTTAGGGTTTAGGGTTTAGGGTTTAGGGTTTAGGGCCTAGGGTTTAGGGTTTAGGGCTTAGGTTTTTTTGCGGGCTTGAGGTTTTCGGGCCCATCAGAGTTTAGGGGTTAGGGTTTTGGAGTTTAGGGTTTGGTTTAGGATAACCCCCAAACCCCCAAAAATTCCCACAATCCCCCCAAGACCAGCTCCCCAGTCCTTTGCAATTCCGCGCCCATTTTGTTTCGAGGACTGGCCGGACTGGCGTTGTCCTATGCCATGAGCATGCCGCGGGACCGTGGCGCAACCCCCAAAACCCCCAAAACCCTTAAACGCCCTAATCCCCGAGTCTCCCAATCCCCAAATCCCCAAACGGTGTTGCAGGGGTTCTAAGTGTTTTTTTTTGTGGTTTTTCTAGGTGTTTGTAGGACTTTGAGTTTTGCAGGGGTTTCTAGAGGTTTTTTGGGGGTTTAGAGGGTTTCGTTTACGGGGTTTCGAGGAAAATAATACGTTTCTGCAGGACGCAGGGCCTCCCAGGTGTGTTGTTTTTGGCTTTAGGGCTTCTGCGGTTTTTCTAGGCCCAGGAGAGTTTTGGGGCTTGGGGCTCAGAGTTTTGGATGGTTGTTGGCCTTGACCCCGGACCCTGCCCTAAGCCCGAAACCCTTGGGAGGACTGTTCACGGTTTCAGCGCCTTGGGTGCCCTGCAAGTCTTCACAAAAGGGTTTTCGGGTATAGTTTATCGGGTTTAGGGTTTGGGTTTTATTGTAGGGCTTATAGGCTGTAGGTTTAGGGTTTAGGTTTTGGAATTAGGGTTATAGGATTTCGGGTTCAGGGCTTAGCGTTTACCTTAACCTTTATCTTTTTTCAAAGCCCTAAAGTCTCTAAACCCATAAACCCCTAAGCCGCTACTGAAATGCTAGAACTTAGACCCTAAACCCTAAACCCTCAACCCTTAACCCTTAACCCTTAACCCTTAACACCCCAATCCCACTTTCGCCGCAGGACCTGATGTACCTCTCCCGCCGTTGGGCCAGCATGGAGGTGGAGTTTGTGTCAATCGATGCTTGGATATGGGGATTGTCATGCTGGGTTCAGGGTTTAGGCTTCCGTAAACCCTAAACCCTAAACTCTAAACCCTAAACCTGGTTTTGGGATCAGGTGGACTGTAGGCACTGTAGGCTTGGGGTTTAGAGGTCTCGAAGCTTTCAATTCTCATAGTCGAGGACACTTTGGGTGGTGGTGGCCCTAACCCTTAACACCATAAACCCCAAATGCCCCCATACACGCCCACACATCAGAAGCCCCAAACCCTAAACCCTGCACGCGAATCCCAAAAACCCGAAGCCCACCTCAACACCAAACCCACTGGACCGAAAACCCTATCAACACAAATTCCAAACCTATGAGCTGTTCGCACCAACCCTGGACACTGCAAAGCCTATGAGCCCTAAGCCCTAAGCCCCGAAAGAAAACAAGCCTCAGAAGCTCTAATCACCAGTGGCAGCCTTGAAAATCTAAAGTTTGTGGTGAAGCCCAATCAATGAATTGAAAGGCCCTCAACCCTCAACCCTGCACCCTAAACCCCAAAAAAACTTTCGTTGGTGTCGTCAAACCTAAACCCTAAACCCAGCAGTCTGGATTGGCTCTTCGATCTCCATGGCCTATGCTGCTTGCTCATCCACCCGGCCGAAAAGTGGGAGTGCTCGAAAAAAGGGCAGCATTTCGTTCGTCTTTAAACTCAAGTCTATGTTTATTTTGGTGTGCCTGAGGCACGACCGAAAAGTGGGAAGATGTCAGGTTTTAGTGGGAAAATGTCAGGTTTTAGTGGGAAAATGTCAGGTTTTAGTGGGAAAGTATCAGGTTGTAGTGGGGAAAGGGTGGGAAATGTTAGGTTGAGGCCACAAAATGTGAGGATGTAGTTATCAATGAAAGGGTGGGAAAAGGTCAGGCTGCAGTGGGAAAATGTCAGGCTGTAGTGCTCCGAACACTGCTTGCCCAGGTTTGCACACCCGATGTCCGATTTGTGAAAGCACCCTCAGTGTGATTTGTGCGACGAGAAACTGCCTTCACTGATGGCGATTATGTGTTTTTTCAGATGATGCATTTGTCAGGTTTCGTTGGGCTTTTGTCAGGTTTTGTTGCGTGTTTTTTTGTCAGGTTTTGTTGCATTTTTGTCAGGTTTTGGTGGGGTTATGTTTGTACATACAAACACTTGAAGAGACCCCAAACAAAGAGTACATGGACGCAAATCCCTGACAACACCTCATCCCTCCATTTTTCTTGGTAATTTTCTTAGATTGCCCCTTCTCGGATTCGAAAGGCAGGTTGTACCTCTAACCCCTACACCCTAAACACTAAACCCTAAACCCTAAATCCTAAGCCCTGAACCCCTAAACCCTTCCTGAAGGTAGGGTTGAGGGTCCACATCTCAAGGAGCGGATCATGGAGTACGCGCGGTTGCGGACGGAGGAGGAGGCGCGGTCTGCGTAGACTAAAAGCCCCTGAAGCCCCTAAACCCCTAAACCCTTCATAAAGGGCTTTCGGGAATTCTTTAGAGGTGTCTTTTCTCACAGTGAAGCTTCAGGTCTTCGGAACTTCAGGTTCGGGACCTAAACCCTGAGTCCTGAACCCTGAACCCTGAACCCTAAACCCTAAACCCTACACCCTAAACCCTAAACCCTAACTGGGTGGCCCTCGGGTTCATTTACCCTTTCTTTGGGTTATGGGGGTTCCCTTGCAAAGTAGCCCACCCGAAAAGGGTGCCCTGATGATGATCTAGTGATTGGGCTACCAAGCTAAAGAGCCCCAAAACGTACTCCCAAAACCCACGTGCTGTGGACTTGCGAGGTCTTCTAGGTGCTGAGGGTTTAGGGTTTTGGGTGGGTTTTCGGGGGCGTTTGAGGCAAACCCTAAGCAATGGACCCAAACTGAAGGGCCCCAAAGCCCTACAAAGTCCTCGGGCGCCTCTTTCCCCCCCGACAGGCCGCCCCTTCCCTGGGCGCGTCCGGCTGCGAGTCGTCCTCTGCTGCGGTTTTCGCGCAGGCCCCGAAACCCTAGACCCGAAACCCTAAACCCCAAAGCCTAAACCCCAAACCCCAAACCCTAAACCCTAAACCCTAAACCCCAAACCCTAACCCTAAACCCCAAAAACCTAAACCCTGAACCGCATGGGGTTTGGGGTTTAGGGCTCATAGGGTTTAGGGTTTGGGGTTTGAGGTTTGGGGTTTCATGGGCTTAGGGTTTGGGGTGCTGAATCAGTCCGGGTATCGACGGCTTCAGTTCTGTTTTTTTTTTTTTTTT
>CAJNDS010002218.1:491997-546997 GCA_905221605.1 Symbiodinium natans
TCCCAATGGAGATAACGTCATTGCCACACCACTCTATTTACATGCACTTTGCAGTTTAGTCGATCCCGTATACCCCTAACTCCCTAAACTTCAAAACCCTAAGCCCCTAATCCCCTAAACCCGAAACCCCCAAACCCCTAAACCCTGAGCCCTAAACCCTAAACCCTAAACCCTAAACCCTTCTGAGCCAGGCCAAGATGTTCACAGCGTCTCCTTGCCAGCGCTGCGGTCCACTGTGAGGGTGCTCTTGCAGGAGGGGGACCCTAGGGTTAAGGGGCTTAGGGTTTAGGGTTTAGGGTTTAGGGTTTAGGGTTTAGGGTTTAGGGGTGTAAGGGTTTAGGGTTTAGGGGGTTAGGGTTCAGGGTGTCGGGTTTAGGGTTTAGGGTTTAGGGGGAGGTTTGTGTTCGAGGGCTTTGGGGAGCGGCTTTCATGTTGTAGGTGTGTTTACGTTTTTTTGCACAGAGGGGATGGATTTTAGTTGATGTTGCGAGGTTCTACTGGGCCCTTATCCCCAAACCCAAACCCAAACCCCTAACCCCTAACCCCAAAACCCTAAACCCTAAACCCTAAACCCTAAACCCTGAACCCCTATATAACCCCTAAACCCTAAACCTTTCGTTCAACAGCAGCCCGGGGTCTGTTGCAGGTGCCCGCAGGGTGGGTAGGGGGTGGGGAGGGAGGCTGAGTGGCATGGGCTGATCCGCGTGGCTCGGGTTTCAGGGGTTTAGGGTTTAGGGGTTCAGGGTAATTTTCTGCATCCCACCTGACCCAAAATATCCAGCAATGATTGACAACAGGATCCGATCTTCTTCGCTGGCACCATCAGCCTCTCGAAGCATTCTCAAGGGAGAGGGGGGGAGGGGGGGCGGAGGGCTGAGTGAGGTGGCCCAGTTTCACTAGTTTTTTTTTGGAATCTTTTCCAGAGGGCTTTATAAGGAACTTCCCAACAATCCTAAACTCCAAAACCCTAAGACCCTAAAACCCTAAAAACCCGAAACTCTACAACCCTAAAACCCGAAAGACCCAAGACCCTAACACCCTAAAGCCCTAAAGCGCGGCCCTAAACCCTAAACCCTAAACCCTTTTTACTTCTAGGCTACTGTTCGGTCCAGAGGTTGTCAGGCTGGGGAGGGGGTTTCTATAGGCTCACCACTGAGGATCCTAGAAGGGGAACGAAATCTTGGGAGCGGGGGGGTGGGGTGCAAGACCCTAAACCCCAAACCCTAAACCCCAAACCCTAAACCCCAAACCCTAAACCCTAAACCCCTAAACCCTAAACCCCTAAACCCTAAGCCCTAATCAGTTTCGGTGGTCCGATTCAGACCCCCAACCTCCTAGGCCAAACTGAACCTTAAGCCCCAAGTATCCTTCTTGGTGGCCAGGCGTAGGAGTTGCGGACACCTGAAGTGACAGTCGCACTTAAAGGGACCCTGTAAACGGAACCCTACACCCACCACCCTCACTCACCCTAAACCCGAAACCCGAAACCCTAAACCCTAAACCCTAAACCCTAAACCCTAAACCCTAAACCCTAAACCCTCAACCCTAAACCCTAAACCCTAAACCCTAAACCCTAAACCCTAAACCACCCAGCGCCAGAGGATCCAATCTGCTCTCCCAACCTCCCAGAGCTTCAGCGGATGGCGTGCAGGCCTCCCGCGAATTTGGTTAACGGTTTGGGGTTTAGGGTTTAGGGTTTAGGGTTTAGGGTTTAGGGGTTTAGGGTTGAGGGTTTGTTTGTTTGTCTGTGTGTGGGTTTCGGGGGTGTATTTAGGGCTTCGGGAGTTTGGCGTTTAGGGTTTAGGGATTTCAGCGTCTAGGCGGAGTTTATGTTTTTTTTGTATATCTTGGCGGGTTCATAGGCGGGGCTCCAGCTTTCTCGGTAAGGTCCGGGGTGAATTGTAGACCTTAAACCCTACCCGAAACCCTAAGCCCTAAACCCTACTTTGTCGGCATATGGGCTTGTGCAGGGAGGAGAGGATGGGCATCTTCAGGTTAGGTCTGTCTGATTTCAGGGTTTGAGAGGTTTACGGTTTAGAGTTTAGGGGCTAGGGTTGCTGGGCTTGAGAGGCTCAGGGTTTAGAGCTTAATCCCAAATCTCTTCTTGCAAGAATGAAGCTTGCGACAGCTTCTGAGCTCTACACTGCTCGTTCTGTGCACACTGGACGTCATGAGCCGTACTTTGGCCAGGGTTGTTTGTGCTAACCCCGAAACCCAAACCCTAAACCCTAAACCCTAAACCCTAAACCCTAAACCCGAAACCCCAAACCCCAAACCCCAAACCCCAAACCCTAAACCCTAAACCCTAAGAGCATGCCACGAGTGAGCTCTGAGGCTTCACATGTGCGTTCCGAACTCCGCGTGGCCCGAAAACCCTAAACATTAAAACCCTCAAACCTAAACCATAAACCCCTACGCCCCTGAGCCCCAAAACCCCAAACCTCTAACCCTGAACTCTAGACCCTAACCCCCAAAGCCCCGAAGCCGCTACACCCCCAATCCCCAAAACCCCAAACTCAACACCTCAAAGAGCACTTGCCAGGCCAGCCCTCTTGCTGAAGAGGAGGCGTGCGCATGGGGGTCTTTGCCTACTGCAGGGGTCGGAATAAGTACAGGTAGTCTTCCCTTAAAGGTTTAGGGTTTAGGGTTTAGGGTTGAGGGTCCCTACATATTTGTACTACAACCCCCAAAACCCTGTTCCAATTGTTCAGGCCCCTCGATTTCTGGCGACTTGCCCCCCCCTTAAGGATCCTCCCGCCCCTGGGAAGCGGTGGTCGAAGAGCCACTCAAGGGTTTAGGGTTTAGGGTTTAGGGTTTGGGGTTTGGGGTTTAGGGTTTGGGGTTTGGGGTTTAGGGTTTACGGTCTAGAGGTTAGGGCCAAAGCTCAGAAGCCCCGAGCTGCCAACGCCTGGAGCTCTCTCGAGCTCTCTCGAGCTCTCTCCCTCCTTCTCTCTCTCTCTCTCTCCCTCTCTCTCTCTCTCTCTCTCTCTCTCTCTCTCTCTAAGCACCACGGCTCCAGCTGATACAGTGTGTAGTAAACTCTCCCATGGTGCGTACATGCCGGCGAGTCTGGTCCCTTCTTCTTTTGACATGGTCCTGGCAATGCACACCAACAAGCCACCGACGGCCCCATATTCTGGGAGCCGAAGCAACACTCCCTTTGCGGACGAGATGGTGGAGGCGGCTAACAAACAGGAGCAGCAGGGGCACGATTGATGCTCAGGAAGCTGAATTGGTCTTCATGCCATGGACTGACTCCGCATTGAGGAAAGAACGCTTCTCTTGGGCTGGAGTTTGGGGTTTGCAGCTCCCTCAGCCCAGTACTTCGGGGGCAGTCATGAGGGTTACACTGCTTCAAAAGGGAAGCCACGCGGCCCCCTCGGGGAGCCGGAGCAGCGCAGAACAGGTATGCATGCAGCTTCCCCTAAGAGAAGCCTCTCTCAAGCCCTCCGTGTGTCAGGACTTGGCCCGGGTGGAGTGCCGCCGGATACTCGACTTCGTTCGGCCGGGCTCCCGGCGGCTACAGCACACCGGAAAGGCAGACTGTGCATGGTTCTTCTTCTTGTGTGCTGGTCTTCAGCGTCCTGCAGGGAGCAGTGAGACTGGCTGCGGCTCTCGCCGAGGGCAATGGGGATTGATGTGTATACATGCAGAGGCAGGTCTCAAGTTCACGCTTTTTCACCCGCCCTCACGGCCCGGCAGACCCCAGTTGAGCAACGCAGACAGACACTTCCGTCTAACTGTGCAGCCCCTAATTTGCAGACCCACGGCCCCTTTGGGATGCCGCCATGGCACAAGCGTAAAGGACACCGAGCGAGGGTGAGGCCCGACGGAACCAGGCGCAGAACACAGGGAGAACTAGAGGCAAGAGCTGAGAGGCAGGAACAAAGAGCAGCGGTGACCCCTCCTCCTCCTCTCGCTCATGCTTCAAGAAGAAGGCCTCCTTCTCCACCGCCGCCCAGCAGGAAGTGTGCCAGAGCAGACCCAGAGGCCGTAGAGGTTGTAGAGGTTGTTGACGTGGAGGACGTTGAAGAGGATCCTCTGAAGGTTCCCGATCTCCACCCACCGCCAAGTGGTGGCCAAGGTCACGAGCTGCGGCGCGCCGACAGGGTACCGGGCCCCTCGTCGAGAGACAGTCGGTCACGGCCCTCTTCGTCTTCGTCCGGGATGGCTCCCTTGGCGACAAGATGTCCTCGGGAGGCGCCGCGAACTCCGGTTTATGGCGAGCGTCGGCGCCGTATCAGTGGGATACTTATAGTTGCATCCTGCGCCACGACGCCGTCCGTCTCCGCGTCCCCATCCTGGGTGACGGCACCTGTGATCTGCGCACGCTGGTCCAGGTAAGGGACTTGCGCCAGCTCGGCGTTACCGAAGGTGAAGTTCTTTATGTGGTCGACACCGACAGGAAGGGCAGGTTTGAAGAGATCCAGTACCCCTCTGGACCCCGAATAAGAGCAGTGCAGGGCCACAATCGACAAGTCCAGGCCAGGCTGGATGATACCCGTATGTATGAGACTCTGACGGCTCGCTCAGTGGTGGGTCTCACTGCCTTTCACGGGACACGCCGTGATCGGCTGGCGGAGATCATGAACAGCGGTCTCCAGGCAGGCGGCCCCCGCGGGGACCGGGCCCACATCCACATGGCCACGAGCATGGATGGGGTTAGAGCAGACTCGGAGGTGGTGCTGGTCATGAACCCCGAAATTCTCCTGGCAGCCGGCCTCACGCTCTTCCGTTCACGCAATGGCTACCTGCTGACGCCAGATGCTATCGCCTGAGCATATCCAGCGCGTCATCCGCTGCAAAAGCATCCAGCAAGGGACACATGCGCCAACCAGTGCATGCAGTGACACCTCATCTTGTCTGTCAGTGCAGCTTTACTCATTTGCTGCCCAGGCTGCTTCCTGCTCTCGGCGCCCGTCTGGGTACCGTCATAGGTCGTGGGCTCGGCACGGAGCAAACGGCAGGCTATACCTGAGTGGGGTGTGGAAGTTCGGATACGTGCCAGCTCCTTTCCGTTGGAGGTGGCATCGACTCACCAGGGCCAGGGTGAGGTGCGCCCTCCCGTCTGTGCAGGGCTTGCAAGTTAGACTGCTAGGTAGTTGCGGAGCAGCCGTTTCATGCCTGCATGCCCGCCGACTTGCGCAGATGGACCAAGATAGAGGTAACTACTGGAGGCCCCACGGGGGACCCCGAAACCGCTATTCGGAGGATGGGACTCGGCGCCGCTCGGCGGGGGAGCTGGCCAAGCGGGCGACCAGAGCTGCTGAGAAGGCGGCCCCCACTCAGGGGACCGCTGCAGCCGAGCCCGCTGCAGTAGCTGCAGCGTCTTCAACTGTAACTGTGCCGCCGGCTACGCAGCAGCGGGTGGAGGCATCTTCTGGCAAGCAAGCCCCAGTGGTATCTGCCATGTCTGCCAACGCACCAGCTTTTTACCCCAAGATGACGCAAGCGGCCCCTTTCCTGGGAGCCGGAGTTCAGACTTCCCAGCAGGTGCCTCCGATGGCTCCGTCACCTGTGCAACAGTCTGGGCATGGTGCCAAAGCTGCCATCACGTGCTGCCCCACTCACACAGCCGACCAGGGCGCTTCAAACGCGCAGGCTTCGGTGTCTTCCACGCCCACACCTTTGCCAGGACCCCCCCAACAGCCTCTCACCAAGGATGTCTCTGGAGGCGCCACAGAACAGCAACATTCCACTGCGTCCCCCCAGAGGGTCGACGGATGGGCCCAGGCGACGCCGTCCAGGGTTGACTGCTCGACGCAGACGGTGCCGCCGCCGCCCCCGCCGCCGCCAAAAAGACACAGGTCAGTGCCGGCGCCAGTCCTGATACCCGCGGTTGCTTTTACAGCCACAGAATCCGAATGTGTTCGAATCTGGGGTATCTTCGACTCTGTCAGAGAGATTTCCCATCGTCTTAAAGCTGCCGGGCATGCTGAGCGGTATCGGGCCTTCTTGGCCAAAGGCAACTACCGCAAGTACCACTCAGCCTTTCACAACTCTCCGGCCACCTCGGGTGTGCCGCGCGTGGGCAACTGGTGCGTGGGTGCTGCGGCGACCTGTCTGCTTCCCGAGGTCCACGTCTTTTTCCCAGGAGACCAGCCGGAAGCTGTGGGAGACGCGACAGAGGCGTGGTTTGGCCGGGAATGTGGTGCGACGCTCCCTCATGAGCCTCTCCAACTTCCACCTCCTGATGTGGGTCTCGATGCCTCCCGATATGAGTGGAAGCAGGACTTCTGTGCGCTGCTCAACCTGACCCACTCTCGCCACGAAGGTATTCCGACAGGCCTGTATAGGAAGCTTCACTGGTGGGACTCCTTGGCAAATAGGGAACTAGCCTTTGCCCAGTTTTTTCCGCGCCCGAGTGAGCTGACGGCCCCCCAAGGGGACCGAGGCGCAGCTGCAGAGCCACTGCGGCCAGGGTGTCGTCACTTTCTCACGCCTGACTCAGACACATCAGCTTCAGTGGCATTTTACGAGATGTGCTGTAGGCAGTTGCTTCGGTTAAAGCTGCGAGTCACACTCGTAAGTTCCTCAAGCCTCTGTCAGGTACGTGGACTGTTTTCGCGGAATCAGGCATGGTGGCTCTGGCCTTGGTTGCTCGCTCTCATGTTCAAGCACTTTCTCAAAGTTAACTTCAGCTGTGTCAGTTATGCAATGTGCCAACGCACGTCGAGCCGTCCCGGTCCCAAGTCCGGGGCTAGACACACCTATGTGTTTCTTCTCGTGATTTTCTCGACCTTGGTGGTGTCTAGTGGTGTGAGGGTTGGTGGTCAGGGTACCTCCCCGCCACCCGGAGGGGCTGGTGCTCCAGGTCTCTCTGTTAACAAGGCTGTCCCGAAGCCTAGAGGTAGGAATGTTCCTGACTTGCTGGCTTCCCCCTACCTTCAAAACTGCAAAACGAGCCTTCCAGAGGGCTCTGCGTCGAGCGCAACTTCATGGTACCACCATGTATCGCGGCCGTTGTCGTACTTTACAGGAACTGGGTGGCCGTCCGGGAGCTGTGTTCACCTCCAAGGGTCTGCCAGGTTCTTCAACTGCTGCTCCCTCCCGCTCCCCCTATGCGAAGCATGGCCCCCGACTTACCGTGCTTACGCTCAATGCGGGCGGTCTCTCGCAAGACGCGTGGGACGAAGTGCAGATCTGGATACATGACCAATGCACTCAGGACATCATCCTCCTGCAAGAAACACATTGGTCACACAGCAATATGTTCTTTCTCCCTCGCTACATTGTGATCCATTCGGGTACTGCTGGCCATCGTCATCAGGGGTGTGCGATCTTACTATCTAAGCAACGATTCACACCCTCGAGAGTGCGGTGGGCGCCCATAGTTCCGGGCCACCTCCTTCACGTGCGGGCCTCTCTGGGAACAAAGCCGGTGGACGTAGTATGTTTGTATCAGCACTGCTGGAGTCACAACGGGGATACTGCCTCGCTTCTGCAACGAAGGGAGCGTCTCTGGGTACAGCTGGACAAACTTCTCGGAGGAGTTCCGCGGCGAAACGTGTTGGTGTTGGGCGGGGATTTCAATGTCGGCGGCCGTATGGATGGTCAAGCGTTCGGCCCAGGCACTAAATCTGCCAGAGCGCCCCCTCCCGACCAGCCACTCTTTCAGAGTCTGTTGCAGACTCACTCCCTGCAAGCAATCAACACTTGGAAGAGTGGCTTACGTGCCTGTACCTTTCAGAATGGAGAAACGTTCACTCAAATTGACTTTCTGATTGGCCATGCACATCAGGTTGATGATATGGCTCGTGGCGCTGAGTCGGACCACAACTGTCCTGTCTTGAAGTGGCGGTACGGTCCTCTGCACCACCCGGTCTATGGGTCGTTTCCTGCCTGTTGGTATGCCACTGCGCCGGCCACTCCCAGTGTGCCGAAACAGGCAAAGCTTAGCCTTGCCCAAACTCCTGAAGCCATTCGAGCCTTCCGCGAAAAACTGGCGCTTGCGTTGCCGAACGCTGAAACGCCGCAGGAGCTTAACGACTGTCTTCAAGAAGCGGCGACACCTCTGATGGTCGAAGAGCCTCGCCCTCCTCTCTCGCATCTTCCACAGGTGCGCGGCTTCGTGGGAGCAATGTGGGAGGCACGGCGTCGTGCTCTCGAGGTTTCTTGGTCGACTGGTCTTTCAGTGCTTCCTCTGAGCCTGTCAAATATTTGGGATGTGGTGGTGCGACTACACTTCACTGCCCGCGTCAGAATGCTGCGCAGTGTCTGGCAGGGCTGGTGCTCGGCTGCGAGATATCTTGCCCTGCGCAGGGCGCTGCGAAAGACCAGTCGTAAGGCGAGGCGGCAAGTGATGGACGACCGCATCTCCGCTGCGGCTCAGGCAGAACAACAAGGGGACCGCTCCGCTCTTTTTGCGGTCGTTCGAACGTTCATGCCCAAACAACCGCGGATGCGGACCCAGCTTCGGGGTCCGGAAGGCGAGTTGCTCTCCTCTGCAGCTGAAGCAGATGCATATGAGGCATACTGTCGTACGGTGTATGCTCCTGCTCTCTCTGCGCGGGAAGAGCTCCCACCGCTGGCACCGCCAGCTGAAAACACTGCGCCGCCCGTGTCCCTAACCCTGGAGCACGTCCTCCAGGCTCTCCGGTCTTTCTCCGCGCGTTCCCCGTCATCTGGCTCCCATCCTGCTCTGCTGATCTGCCCTCACCTCCATCGGCTCTACTTGCGGGCCAGGCCTCCAGCGGCTGTTTTCCCCCCGCTTTGGGCCGACTCCTGGCTGACTTGGTTGCCTAAGCAGGGGAAGACGGGTACCACCCCAGCGGAGCAACGCCCCATATCCCTGACGGATTTCGGGGGGAAGGCGGTCACCAAGGCGTTCACCTCCCAACTCCAGCCCACTCTTCGGGAGGCGTTGGCTCCGTGGCCGCAATTTGCTTATCTCGGTGGTCGATGCATTGAGCACGCCATCGCCAGAGTAACGGCCCACTGTGTGGCAGTTCGGGATCGTCTTGCTTCCGGAAGAGTGACCCTGAAACAGCGCAGGGCCGGCAGTGGCCCACAGGGCCAATGTTATGGGGGAGTTATGGTTAGTGTTGACTGCTCCAAGGCCTTCGACACGGTCGATAGGCAGGTCCTTAAATCGGAGCTGTGCAGCGCAGGAGTCCACCCTGAGGACGTTGACTTCATTATGCGCATGCACACGGCCATCTCCTATCACCCTGTGCCCAAGGATCCCCGCCGCGCGGTTCACAGCACACGGGGTGTTAGGCAAGGCTGCGCTTTAGCTCCATCTTTATGGTCGCTCATCACCGTTGCCTTACTGCGTGCCCTCGCGGAGAAATGCGGCACCCAATGGGTCACCGACCTTGTCACTATGTATGCGGACGATCTCCTGGAAACCTGGGAGGTGTACACCAGAAAGGACCTGGATCTGCTCATGCAGGCTGTCAGTCAGAGCTTTCAGCTGCTGGAAGCGCTCGGACTGCAAGTCCAGCCACAGAAGACCAAAGTGGTCCTCGCGCTTAGGGGAAGGCAAGCGCGCCTTTGGATACGTCGAGACACCTTGGACACCCCCGATGGCAGAGTCCTTCTTATCCCGACCCCCAACGGGAAGCCACACCATCTGCCAATTGTGTCCTCCATCAAGTACCTGGGGGTAGTTCTCAGTTATGGCGACTTTGAGGGCGCCACGCTGACACATCGCCTGTCCTGCGCAGAAGCAAATCGCTCTCGTATTCTCCGTATCCTTCACTCCCGATCGGTTAGCTTGCGGCGTAGAGTTCAGCTGTGGCGGGCGTGCGTCTTCTCCTCAGCCGTGTATGGCCTGCACGTTGTTGGCCTTTGGCCCAAGCATCTCCGCAGGCTGACCGTTGCTCTGGTCAGACACCTTCGGGCAATCGCTGGTAGCCCCTGGAGGCGATCCGGCAGAGGAACCAAACTCTAGTCGAATCTAGCTGGAGTACCAAAGACCCGCAGGTCTCTCATCCCAGGGTTCTAGGTCGACTCCGAGTGGTAAATGAAGCCCTGACCCGACTCTCAAGTTCGCTTCGGGCCCAAACTGAGGCTGTTCAAGGCGAGCTCGTCGATCAGGTGCTGCCCTCTCCGCCACGATCTCGAGAGGGAGCTCCGTGGGGTCAGCTGGTACACAGCTCGGGCGGGCTTAAGGAAGCTCTCTTCCACTGCTGGCATTGCGACCTGTGCTTCGCAGAATTGGCTGCCTTGAAGCGTCATTTGCAAGATGCCCATGATGCTCACACCCTGCCGGTATCCTCGGAAACGGGTTTTCGGGAACATAGTGTGGGAGGGATGCCGGTCTGTGCGCATTGTCAAGCGGATCTGGTGTCGTGGAATAATTTCAAGCGCCACCACCGCTACAGACACTGTCCAGTGCTGTGGCTGCGGACCCAACAGTCTCAAGATGTCTCCCCTCCTCAGGACGATCCTCCCCCCGTCCCTCCTGTCCCGATGGAGTCATCCACTCTTTCTGCTCCTCAGGCTTGGATTCCTCTCGCAGACTGGCCACAGCTCCGCGACGCCCCCATGAGTCAATGGCTTGAGATCTTCCGAATTCCCTCGGCAGCTCAGATCTTACGTGAGGGCTGTGCCCAATGTGGGCAATGGCTGGTCAGTATAAAAAGCATCAAACTTCACTATAAGCACGTGCACCCAGACATTTACGCCGCATGGGCCAAACCGGCTGCTGCTGATTGTAGGAGATTTGGACGGGTGCTCTCGCCGTGCCCGCACTGTCACCAGTCGATCACACGCACTGATATTCACTGTAGCACTTGTCCGGCTCTGTGGCAGGCGAGACTAGTTAGCTATCTCAAAGCAGTTGAGAGTTTTGGAGCAGAACTGTTATGTTCTTTGTCTTCAGCTTTGCTAGGGTAGGTGGAGTATGCTGCAAAGTCGTCCCTGCCTGCTGGTAGTGTCGCTACGGGGCAGGGTTTGGGACGTACTGCGGGCATTTTAATGCGAGTACGGAGATGTCACAGTACAGCCAACTGGGCCGGACTCTTCATCGGGTCTGTCTCCCTTTCCGCGCTAGGTACTCGACAGAGTGCTGCGATTTCAAAGTCAAAAGTCTCTCTCTCTCACTCTCTCTCTCTTTCTCTCTCGCCTAAACCCTAAACCCTAAACTCTAAGCCCTAAACCCTGAATCCTACATCCTAAACCCCTAAATAACCTCTCTCTCACACACAAAGCCCTAGACACCCACGCCTTCGTAAGGCGGCCTCAATCTTGAGCATGCGAACGCCTGAGCCCTCAACCCGAGATCCGAAACCCCCAGCCCCACACCCTGAATCCCTCAAACCCTAAGCCGTCCAAAGCAATTAAACCCTTACACCCCAAAGCCCCTAAACCTTAAACCCTAAACCCTAAACCCTAAACCCTAAACCCTAAACCCTGAACCCTGAACCCTGAACCCTGAACCCTGAACCCTGAACCCTGAACCCTGAACCCTGAACCCTGAACGCTGAACCCTGAACCCTGAACCCTGAACCCTGAACCCTAAACCACCCAAACCAAAAATCCCCAAACCCCTAAAGCCTAGCAGCCATCAGCCCCATCCGTGCCAGGCCCTTTGGCAATGCCTCCGCAAGGTAGGGTTTAGGGTTTAGGGTTTAGAGTGAAGGGGGTCGGGTTTAGGGTTTAGTGTCTAGGGTTTAGGGTGCCAAGGGGCGTTTCGGCTGTTTGTCTTTGGGTTTCAGGCTTGTGGCTTTCGGGCTTAGGTCATAGGGACTCAGGATTTTCAATGGTTTTCGAGCTCGGGGTTGACGGACTTGTGGTTAGGATTCAGGGGTCTGGGTTTGGGATTTTCTAAAGGAGGGACCCTGGTAAGGGCCTTATTAGGGGTTTTTCAGGGGCTACTTGGGTATATCGGGGCTATATATGGCATACATACGGGTTATCCAGGAGAATAAGTGTTAGGGTCCCTTCTAGGGGTCCCTCATGACTTGGGGGTTCGGAGCTAGGGGTTCGTGTGAAGGTTTCCTGGTTATTGAATTGCAGACGTGCTCTTTGCTCTTTGTCCGCAGTCACCGAAAGCTCAGGTCGGGTCGAGGGTTTATAGGGTTCAGGGTTTAGGGGTTTCAGGTGGGGAGGGGCTCGTCATGTCGAGGCAGGGTCGGTTTGGTCCGATATCAGAAGCTGGATCATGATGTGATGAGCAATCTCCTCGCCTGCTGTTTTGCCCCACGTAGGGTACCCCGAAAAAACCCCCTCCCCACCCAAAAAGGAGAGACAAGCATCCTGATCACAGAAAACCCCCCTCCAGAAGGGTGCCCTAAACCCTCCCCGCCTCCCCCCCCCCCCCCCCCCCCCCCCCCCCCCCCCCCCCCCCCCCCCCCCCCCCCCCCCCCCCCCCCCCCCCCAATTGTGCCAGGCCCGACTAGAAGGCCGCGTGGCGGGCCTGGCACAGGGGCTGGATGCAGCGGCTCTGACCCCGGATGCTTCCGGTTTGCAGGGTTTTACAGGATTTAGGGTTTACTAAACCCTAAATGTTGTAAACCCTGTAAACCCTGTAAACCCTCAACCCTAATAGGGTTTAGGGTTTACAGGGTTTAGGGTTTGGGGTTTAGGATTTAGGATTTAGGGTTCAGGGTTTAGGGGAGTCTACCAGGGAGCTTAGGGTTTAGGGTTTATACATGGCTCTTTGCAGGATTTTGGGGTTTAGGGTTTCGGGGCTTAGGGTTTCATACGACTTAGGGAGTGAAGAGATATGCCCAAGCAAGTGAATGTAGGCCAAGTCTTAAGGGGTAAAAGGAGGGACCACTGGAAGGGACCCTTCATCTTATTCCCCTATATCTACCATATACCTAAGTAGCCCCTACTGAATATGCCCTAAATAAGGTCCCTTATAAGGGTCCCTCCTTTTGTCCCGTGAATGTGGGCCAAGAGCTGTGCTCTGTAAGGACCCTAAACCCTAAACCCTAAACCTTAAATCCTAAACCCTAAACCCTAAACCCGAAACCCTAAACCCTAAACCCTAAACCCTAAACCCTGAACCCTGAACCCTGAACCTGAAACCCTGATCCCTGAACCTTGAACCCTAAGGTGGAAGAGAACGGCTTAAACTTCAGCCAAGGAGAGAGTTGCTTGGCAGAAATGCTCGTTGAAGGAAAGTACTTGTAGGTTCAGCCCTAAACCCTAAACCCTAACCCCTAAACCCTAAACCCTAAACCCTAAACCCTAAACCCTAAACCCTAAACCCTAAACCCTAAACCCCAAAGCCTAATCCCTAAACCCTAAACCCTAAACCGTTTACCGGGGTTTACCATATCGGGGGCTGGGTGAAACTCTGAACCCTAACCCGAAAGCCTAAACCCTACATCCAAAACCCTGAGGGTTGAGGGTTTATTGTCAAGGGTTTATGGTTTATGGTCTGGGATTTAGGGTTTATGGTTTAGGGTGTAGGGTTTCTGTGCAACAGTTTCACAAGTTCCGCGAAGATCATCCTCACAAATGGAATCGTAACAGAAGGCGCCTCTGTTCAAGTGTTGCATGGTAGTTCTTGTTGCGGGGACCTCCGTACATCCCCAGTAAACCCTGAACCCTGAACCCCACACTCCTAAGCCCTAAGCCCTAAGCCCTGAACCCTTCAGTAACCCGAAACCCTGAAACCCAAACCCCTAAACCCCTAAACCCCTAGACCCCTAAACCCCTAAAGCCCTAAATCCCAAACCCCTAAACCCCTAAAACCCTAAACACCCAAACCCCCGAACCCCTAATCTTCTAAACCCCTGAACCCCCAAACCCCTCTGAACCCCTCTGAACCCCCAAAAAACCAAGCCCTCAACCCCAAGCCCTAAACCCTAAACCCGAAACCCCAAACCCCATACCCCTAAAAGCCTAAACCCCTAAACCCTGCAGACTCCACATTCCAAGGACAGCTGCTGTGCCTCGCACGGGTTCTGATGGAGCGGACGTCGCCTGGCCAAAGAGTTTGGGGCTTAGGGTTTATGGCGTAGGGTTTAGGGTTTAGGCTTTAGGCGGTTAGGCACCCCCTCGACTAAACTCAAGCCCCCCCAAACCCCCTAAAAGAGCAGTCTGCCAGCCTTTCCTGGTAACACGCATGATCGGCGCGCGTATGAGAATGCTGACCCCCAGACCCTGAACCCTCAACCCTCAACACCAAACCCCAAGCCCTAAAACCCCAAACCCCAGATTCCAAGCCCTAGATCCCAACCTGAACTGCCCTAAACGCTAATCCCTTAAACCCCCTTACATCCCCGAAAGCCCCGAAAGCCCTAAACCCCAAACCCCAAACCCCAAACCCTAAGCTCTAAACCCTAAACCCTAAACCCTAAACCCTAAACCCTAAACCCTAAACCCTAAACCCTAAACCCTAAACCCTAAACCCTAAACCCTAAACCCTAAACCCTAAACCCTAAACCCTAAACCCTAAACCCTAAACCCTAAACACAGCCAGGGAAGATGAGGAGCCCCCTCTTGGGCCCCCACTGCTCCTCTGTGACGAGCCGACAGCGGCTTGCGATCTTGCGACGGAGCCTTGAGGTGAAAACCATGAAATTTAGGGTTGTATTTTGTTTTCTTGTCATTTTGTTGGTTTGTGGTTTTTAGGGGCTTTTTGGGGTTCTTATGGTTTTTTTGGGGTTTTGTAGTGGTGCTCTTGGGGGCTTTTTAGGAGTTTTTTCGGGTCCTGATGGCTTTTAGGGTTTTTTTTAGGTCTCGTTAGGGGATCTTTCGGAGTTTCTAAGGGCGGGTTTAGGGCTTTTGGTTTTAAGGGCTTCAGGGTTTTTTGGTGGTTTAAGGCTTCAAGGGTTGCTTGAGGTGGACCAGGGCTCTGAGGTTTTGGGGTTTTGGGGCTTAAGGGTGAGGGTTTGGGGTTTAGGGTTTAGGGTTTAGGTTTTAGGGTTTAGGGTTTAGGGTTGTTTAAGGTTTTTTAGGGGTTTAGGGGATTCAAGGGTTGTTTAAGGGTTGAGAAGTTTAGGGGTTTCAAGGGTATATCCCTTTCTCTGCAGACATTCTTTGTTTCAAGGATCGGCACATCCACGACACGCTGCTGCATGGCCTTGACAAGGACGGGCGTGAGCTGCGACTTGGGTGTTGGTCCTCCTTCTTCTTCTTCTTTTTGTTTTGACTCCTGTTGAGGATTTATAGGGTTTATACTCTTGTTGAGGGTTTATAGGGTGTACAGGGTTTACAGGATTTATGGGGTTTATAGTTTAGGGTTTAGGCTTCTTTTCTCTTTTTCTACCTCTTCTCGTTGAGGGCCCTTCGCGCGTTCGTCTTCCTCTTGCCGGATGTATGGGGGTCCTTTGGGAGGGGGGGTTCAAGGGGGGTACGTAACTCCAGGTTCCCTAACTATACTCCCCACTACTCCCGAAGGCTCCCTAAGCTTCCCTACGCCTCCCTAGGCACCTACCCCGGCATGAACCCCTAAATCCTAGACCCCTAAACCCTAAACCCTAAACCCGAAACCCTAAACCCTAAACCCCGAACCCTAAACCCCAAGCCCTCTGTATGATGGGACGTTTCTGGTGCGGCTTGGGAGCTTGCAGACTTGTGTCAGGAGGTTTGGAGATTCGGTTTCGGCCACTCCTGAGCCTTCCCCCTTAGCCCTAAACCCCAGCCCTAAACCCTAAACCCTAAACCCTAGCCCTAAACCCTAAACCCTATGAACTTTATAAACCCTGTAAACAATAAATTCAACCCCCGAAGGACTGGACGCTGGTCGTGGTTTGCCATCGTCTCCACTACGTGCATGAGCCGCGTTCTCAGGGGATGGGACGGAAGACTTCGGGACGCCAACTGGGTTTAGGGTTTAGGGGGTTTAGGGTTTAGGGTTTAGGGTTTAGGGTTTAGGGTTTAGGGTTTAGGGTTTAGGGTTTAGGGTTTAGGGTTTAGGGTTTAGGGTTTAGGGTGCGCGTAGGGTTCAGGGTTTAGGACTTAGGTTCACGTTTGAAAGATTGCCCAGTAATGCCCTTCTCTTCGGGCAGTAAACGGCTAGGGGGCTTATTAGGGTCAAGGATGCCAAGTCGTACCTTTCATTCCCCTTTTTTGTAGGCAGAGGGGTCTCTTATAAACCAGCTTAAGCCCAACAGGGTTTAGGGCTTAGGGCTTAGGCTTAGGGCTTCTTAATCCCCCCCCCCCCCTTTCCCCCCCCCTTTCCCCCCCCTTCCCTTGCCTGCTTGGAGGAACGATCGGGTCCAGTTTAAGGGCCCTTACTAAACCCTAAACCCAAAGCCCTAAACCCTAAAGCCTAAACCCTAAACCCTAAACCCTAAACCCTAAACTCCCAAGAAGGCCCAAAGATCCCCAAAACCCGAAGAACCTGACATACTCGCTTCGAGCACAAATCCCAGGTTCGACAATGTCTTCGTCTTCGAAGAGGGGCGCGTAGTGGAAGAAGGAGCCGGGGTGAGGGTTTAGGGTTTGGGGTTTGGGGTTTGGGGTTTAGGGTTTAGGGTTTAGGGTTCAGGGGCATAGGGGCATAGGGGCTTAGGGTACAAGGGGATAAGGGGCTCTGAGGGAAGTTATATGATATATGTTCCCTGAATATGGTCCCTTACCTTCCTTAAAGGGTTCTGAGGTATGGGCCGTGTAACTACCCCTAAGAGGGGTTTACAGGTTTGTACATGTGTGCGACAGGGGTTTGTAGGGTGTGAAGCGTATGGTCTAGGGTTCAGAAAGTTCCCCTAGAGTCTACTCAACTTAGGGAACCTCTGCTGTGACTTTGGTACTCATTTAGTTCCAGTAAACCCTAAATCCTGAACCCTACAGGGTGGGGCCCCCTTACTATACTAACTGTAGTTAAGGGACTTATAACCTAACTTAGGGTCCTTATAACCCAATTTAGGGGCCCTTATAAGTCTACTTATAACTAGGGGGCCCCACCCTGTAAACGCTAAATCTGAGCCCTTAAACCCGTCAGCAAAACTCGGATCGTCGGCCCTCTTGCCTGAGCCCTTGCTTTTTGAGGCCGTGGGTTTTGGACGTTTAGGATCTTCAGGTTCACTGAGGGTTTAGGGTTCAGGGTTTAGAGTTTTAGGGTTTAGGGTGTAGGGATTTCGGGTTTTGGCCCCAGAAAGGTGCTGGAAACAGATGCACTCGATTGAAGGGCTTGTGGCTCCCTGGGATTCGGACTTGGTACGTGGTCTCAGAGTTAAGAGGGCTTAAGAGGGCTTCAGAGAGTCTAAGAGTTTCAGAGGCTGGGTTTTGGAGTACTGTACTTTAATACTTTTTTTGGTTCTGGATTCCTATTATAGCTACTTATACCTAAAAGTATATACTTTTTTTCCAGGGTCTACTCCAAAGGTAGGGAGGGACTTGCGGTCTCGGAGCTTCTGGGATTTAGGGGGTTTTCGGGTGTCGGGGTTTCGGGCTTCGTCTTGTTTGGGTGGAATTCAGCACAGGCCTATGGAAGGCCTAGCTTGGGATGGTCCCCTGATACTGACAGTCCCCATTAGTACCCTACTATCGTCCCGATAAATTGCTGTTCGTATAAGGGGCGAACATCCCAAGGCCTAACCAGGCTGTTTCTTCGGGAGGCGCCAACACACATAGGTCGCTCCCCATACCTGAGATGCCCTAGAAACCCTACACCCGAAACCCGAAACCCTAAACCCGAAACCCGAAACCCTAAACCCTAAACCCTAAACCCTAAACCCTAAACCCTAAACCCTGAACCCTGAACCCTGAACCCTGAACTCTGAACCCTGAACCCTGAACTCTGAACCCTGAACCCTGAACCGAGCCAAAACAAGGCAGAAGCCCAGAAGGCAAGCACCCTTTCATGGAGGTCGTCCCTTGGGATGTTCCCCCTTTTACTAGCAGTCCTTCATAGGGAGTATCAAGGGTTTTAGGGGTGTTTAGGGTTTAGGGTTTAGGGTTTAGGGTTTAGGGTTTAGGGTTTAGGGTTTAGGGTTTAGGGCTGTTAGCATACGAGGAAAGCATCCCAAGCTCTGACTCTCTGCAACGCACAGGATCTCCAAAGGACCTGCTGGCCGATGGTGCTGAGGTCCTTTGTCGCACCTTGATGCCCTTGTATCCCTAAAATGCATACCAAAAAGTTTAGGGTTTAGGGTTTAGGGTTTAGGGTTTCGGGTTTCGGGTTAGGGGTTTGGGGTTTAGGGTTTACGGAACCCATAAACTCGGAAAGCTCTAAGACCCCCCCCCCCTCTCATCCCGGCCCTAAGTGGGGTTTGTGGAAGCTCCGCGCTTTAGTGACGCAGGCGTTCCGGATGTGCGTCCTTAGCTTTTTAGGGTTTAGGGTTTAGGGCTTAGGGCTTAGGGCTTTCGAGCCGTCAAGCTAGGGTTCTTGGAGCTTCAGGGTTTCTGGAAGCCTTTTCAACCCGAATTCTGGAGGCCCAAACCCTGAACCCCAAGCTCCAAACCCTAAACCCCAAGCCCTAAACCCCAAACCCTAAACCCTTTCTGCTTTAAACCCCAAACCCTAAACCCTTTCTGCTTAACTCCACGAGAGGCTGGCCACCCCTCACAAGGGCTTCTGACGAAGATGTGCCGCCAGCAAGGAGTGTTGTAGAAGGACTCTGAACCCTAAACCCTAAACCCTAAACCCTCAACCCTAAACCCTAAACCCTAAACCCTAAACCCTAAACCCTAAACCCTTTTGATTCCTGGACGTCTCTGGGACCTAGCGAAGCCCCTCAGTCTGAGCTGCCACAAAGCCTGGCAGCCTGGATCTCGGGATTCCTGTGGCGTTGAAGCTAGGGTTTAGGGTTTAGGGTTTAGGGTTTAGGGTTTAGGGTTTAGGGTTTAGGGTTTAGGGTGTAAAGTTTAGGGTTTAGGGTTTAGGGTTTAGGGTTTAGGGTTTAGGGTTCAGGGCTTAGGGTTCAGGGTTTTGGGTTTAGGGTTTAGGATTCAGGGTTCAGGGTTCAGGGTTCAGGGTTTAGGGTTTAGGGTTTAGGGTTTAGGGCTTGATGCTTTGGGAGTGCGGTGATGTCTTTTGAGGCAGCAACAGAGCAACTGTAGTTCTTACTGGCACCTGAACCCTAAACACCCTCTGACCCTATAAGGCCTATGAACCCTATGAATCCTATAAACCCTACATAAACCCTACTGAATAAATCCTACATACACCCTTTAGGACCTAAAACCCTATACAAACCCTACATAAACCCTGAATAAACCCTATAAAGCCTAAGCCCTATACTGCTCAAACCTACCCATGTGAGCGCTGGGGGGCTTGGGATGTCGCCCGTGCGACAGACGGCTTGGACAAAATGGGCGTGCAGGGCTTAAGGTTTAGGGTTATGGCGGTATAGGGTTCTAGGGTTTAGGGTTTAGGGTTTAGGTTGGGGTTTAGGGTTTAGGGTTAGGGTTTAGGGTTTAGGGTTTAGGATGGTTTGGACGGGGTTTGGGGATTTTACAGGCTTCGGTTCCTCTATGAAGGTGCGACAGGGCAGGCTTGGAACCGAAACAGGGTCCTCTTCGCGTGCATGCGGTGGATTTTTTTGTTTGTGACCTTAAGCCCTAAACCCTGAACCCTGAACCCTCCACCCTAAACCCTACACCCTGAGCGGGTGGACTTTGAGAGAATGGATTCCTGGGACTGAGTCCCAGCCCCTGGTGAAAGAGCCCGACGATCACAGGGGGGGGGCGCTAGTTTAGGATTGAGGGTTTAGGGATTTTCAGGCTTCAGAAACCCGCCTTCTCTGTTGCACATCCCTCGTGCAGGACTGCCTGCGGCAGAAGAAGGAGGGGCGCACGCTGATTCTGATGCTGGTCTGAGCTGGCTTAGGGTTTAGGGTTTAGGGTTTAGGGTTTAGGGTTTAGGGTTTAGGGTTTAGGGTTTAGGGTTTAGGGTTTAGGGTTTAGGGTTTAGGGTTTAGAGTTTAGGATTTAGGGTTTAGGGTTTAGGGCTTCTAAACAGGAACTCCTAAACCCTGAAGCCTAAGCATCGTGCCGTTTGGTTTTTGCATCCTTCTTCCGCGAGGCTGGACATCTTGGGGGAACCCTAAAAACCCTAAACCCCAAACCCCAAGCCCTAAACCCTAAACCCTAAACCCCAAACCCCACACCCTAAACCCCAAACCCCAAACCCTAAACCCTAAACCCTTGGCCCAAGCAATCAGTCAGTCAGGCTCAGCCTCCGCCAAGGATGCTATTGGGTTTACCGGTTCCTGGTTTCCCACTTCTTGGGGGTTGGGCTGTGAAAGGTTTGGGGTTTAGGGTCTAGGGGTTAGGGTTTAGGATTTAGGGATCAGGGTTTAGGGTTTAGGGCTTGGGGTTCAGCATCTCAAGTTCGAGCATTCACTAGTTCAGCTCGCGACTTCGGTTTTGAATATCTACCCAACCACTCATTGGATCCCAGAACATTAGGAGCAGATTTTACTTTACTGTTCCAGTGCCATAAACCCACCCACACGATTTGTCGTTAATTTAAGTTTCAATGACTTCGTGGTTCAAGGCCAATCGTTCGTGGTTCACGGCAAGGCTGTTCGAGGGTGGGAGTCCTCCAGTCCTCTCAACCAAGCCCGAAAAAGCAAACCGGGCCAAAAAACACACGGAGCCGATCGGCTCCTGCAGCCCTCTCAGCCAAGCCCCCACCCAACAAAGGCCCAGATAAGTTTCGTAACAGCTCGGCTCCTCTCAACCAAGTTCAAGGCCATGAGGTTAGCAAAATTTGGGGCGTTTTTTGTTGTGTCCTTTCATGTCAAGGCTACGGCAGCGCAAGCAAGCGATGCAGTGGCAAGAAACTGAGGTTAACAAAATTAGGTGTTTTTTTCTTGTGTCCGCTCGTTTCAAGCATAGGCATTTAAAGCTGAGATGATTGGAGCAATTGTTGGTTTTTGTCCGGGAATTGTTGGTGCTTGCCTGCGAATTGTTGGTGCTTGTCCGCGAGTTGATGGTGGAAAACCACGAATCCAGTAGCCATTGAGTATACATAGGTTTCAGAGGGTTTACTAAAACCTAGGGTTTGCGGTTTAGGGCTACTTGCTCTCTGGTGGGTAAAGAAAGATCCCCCTACAGAGGAAGACTCCGGTGGCATGACAAACGAAAACGCTTGCCCTAAACCCTAGACCCTAAACCCTAAACCCTAAACCCTAAACCCTAAACCCTAAACCCTAAACCCTAAACCCTAAACCGGAGAGATGAGTGTCTTGCTACTCAGGACGACACATTTCATGGACGAGGCTGGCAGAAAGCAGGGCTCAGCTTTGAGGGCTCATGGTTTCCATCGAACCCTAAAGTTCAGGGTTTAGGGTTGAGGGTTTAGATTACATAGCCCTAAACCCTAAATCCTAAACCCCATACACTCTCGGCCCTTAAGGGTGTAGAGGTTCCCCAAACCCCAAACATCGCCCAAGTTGAGTCACTTCAGCTGGTGCGAGGCGGAGACGCTCGGGGATCGCATTGCCATCATGGCCGTTCCGGTCTCGGCTAGTAGGGTGGCAGGCTAAAAGGGTTTCGGGGCTTGGAGTGTCGGGGCTTGGGGTGTAGGGGTTTGGGGTTTGGGATTTAGGGTTTTGGGCGGGTTTAGGGTTTAGGATTTGGGGTTCAGCGTTTTGGGTTTTAGGGATTTGGGGTTTAGGGCTTGCTTAGGGTTCACAAGCCCTCTCTGCGTCCGCACGTAGCACAGCATCTGGCACCTCATCACATCAAGTCTCCTGACTTTGTTGCTCCAAATGCTGCGTAGGCTGCCCTTGTGGATCTGTTCTGGGCAATGCTCGTAATCCGACACCCTAAACCCTAAGCCCAGTGCAAGCCTTTAGTGTTCCGAAAGGCCACCCTCAGTCCCAGCCGCTCGATGTTCGACCCTACAGACTGTAGACCCTAAAGAGCCCAAACCCTGGGTGAAGTTGAAGAAGTTCCTGTATGCTTGGAGGTTCATGGTACTTATGAACCAAGGATAACTGTGCTTATAAGTGTACTTGTAGGGTGTAGGGTTTAGGGTTGGGTTTAGGGTACTTATATATACGTGCGCTTATAACCATACTAGGGGCTTAGAAGTGGGTTATAAGTACAGCTATAATTGGCTAGTTTGTGCCATGAACCTCCAAGTGTGGTTTGGTTTTTGTGCCTGAACTCTGACTGAAGGGTTTAAGGCACTTATCGGGCTTTTATAGGGTTTAGAGGCTTTGCAGGGCGCATGGGGCTTACAGGGCATACTTATACTGCTTGTGGCGGCTTTTGTAGGGTTTAGGGTTTAAACCCTAAGCCCTAAGCCCTAAGCCCTAAACCCTAAACCCTAATCCCTAGACCCTAAACCCTAAACTCTAAACCCTAAACCCTAAACCCTATAGACAGTTCAGGGCTCAGGGAGTGTAAGCATGTCGCCAAGGCGGGCAAGGTCAAGTGCGTGGGCTCCGCGCTGTTCTTGAAGTCCCAGCGACTCGCGCTGTCAGAGGGGGAGTTTTGGGCTGTAAGGTTCTAGGGGTTCGAGTTTTTTTTTTTTTTTAAGGGTTGAGGGTTTAGGGTTTAGGGTTCAGGGTTTAGGGTTTAGGGTTTAAGATTTTGCGCGTTCTAAGAGTTCTAGGGCTTCGGGGTGCTCGGGGGTCTAGGGCTTCAGGGGTTCTTGGGGTGCGTTCCACACACTGCCGGGTTCCTGTTTTGGAGCGGGCTTCCTGCTGAGGGTTTAGGAAATATTGGGTTCAAGGGTTTAGGGTTTCAGAGTTTCAGGTTTGGGAGTTTAGGGTTTAGGGTTTAGGGTTTAGGGTTTAGGGTGGTATGAAGGGACCCCCCCCCCCCCCCCCAAATTTTGGAACATTCACATGATCCTTGGCTTTTCTGCCACTCCCAGAACATAGGCCCGAAGCACCAAAAGCCCTAGACCTGAATCCTCAAACCTCAAACCCTGAACCCGAAACGCTGAGCCCTAAATCTTAAACCCTAAAATCTAAACCAAGAGCCCTAAACCCTAAACCCTAAACCCTAAACCCTAAACCCTAAACCCTAAACCCTAAACCCTAAACCCTAAACCCTAAACCCTAAACCCTAAACCTTAAACCCTAAACCCTAAACCCCCAGTGCCGTTTCTCCTTGCAGGTACGGGGTCGGCTACACCCTCACCATTGCCAAGACTCCCCAGCCAACGGCTCCATACTCAGAGAGTCAGGGGCCCACAACGCCCTAAACCCTAAACCCTAAACCCTAAACCCTAAACCCTAAACCCTAAACCCTAAACCCTAAACCCTGAACCCTAAACCCTAAACCCTAAACCCTAAACCCTAAACCCTAAACCCCAAACCCCAAACCCCAAACCCCAAGCCCCAAACCCCAAACCGCCCCAAAGAGGCCGAGCAGTCGAGGGCCCTGGACTCCCTCATCCACGCCCGCTGCACGCGCGCGGAGCGCCTGAGCGACGTAGGCCACTACGGGGTTTAGGGTTTAGGGTTTAGTGTTTCGGGTTTCGGGTTTAGGGTTTGGAGTTTAGGGTTTGGGGTTTAGGGTTTGAGGTTTGGGGTTTGGGGTTGAGGGTGTGTGTTTTGGGGTGAGTGTTTTGGCTTTTTGAGGGTTGGGGGTTTTAGCGTTTTCAGGGCTTTCGGTCTTTTCAGGGTGTGGAGGATATATGCATGTGTATATATGTATATACATATAATCCAAACATTTTCAAGATGTTTTTGGGCGTTTTCGGTTCAGGCATCAGGGTTTAGGGGGGCTGAGGCTTTCTGATTGCTTGGGGCCGAGGTTACAAGCCCGCCAGGGTTCTGAGGCTCTGTGTAGGGTTTCGGGTTTAGGGCTTGGGGTTTAGGCTTTAGGGTTTAGCTTTAGTGTTTAGGGTTTAGGGTTTAGGGTTTAGGGCTTGGGGTTTGGGGTTTAAGGTTTAGGGTTTGGAGCTTGGGGTTTCGGGGGGCAAGAGCATGAACCTTCGAGGGGCTTGGATTCTGTCGCAGAGCTCTCCGTGCCGCGTGAGTTGGAGTCTCAAGGCATAGGTGTGGACAAGACCTCAAGGGGAGTAAAGGTTGAGGGCTTAGGGTTTAGATACATAGAATCGCAGCGAATACACGGCCCTTTCTGTGCATACTACGTAGAATCGCAGCTCTTTCCCCAGAATACATGGGTGCATGTATGGACCACGTCCACTGGACTCTTACTTTGCAGGGGACCACAAGAAACGCGCCATGGACTGCCGCTGCTGCAACAATGTGGGCGCGGGCTCCAACTTCCAGTTGATCCTTAGGGATTTTGTGTGGAATATTTTGTGTTGATTTTTTGGGCATTGTAATTCCGAAGAAACAGCTAGAATTTCAGAATTTTTTGTGTACTATAATTCCGAAGAAGAAGCTAGAGTTCATAATTTTGCATAGGGTTCCCCAAGATCCCTAAAACCTAAACCCCTAAACCCCAAAACCCCAAAACCCCAGACCCCAAACCCTAAACCCTAAACCCTAAACCCTAAACCCTAAACCCTAAACCCTAAACCCTAAACCCTAAACCCTAAACCCTAAACCCTAAAACCCTAAACCCTACAGTAGAGGATCTACGTGGCGGCGTGCATCACCTATATCCTAACCTCTTTGGCAGAGTTCCTGGCTCGTGAGGAGGCAGGGAGGCTTGGTCACTTCAGCGGTAGCCCTTTTTCCATTGTTTTGGGGGTTTAGGGTTTGGGGTTTAGGGTTTAGGGTTTAGGGTTTAGGGTTTTAGGGGTTTAGGGGTTTAGGGGTTGAGGGGTTTGGGGGTTTCGGGTTTCGGGTTTCCAACCCCTAAAAAGGGTACCCTTCTAGTCACGTGGTTGCTGAGCTACCCTGGATGCTGATCCTGTCCTTTATGACCATAAACCCTAAACCCTAAACCCTAAACCCTAAACCCTAAACCCTAAACCCTAAACCCTAAACCCTAAACCCTAAACCCTAAACCCTAAACCACCAAGGATGCTGATCCTTTCCTTTATGACCATGTGCCTCCTCCTGGTCCTCGCGGTGCTCTGGATCATCATGCTCGCCTCCCGCTGTTGCGCGCCCTGCTGCTGCCCAGAGTCTGTCCCGGAGGCTTGGGTTTCGGGGTTTCGGGGTTTAGGGGTTTAGGGGTTTAGGGTTTAGGGTTTTGGGTTTAGGGTTTAGGGTTTAGGGTTTAGGGGTTTAGGGTTTAGTAATTAGGGTTTAGGGTGTAGGGGTGTAGGGGTTAGGGGTTTAGGGGTTTAGGGTTAGGGGTTTAGGGGTTTAGGGGTTTAGGGGTTTAGGGGTTTTAGGGTTTTAGGGGTTTAGGGGTTTAGGGGTTAGGGGTTTAGGGTTTTTAGGGTTTAGGTTTAGGGTTTAGGGTTTGGGGTTTTGGGGTTTTGGGGTTTTAGGGGTTAGGGGTTAGGGGTTTAGGGGTTAAGCGGTTTAGGGGTTTAGGGGTTTAGGGGTTTAGGGGTTTAGGGGTTTAGGGGTTTAGGGGTTTAGGGGTTTAGGGGTTTAGGGGTTTAGGGGTTTAGGGGTTTAGGGTTTAGGGGTTTAGGGGTTTAGGGGTTTAGGGGCCTCGGGGTTTAGGGGTTTAGGGTTCAGGGTCTAGGTAGCCCCAGAGTTTGTCTCGGAGGTGCCCCCAGCTTGCCCTTTGCGGCCGTGCCACACCTCGAACCCGAAATGCCTCGACTACCCCCTCATGATCGGCATCTGCGGGGAGGTCGTCACCGAAACTCTACTCCCCCCCCCCTCAGGAAATTCCTTTTGTTTATAGGTCTTTAAAACCCTTTAAGGGAATGACAAGCCATATCATTTTTCTTATTAAGGTTCTAAGCATTTTTTAAAATGTGTCTTTAAAACCCTTTAAGGGCATGACAAGCCATATCATTGTTCTTATTAAGGTTCTAAGTTGTACGTGGAGTCTAGGAAACAGCTCGACGTCTGGTACTGCCCGCCCTCTACGCCACCAACGTCCTTCGAGGCAACCCGAGCGCCCTGCGCCCCCTAGAGCCTTAGTAGCTGAGTGAGTACACTTTAGGGTTTAGGGTTTAGGGTTTAGGGTTTAGGGTTTAGGGTTTAGGGTTTAGGGTTTAGGGTTTAGGGTTTAGGGCAACTAAGGAGCTGACCCGTGCTCTTTGGGTGCTGCTCCTCGTCTTCGGGGTGGTCTGTTCCATCAGGACCGGGATCTGTGGAAATCCTGTTGCAAGTCCCTACTTGTGTCCTAAACCCTAAACCCTAAACCCTAAACCCTAAACCCTAAACCCCAAACCCTAAACCCTAAACCCTAGACCCCAAACCCCAAACCCTAAACCCTAAACCCTAAACCCTAAATCCCTACTTGTGTGGGCCCGAAACCCTATGCAACAAACATCACAACGGTCAGCTTGATTTGTTTGTACCGGGTCTCCCCAACCACCTAGCCCCCAAGCCCCAAACCCCGAAATTCCAAGCCCAAAGCCCTGAAACCCTAAACCCTAAACCCTAACCCTAAACCCTAAACCCTAAACCCTAAACCCTAAACCCTAAACCCTGAACCCTAAACCCTAAACCCTAAACCCTAAACCCTAAACCCTAAACCCTAATCCCTAAACCCTAAACCCTAAAAACCCTAAACTCTAAACCCTAAACCCTAAACCCTAAACCCTAAACCCTAAACCCTAAACCCTAAACCCTAAACCCTAAACCCTAAACCCTAAACCCTAAACCCTAAACCCTAAACCCCAACCCTGAGGAGGTACCATCTTATGAGGAAGCAGATGGGACTGGATTGCCACGGTTCGACCGGCACCGTGGTTGGAGCTCCTGTGGTTGCCAAGGATGGGCCGTCCCTGTATCATGATGAGGAACCAGGGATGATTAGGGTTTAGGGTTTAGGGTTTAGGGTTTAGGGTTTAGGGTTTAGGGTTTAGGGCTTAGGGCTTAGGGCTTAGGGCTTAGGGTTTAGGGTAAGGGAGGAGCGTGCAAGCGGCCACATTCCCGTATTGAGGCTTGCTAAGGCACGCTCTTGGGGCTTCTTGAGGCCTTTCTTTGGGGAAGACGGGTGCTGCCACGCCCTCCCCCTCCTTTGCACGTCCCTGGTTCCTTGTGAGAGGAAATTCGTAATTAGTCCACGAGCCACTGGAGCTGAGCCTGTTGTGACTGTGGAGACTATGTTTGATTACCACAGGCTCTCGCGGGCTTAAGACTTCAGTTGCAGCAGGGGTAAAGGGGGGCTAAACTCCCTCCTCCTATCCTTAAACCCTAAACCCAAACCAGGCCAACCCCTACACAGTTTCTGGTTCAGATTCCTGCGTTTGGCCTCGTGCGCTCGGAAACCGACACCTGCAAGCACACGTGCAGGGTTTAGGGCCCTAAAGGGCCTCCATCGTCATAGACTTAAGCTGTTTCGTAAGGGCATTTGGGCATCTTCTTTCGAGGGTTCTAAGTGCTTTAGGTGGTTTAGGGATTTTAAGAGCTCATGTTTTGTAAAACGGTGGGTTTTCGAGGATAGCGCTAAGGGAGCATGTGGGGTTAGTCTTTCGAGCTTGGGGCTGTGGAGGTTGGTAGGGCTTCACGCTCTTGCTGAAGAAGAAGCTCCCCTAACCCTAAACCCCAAACCCTGAACCCCAAAAAACCCAAAACCCCAAACCCCAGACCCCAAACCCTCAATCCCAACTGCCTGCGACCCTCGGGGCTTTAGGGGTCCTGAAAACCCTGCCGCCAACTCTGTTTAAACATGCCAGGGTAAAGCTCCCTGGCTGTTTCACGTGCCTTGACGGGGAAACCTCAAGACTGTGCCAAGAAGAAAAGAGTGGTTCCTCTAGCGAGTTTAGGGCTTAGGGTTTAGGGTTTAGGGTTTAGGTTTAGGGTTTAGGGTTTAGGGTTTAGGGTTTAGGGTTTAGGGTTTAGGGTTTGGGGTTTGGGGTTTGGGGTTTGGGGTTTGGGGTTTAGGGCCGAAGACCGTACTCATCCTAAACCCTTCCCGAAACGACTCTGGGATTTTGCATAGCTACTGCGACATCTTCGGTTGATGGGGCGCTTGCAGGCACTGAGCTGACCTACCGCATGCCTTTCGAGGCACTTCTGCTGGGGTGGCCGTCGTGGATTGATGGGGGTTAGGGTTTAGGGTTTAGGGTTTAGGGTTAGGGTTTTTCAAGGGCGGTTTCAGGAGGGTGGCTTCCCACATGGGAGTCTTATGTGCGGCTTCTGCAAACCTACATGAGTGTCCTTCAGCAATGATAGGCCCATGGGGGGCCTACATATGCAAACCTCATAGCGCGTATAAGAGGCTCATATAAACAGCAGCTCACTTACAACTACCCTCCGCCCTAATCCCTGTACCGACCCCCACCCCCCCCCCCCCCCTCCAGGAAAGCGGCAACTTCCCCGAGCTCTTCCAAAGCCTCGAACAGCAACCCGAGCGTCCCTCGGCCAGGGTATAGGGTTGAAGGTTGAGGGTTTAGGGTTTAGGATTTTAGGATAGTGGCTCAGGGTTTAGGGTTTAGGGTAGTTTAGGGTTTAGGGAGGTTAGTTCTCAGTATGGAATCGGGGAATCCGATGTGTCCCCCCCCCCCCCCCCCCACAATTGGGAATCTCATCGCCGAATTCTTTGTTCAGAGCTGAAAGCCTATAAACCCTAACCCCTAAACCATGTAGATCTGCTCTACTGGGCCGTTCAAGACCGCAATCCTGAGCGACGACAGAAACCCTAAACTTGGGTTCATCTGCCTTCCTCCACTGGAACCGCTGTTGCGTAGATGGACCCCCAATCCTGGGTAGGAGGGGGGGGCCCCCTAGAAGGGAACACTTCATGACCCTCTTCTGGCTCTCTTCAACAGAGACCTTATTCAGAGGGTCTATATCCCCAAAGTTCCCCTAATCCTGTCCCCTACCCTAAACCAACGCCCTCAGCTACCATAGGCTGTGCAAGGCTGAGCCAGAAGCCATTTTCAGGGTTCATTTGGGGGAGTTCGTCTGGATTTTGCAAGGGCTGTGCTATCATGGACTCCCTGTAAGAGGCTATGTGGGGTTTCGGGTTTAGGGTTTAGGGTTTAGGGTTTAGGGATCCATTTGCCGCGCTAGGCTACGGCATCCAGCTCTTCGGTGTGTCCGTGACGACTCTGGAGGAGGCCAAGCGCTCCAGAAGGGCCCTCTCTGCGTTTTGGGGCTTGCCCTAAACCCTAAACCCTAAACCCTAAACCCTAAACCCTAAACCCTAAACCCTAAACCCTAAACCCTAAACCCTAAACCCTAAACCCTAAACCCTAAACCCTACACTCTCAACCCCAAACCCCAAGCCCTAAACCCGAGGGTCTTAGGGTCTTAGGGTCTCGGGTCTTAGGGTCTCTTGGTCTCTTGGGGTCTTAGGGTTTTAGGGTCTTTGGGTGTCAGGGTCTCTTAGGGTCTCAGGGTCTTAGGGTCGGGCGGGCAGCGTCTTGGGGTTTGTTTGGTCAGGGAGGGACGCTAAAGCCCTATGAGCCCTTAAGCTTTCCGATCAACAGCTGGCAGCAGGTTTTCCTCCGCGTGGGCCGTGACCATACAGAGGCCGACATCGCGGCGGACGAGCGTTTGCAACAGGCCGGCGTCCTTCATTCTCTGCCCCTGTTCAGAAGTCCAAGAAGCCTCAAAACAAGCCCAAACAAACCCAAGAGTTTGGACTTCAGGGTTCATTCTTGGGATTAGTTGCGGTTTGTTTTGGGTTCCCTTGAGCCGAGAAACAGCACAGCTGAAGCTATCCTTGAATGAGTTGAATGGGCCGAAGCTACCACCTCCAAGCCACTGAGCCCGCAGTAGAACCTCAACACGCGTTCGACAGTACATCGTTTAAGTATCCCGTGCCAGAAAGTAGTACTAATTTGCTTGAGAATCCACCCATATGCCTTTTGGGGGAGTGGTATAGGTGTTAGGGGTTAGGATTTAGGGTTGAGGTGAGGGTTTAGGGTTGAGGGCCTTGAAATGAAGACTCCTGCGGAGCAATCGCGCGCCCAAATCGCTGCCTGCAGGCCAGCTTTGTGCGACAGATATCCGCCGAAAGGGCACTGCGGCCGCATTTGACTGGCCGGAGGGATGGGGTTTAGGGTTTGGGGTTTAGGGTTTGGGGTTTAGGGTTTAGGGTTTGCGGTTTAGGGTTTAGGGTTTAGGGTTTGGGGTTTGGGGTTTGGGGTTTGGGGTTTGGGGTTTAGGGTTTAGGGGCTCACCCAAACTCAACAACTCTAGATCCTAAACGCTCGTCCGCATGCACGAAACCCTGACTGCCCTAACCCCTCAACCCTTCAAACCCTGTACTTTGGGGCTGCCGGGGACTTCTGAGTTTGCCAAAGATGTTCAGGCTCGATGCTGGGTAGGCCCTCGGGATGTTGTAATATGCTTCTCGTAAAGGGTTTAGGGTTTAGGGTTTAGGGTTTAGGGTTTGTTTAAAGGGCTTCCCTAGTATATCTGATAGGGAGTTTAGTGTTTAGGTTCGGGATACCTGCATCACTGACGAGATGAACGAGTAGAGGGCTTCAGCACGACTCAACCCTGAGCCGTGAAGCTCTAAACCCAAAACCCAAAACCCAAAACCCAAAACCCTAAACCCTAAACCCAAAACCCAAAACCCAAAACCCTAAACTTTACACCCTCGGTAGCATGTGCTGAGGAGGAACGCGCCATGAATTCCTTTACCCAAGCAGTCGAGGAGACACGATGTCACTCCAGAGTAGATGAGGGTGTTCTGGTGCAGCGGTTCAGTGTTCAGCAGGGTTTATGGTTTAGGGTTTAGGGTTTAGGGATATTCCGGGCATCACAGGTACATGTGGGGATGCTCGAAGGCATTTGCACGAAGATGTTGTGCTTCTGCAGGAGTTTCATGCTGGAAGCCGAGAAAGGAACCCCCTTAGAAACCCTTGGAACTCAAAGACCTGGATTTAGGGTTTAGGGTTTAGGGTTTAGGGTTTAGGGTTTAGGGTTTAGGGACATTGAATTACCATACGAGCTCATGGTATGCAGCATGGCTTCCTTTCTAAGGGTAGCTACCTGGCCCTGAATGTGGTCCCTTGCCTTCTTTAAAGGGTTCTGACGTATGGGCCCTTAGTTTCTGTAGGGTATAACATATATATATATATATATACATAAGGGGTACAAAAGGGGTCCCCTTTTTGAGATCATTGCCTTTGTAGCTTAATTGGGGGTTCTTGAACCAGAAAATCCCAAGCACTGAAACCGAACCATGCGCCAGAAGGCCCCACAAAACCCTAAACCCTAAACCCGAAACCCTAAACCCGAAACCCGAAACCCTAAACCCGAAACCCGAAACCCTAAACCCTAAACCTACACCCTAAACCCCACACCCCTCAGCCCCCAAAACCCCTAAACCCCAAAACCCTAGACACCCCCAACCCCTTCTAAACCTCGCTTAGGGTTAGGATTTAGGGTTTGGGGTTTGGGGTTTGGGGTTTAGGGTTTAGGGTTTAGGGTTTAGGGTTTCGGGAACCCCGAAGTCGCAGCTTGACGAGGAGATGCGGAGGAGTGGGGGATCGCAGATGGATGAGCCGCTGACGGAAGCGAGGCTGGGTCAGCTGCTAGGGCTTAGGGCCAGCAGTTAGGGTTTAGGGTTTATGATTTAGGGTTTTGGGTTTTGGGTTTAGGGTTTAGGGTTAGGCATTCAGGTATGGGGTGCGGGGTCTGCGGGGTTTAGGGTTTAGGGTTTATGGTTTAAGGTTAAGGGTTAGGTATTTAGGTTTGAGGTGCGCGGTTTAGGGCTTACGGTCCGGGGTTTAGGGTTTCGGGTTTGGGTTTTTTCGGGGTTTGGGGTTAGCTGTTTATGTTTTAATGGGCGTTTTCCCCCCAGAATCGTTCATGAAATTTCAATCTTTAGAAGTCCAAGATTAAATTACGGGCAAGTTCACGCGCGCCGTAATGAGAGTGAAAGGGGCCCATATTAAATATACTAAAAGGCGCGCTATTCATTGCCCGTTGAGTACATTTAATATTGGGGCATGAACGAACGACGGGAAAGGGCAAAATTAGTATATAAATTTCGGTGTGAGGTTTAGGGTTTAGGGTTAGCTAAGAGGGTTTTTGGTGTTTAGGGTGCAGGGTCTAGGGTTCAGGGTTAGCTACTAGGGTTTTTGGGGTTTAGGGTTTAGGGTTAGCTATTAGGGTTGGGGGTTGAGGTTGAGGGTTCGGGAACTTCAGCTACCCTGCTTCAGAATGCCGATGAAAGATCGTCGTTCCAAGAGTGATGCTGTAGTAGTGGCCACAGTAACCATCATATGACTAACAGTACGGATAGGCGTGGTTGTGATGACATGCTAGTACTGGTAGACTGGTGAGAATCGTAAGGATCATGATCGTTAGTCTGGATCATCATGATGCTAATCACGACAGCATGGAGTCAAGAACGTTGCCCCCGACCCCAAACCCGAAACCCCCAAACCCCCAATCCGAACCCACAAAACCTTTTCACCAACCTAAACCCACTTGATCAGCGTGTTCCTGGGCTCCGCTGCTTCTAAGCACCAACTCCTACGGGCTCTAGCAAGCCTTCTCAGGAGCCCTTTGAATGAAATGGACGAAGTCCAACATTGGGACCGCTAGCAGAACCGCGATGAATTCGTAGTATATAGACCCCTAAGCCTTAGACCCTAAATCCTAACAGTAGGGTGTATATGTATATATACACACATATGTATATATATATATATATATGGTCACCCCCCCCCCCCCCCCCATGATCCAGACCTATGGTTTTCCGGTCTTCGTCTTTGTCTGATTTTCTGCTTTTTCCTCGGATAAATGCAGTAAAAACTGTACTGGAATACAAAAAGCTCTTTTATATGATCCCCTATAAAAACACTAGTGCTTTTGTATGTACATTTTGCTTCTGAAATGTGTGTCTTGTGGCTCCATAAAGTTTTAGAAGGGCAGCCATTTAGAATTTGAAGGCTTTTGAGGGTTTAGGGGTTTTTTGAAAATTTAGATGATCTGCGGAAGGCACCGGGGCTTCCCCAGACCATTTCAAATTTTTGAAATCCTTAAAATCCTTTATTTTTTTGAACGGGCAGCCCCTTTAAGATTTTAAGGGCTTGAAGGTATTTAAGCCATTCCAAATTTTCAGGATTTAAAAGGCGTTAAAGCCTTTAAAAACCTGAAAGCTTTTATCCCTAAAAATTCTAGAATACCTTAACATTGTAAAAGGGCAGCCGTTCAAAATTCAGGAAGTTACTTGATTTTAGAATTGAACATCAAATCCTTAAACTTTAAAAGGACAGCCATTTACAGCTGCAAGAATTTCAGGGTTTTAAGGGTTTGTAAAAACTTACATGGTCTGGGGAAGTCTGGGGAAGGCATCGGGGCTTCTCCAGACCATTGACAACTTTAAAAATCCTTAATTTCCTAAAAGGGCAGCCACTAAAATGCTTAAGCATTTTAAGGTTTTTCAAAGGCCTTAAAACCTTGAAAATCCTGAGAAGGTTTAAGCAGAATTTTAATGATTTTATAAGATGTTAAGGGTTTTAAAAGTTCAGATGGTCTGGGGAAGCCCCGGTGCCCTCTCCAGACCATTTATTTTTTTTTTGAAGAATGGTCTGGGGAGGCCCCGGTGCTTTCCCCAGATCATTCAAATTTGAAAAACACCCTTGAAACCCTTAACCCTAAAAACCAAACCCGAAACCCTTCACACTAAACCCTAACCACTCAGCACCAGACCCTAAACACTAACCCTACAAAACTTAACACTAAGCCATTAGCACAAACCCCAAACACCTAACACGAAACCAACGCGACACCCTAAACACTAAACCCTAAACATTATACACTAAACCCTACACACTAAACCCTGAACACTAAACCCCAAACCCTAAACATAAGGATTTTTAAAGTTGTCAATGGTCTGGGGAAGCCCCGGTGCCTTCCTCAGATCATTTACAATTTGTAAAAATCCTTAACACCCTTAACCCTAGAAACCAAACGCGAAACCCTTAACACCAAACACTAAACACTCATCACTAGACCCTAAACACTTACCCTTAAAAACTTAACACGAAGCCCTTAGCACAAACCCCAAACACTTAACACGAAACCCTAAACGCTTAACCATAAACTCTAAACACTACACCCTAAAAACTAAACCCCAAGCATTACACACCAAACCTTAAACCCTAAACAGTAAACCCCAATGCCGGAAGCTCAAGCCCTACTAAATCTAAACCTGAAACCAAGAACCCGTCGGGGATTCAGATGCTAATTGTTTGGATTTTAGAGTTTAGGGCTTTATTTGGTTTAGGGTTTTAGCCAAGCCGCTTGACCCTATCCCTAAACCTAAACCCTAGACCCTAAACTTAACACTCAAACCCTAAACACAAAACACTATAACCCTGAAACCTACACACTAAACCCTAAACACAAAACACTAAACCCTAAACCCGAAACAACACATCCTGAACCCTAAACCCTAAACACTGAACCCTAAACCCCAAACAAAAAACATGGGGGTTTCAGCCCTTTAGGGGTTTTAAAACTTCATCATTATGAGGTTTAGTGTTGTAGACATTGCCCAAGTCGCTTAACCCTAAACCCTAATAAGTAAACCCTAAACCTTGTAAACCAAAACCTAAACACTAGACCCTAAACACTAAACCCTAACCCTAAACACTAACCAATAAACACTAAACCGTAATCCCTAAACGTGCATATGGAGAACATGGGCCCCGGACTCCAGACTCCAGATTTCCAGGAAAAAATCTGGAGTACCCGGGCCCCGGACTCCAGACTCCAGATTTCCAGGAAAAAATCTGGAGTACCCGGGCCCCGGACTCCAGACTCCAGATTTCCAAAGGAATTCTGGAGTACCCGGGCCCCGGACTCCAGACTCCAGATTTCCAGAAAAAATCTGGAGTACCCGGCCCCGGACTCCAGACTCCAGATTTCCAGAAAAAATCTGGAATACCCGGGCCCCGGACTCCAGACTCCAGATTTCCAGGAAAAAATCTGGAGTACCCGGGCCCCAGACTCCAGACTCCAGATTTCCAGAAAAATCTGGAGTACCGGGGCCCCGGACTCCAGACTCCAGATTTCAAGAAAAAATCTGGAGTACCCGCGGCCCCAGACTCCAGACTCCAGATTTCCAGAAAGAATCTGGAGTACCCGGGGGCCCCAGACTCCAGACTCCAGATTTCCAGAAAAAATCTGGAGTACCCGCGGCCCCAGACTCCAGATTACAGACTCCAGAATCTGGAGTCCAGGGTCCCGGTACTCCAGATTTTTTCTGGAAATCTGGAGTCTGGAGTCTGCTGGTACTCCAGATTTTTTCTGGAAATCTGGAGTCTGGAGTCTGGAGGTACTCCAGATTTTTTCTGGAAATCTGGAGTCTGGAGTCTGGGGGTACTCCAAATATTTTCTGGAAATCTGGAGTCTGGAGTCCCCCCCCTCCCAAAACCAGCCTTCCCGAGGCCAAATGTGTGGATCATGGGGGGGGGGCGAGCATATATATATATACAGAGAGAGAGAGAGAGAGACCCTCTACTAAGCCCTTAACCCTAAATCCTAAAACCTAGACCTTGTTAGTCTTCCTTGAACTCCCAAAACCCTGGCAGCAAGCCGTGAGGCGGGCCGAGTCATCCGTGAGCTTCGCACGGCACGTGCGTGCCATGCCTCTCGCCTAAATGCCAGGATCGCCAGGCTCGTGTTCAGGGCTCAGGGTTCAGGGTTTAGGGCTTATAGGGCATAGGGTTCAGGGCTCAGGGTTTAGGGGTTTAGGGGCTTTTGGGGTTTAGGGTTTAGAGTTTAGAGCTTAGGGCTTATGGGCTTTAGGGCTTAGGGTTTAGGGTTTAGGGCGTGGGGGTTTAGAGCTTAGCCTTCAATGCTTGCTCATCCGAGGCTGGTCAAGCGCTTTCACAATGCGCGGAGGGATCGAAAGGCCTGCAGACTGCGTACCCTAGAGCCCGAATGAACCCTAGTTACTACTTTGTTCCTTTCAAGGTATAGGAACCATATACCCTTTTAGGGAAAGTTTAGGGTTCATTCAAGATTGAGGTGATATACCCTAGTCCTCTATTCCTTTTAGGGTATAATTAGGAACCATAAGCCCTTTTAGGGTTCAAGTGTTTCCCATTGTGGGACGACCGTGGGGTTCTGTATAGTCCCCGCACTTAGACCCTAAGCCCCAAACCCGGAACCCTAAAACCTGTGCCAAGGTTCCTGCTTTTGCCCTACATGCCTAGGATACCTAACGCGGTTTCGGGGTGAGAACCAAATCAACCGGCAATGTACCCTATGCCTCCCAATCGCTTAGGTCCCCTAAACCTAAACCCTAAGCCCTAGGCCCTAAACCCTAAAATCCTAGAGCGTTGCAGGGTTCATTTTGTAACCCAGAGCCTCCGATTTTGGACGACTTTGACACGGGGGCGTGTGTGGGTGGGAGGTCTAGTCTCGTTTGCCGGGTGCAGGGTTTGGGGTTTAATATTTTGGGTGCTCGCTTTTCAAGGGGTATAAGGAGGGACCCCTAGAAGGGACCCTTTTTTCTTCTTCCTATTTTCAACCCGTATATACCTGATATATCTTATAAGGGTCCCCCCTTCCGTCCCTTGAGCTTCGGAGTTTCTGAACTTCCAGCCCCTGCCAGGCCTGGTGTTGTCAAATTGTGCTGCCTCTGATCTTCCTCCTTGTGGCATTGCTGACCATGCGCTTCGCCGGCATCGGTGACTACGAGGCCCGTCTGTGTTAGGCTATGCCAACAGCGCCCGAAACCCTAAACCCTAAACCCTAAACCGGAAACCCTAAGCCCTAAACCCCAAACCCTAAGCCCTAAGCACTAAGCCCCGAGCCCTGTGGCGCCTTTTAGGTGGAGAGCTCAGAGATACCACAGCACTACCCTCGCGTGACCTGCAAGCACGCTAGACCCTAGACTCTAGACCCTATAACTCTCTGGACCTTGTAATGCTTTGGAGCCCTATAACCCCCCGAATATACCATGTAAGCTGTGTAAACCTCATAAACCTTCTAAACCCTATAACCCCCAAAAACATAAGAAAAGAATGGATAGACCCGCATCCGGCTTGGAGCCCAGACCACCTGGAAAAGCACGCTTCCCGCAAAGAGAACCGACAAGGGTTTGCGGTTAAAGTTTCGGGTTTAGGGTTTAGGGCCCACCCCCCCCCCACCCCCCAAGCCCCCCTATCTCACATCCCCCACAAGCCCCAAACCCCCAAGCTACAGGCCCTCAGCAGTAACTCTACTGATGGTAGTTGGGCGGGGCTGCTGGCCCACACCCAAACCCCTAAACCCGAAACCAACTCTAAGACCCTGGACCCTAAACCCTGACTCCCGAACCCTAAACCCCGTAACCCCGTAAACCCTAAACCTTCTCTCTGTTGTTCGGGCCAAGGAACCGTACAGTTTCAAGTTTCAAACCAAGACCCCTACCACACTGCAGGGCCCTCCTCTGAACCCTATACCCTCTACCCTAAACCCTAAACCTAAACCCTAAACCCTAAACCCTAAAACCTTAACCCCCAAACCCTAAACCCTAAACCCTAAACCCCAAACCCCAAACCCCAAACCCTAAACCCTAAACCCTAAACCCTCAACCCTAAACCCTAAACCCTAAACCCTAAACCCTAAACCCCGGAGCCGCCGGGAGGCCGTGCCCCTGAGCGCGACCAGCCTCCCCGGGCCTCAGCGCTTCGTCGCGGGCTTCGGTGAGTCGGTGACTTCAGCTCAGGCCATGGTTTAGGGTTTAGGGTTTAGGGTTTAGGGTTTAGGGTTTAGGGTTTAGGGTTTAGGGTTTAGGGTTTAGGGTTTAGGGTTTGGGGTTTCGGGTTTAGGGTTTGGGGTTTAGGGTTCAGGGTTTCATTAGGGTTTAGGGTTCGGACTTTAGGGTTTAAGGTTTGGGGTTTGGGATTTAGGGTTTGGAGTTTGGGGTTGGGTTTCGGTTTTGGAGTTTAGGGTTGGGTTTAGGGTTTGAGGTTCAGGGTTTAGGTTTGGGGGGTTATAAAAAGTGCGCGTTCCTGGCTTAGGGCGCTGTTTCCCTACCCCTCCCTATCTCGAACTCTCGGTGCAAAAGTAAAGATGTGACCGGAGCTGTGGACGGTGTCTTTTAACGCTGCGACGCGTGAAAGCATGCGAAATTGCGCTCCTGCTTCTGTCTTGCAATCTGGCGAGATGGGTTCTCAACCCCCGCCCCCTTTCCACACATGCGCTCGCACACACAGGCTCGCACCCTCTTACGAAGGAGTCGTCAGTTTTGGTTTTAGGTACTTTTGCGTCAGAAATCTAGTCTTGCTGCCTCAGGGGGCCCAGCTTTTTCTCATCTTGCTGCCTCAGGGCGTCAGTTTACAGGTGCACTGGAACGTCTTCCAATGCTTCACCAGAGAATGTGGGTGTCCTCGTTGCCAGTGATCCCACAGACCCTGTCACTGCCCCCCTGCAATTTATTAATCCTTGACAAACAGGCGTGTGCACACACAGACCCTGCCAACAAACCCGAAACCCTAAACCCTAAGCGTTAAACCCTAAGCGTTAAACCCTAAACCCTAAACCCTAAACCCTAAACCCTAAACCCTAAACCCTAAACCCTAAACCCTAAACCCTAAACCCTAAACCCTAAACCCTAAACCCTAAACCCTAAACCCTAAACTGCTGAGCAGGTTGCAGACTTCTTGAAGGGTGCCTCGCTTGACGTCGAGCAGGTCGAGCAAAGTTTCGGCGGATGGGTTCAGGGTGCCGTGTTTAGGGTGCCGTGTTTAGGTTTTAGGGTTTAGGGTTTAGGGTTTAGGGTTTAAGGTTTAGGGTTAGGGTTTAGGGTTTAGGGTTTAGGGTTCAGGGTTCAGGGTTTAGGGTTTAGGGTTTAGGGTTTAGGGTTTAGGGTTTAGGGGTCAGGGTGCCCTTCAGGTTGGAGTTTAGGGTTTAGGGTTTGGGGTTTAGGGTTTAGGGTTTAGGGTTTGGGGTTTAGGGTTCGGAGCTTCGGGTTTATGGGGTTTGTAGGGTTTCTAGGGCTTGCAGGGTTTATAGGGTTCACAGGGTGGAGGCTAGTTATGTGCTGGTAAGGGTTTGGTGGTCTCTGCGATTGTAATTGTAGGGTTGTGGTGCAGATCTCCTAGGGGTTCGGGTACCTAAGGTTGTGCCCCTAAAGGTTCCCTTGAATAGGCTCCTAACTTGGCCCTTATATTCTCTTTTTAGGGTTTAGGGTCTAGGGTCTAGGGTTTAGGGTTTAGGGTTTAGGGTTTAGGGTTTAGGGCATAACTTCAAGGATGTTTTCAAGGGGGCCCCAAACCCAAGGGTTCCCTTAGGGGTCCGATGTTGAGTCCCCTCAATAGCTCCTCGGATCGCTCCGAAGCCCCGAGGTTAGGGTTTAGGGTTTATGGTTTAGGGCTTAGGGCTTAGGGTTTAGGGTTTAGGGTTTACCCCAAGCCCGCGACGCCTCAGCTGCAGGTCCAAGGTGTGTGTGTGTGTGGCTTCTCACAAGAGGTGACGCCAACGTTCGTCCCCCTCCCGCTCGCCTGTTTCGGCCGTTTTTGTCGCAATGGGCTGTCAAGCAAGCACAGAGACTTCAGGAACCGGCGCCACAGTGAACTGCAACCTGCCAGGATTCTTAGACTTCCTACTAAAATTCATGGGGGTGAGACTAAATAGTGCGAAATTGGTAGGAATCATGTGGAGGTTTGGGGGGCTTGGGTTTTGGGTGGCGGTTTCGGCATCCGAAGCCCCAACACCCCTGAACTCTCGATGCAGCCCCCCCATACAACCACACACAGCCCCCGAATCCCCTAAGAATGTGGCCAACGCCTCTCATGGGCTGCCATACCCAAGGCCCACGTCTGACGTCCGAGGTTCGGAGGTTCGTAAGGTTTTCGAGGCGAGCTCCTGAGGTCACACCTTTTTTTAAGCGGTTTGAGGAGTTAACCCGAAACCCCTAAGCCCCCGAAACTCCTAACCCCTAAACCCCGAAATCCATAACCCCAAACCCCTAAACCCAACCCTAAACCCTAAGACCCCTAGACCCCTAGACCCCTAGAACCCTAGAACCCTAGAACCCTAGAACCCTGGAACCCTGGGACCCTGGAACCCTGGAACCCTGGAACCCTGGAACCCTAGAACCCGAGAACCCTAAACCCTAGACGCCTAAGACGCCTAAGACGCCTAAGACGCCTAAGACCCTGGAACCCTAAGCCCTAAGCCCTAAGCCCTAAACCCTAAACCCTAAACCCTAAGCCCCCCCGGATCCTTCCAGTCGCGCCCAAGGTTTCCAGAAGCCGCCAAAAGCAGATTCGGAGACCGACGAGGTAGAGATGCTCCTGGGATCGCGACTGTATCCAAGCCTCTCCCCCTATAAATACATAACCATATATATATATATATATACATATATATATATACATATCATACATACATATATATATATACACATATTATACATATATATATACACACATATATATATATATACATATTATACATATGTTTATATATATATATATATATATGTATTTATTTATTATTTTAATTTGTATATACTCATATAGTATACATATATATGTGTGTGTATATATGTTTGTATACACGCATGTATAGACTGTGCAGAATCTATCTTAAGTATAGGGGCCGGGCCCTGGTAGTTGTAGTTCGGGTCCTGGCGTAGACCAGTGAAAGGATTTAGAGGGACCTGCAGACCCGAAAAGGGAGCAGGGGAGTTTAGGGTGGCCCGATACCTTAGACCCGGAGTTCTAAACCCTTAACCCTAAACCCTAAGCCCTAAACCCTAAGCCCCAACCCCTAAGCCCTGCGCCCCGGGCGTTTTGCACGACGTCCCCCCCCGCCCCAGGCTTCATTCCGATACCATCTCATCGAAGCCATCTACGAGGCTGCGGTGGTCACCCCAGCCTCATAGAGTGAGTTTAGGGTTCAGGGTTTTAGGGTTTTAGGGTTTAGGGTTTAGGGTTTTAGGGTTTAGGGTCTAGGCTGTAAGGGGTTGTGGTTTAGGGTTTGGGCTTTAAGGGGTTGTGGTTTAGGGTTTGGGCTTTAAGGTTTTAGGGTTTAGGGTTTGGGGTTTGGGGCTATTAGGGTTCCCTGAGCCCTAGACCCTAAACCTTGTGAAATCTTTTTAACCCCGAAGCCTTGTAAACCCTAAACCTTATAAACCTTGAACCTTGTAAGCCCTTTTCACCCTAAACCTTATGCACCGTATCAACCTTACAAACCTTATATATATATATATATATAGACCTTACAAACCTTTCAGACGCTAGACCCGAAGCCCTGAGCCGTACACCCTAGACCCTGAAGTGTTGCTAAACCCTAAACCTTGAACCCTAAACCCTAAACTCCAAGCCGTAAACCCCAAACCCCAAACCCCAAACCCCAAACCCCAAACCCCAAACCCCAAACCCCAAACCCCAAACCCCAAACCCCAAAACCCCAAACCCCAAACCCTAAACCCTAAACCCTAAACCCTAAACCTAAACCCTAAACCCAGGGCAGCCCTGCACTAGGAGTGTGGTGGAGTCCGAGTTCCACGTGGGTGACGTGGCGCCGAAGCCGAAGAAGAGCCACACGAGGCAAAAGACTGAGGCCCCAGACCGTTTTGGGTCGACGTTTGGGCAAGTTTTGGGGGTTTAGGGTTTAGGGTTTAGGGTTTAGGGCTTGGGGATTTCAGGATCTTCATGACCCCCCAAAACCCCCTACACCTCTAGCCGGCAAGCTCACCTGCAACCGCAGCTCGAGAGCCAAGTAAGTATCCTCAGGCCATGGAGGGGAGTTTGGGGTTTAGGGTTCTGAGGTTAAGGTTTAGGTTTTTCAGTGCTTCAGGTCTCAAGTATGGTTCTGATGAGACGTATCTATACTTATATCTACCCATCCGCAAGTGCCCTGAAGCTTGAACCCTTATTTGTAGACTCGTTGCGCACGGGATGCGCGCGCGCGCTCGCTCGTCGGCAGCCAAGCCAATCCAGTCCGAACGCCCAACTGTCGGGCTGCAGATATGGAAAGCGGGTTTAGGGTTTAGGGTTTAGGGTTTAGGGTCCAAGAAGAAGCTGTCGGACAGGAGCCGACCCCGTATACCCGAATCTTTGAACGCAGCGTATGTGAGCTGGGGGCGGGGGGGCTAGGCTTGTTGGAGCCTGAAGCCCTAAGCCCCAAACCCTAAACCCTAAACCCTAAACCCTAAACCCTAAACCCTAAACCCTAAACCCTAAACCCTAAACCCTAAACCCTAAACCCTAAACCCTAAACCCTGTCAGCAGGCTGCGCAAAAGTTTCGGTGCACTTCTTGTTCGTATGCTTGTTGCCAGTAATCCCCTAATATTAAAGACTTCCAACTTTGTTATATAATAGTGTATGGGGGGATTTTGATATGAGGGGGTAGGGGTGGTTTTATATTCGGGGGGGTGGGATTAGTGTTCGTGGGCTTGAAGCTTGGGGACCTCACGCAACAGTAAGAGGCTCACCTCTCAAAAGTTTTGTTTAAGTGTTTAGGGTTCGGGGGGGGGGGGAAGACCAGGCCCTATCCAGCTTGTTCAGAAGCCAAATCTTAAGCTTGCAAGAGGACATGAAGGGGGCATGCAATGTTACAAACAGCGGGTTCAGGCAGGCCCTGTAAACCTTGTCTAGGCCCTAAGAGCTAGGTGTTTAGGGTCTAAACCTGGCAAACCCTTAGCCTACGCTCTAAAGACCCTAAACCCTAAACTCTGAACCCTAAACCCTGAACCCTGAACCCTAAACCCTCAACCCTAAACCCCTCTCACACGCCAGGAAGCTCTGCAGCTTCCTCCAGCAGGACGCGACCTCCTTGACGACCTCCTTGACCAGAATGTGCCTGGTTCCCTCTACAGGGGTTAAGAGGGGGGGTTTTTCAGGGTCCCCTAAACCTAAACCCTAAACCCTAAACCCTAAGCCCTAAGCCCTAAACCCTAAACCCTAAACCCTAAACCCTAATCCCCCAAACCCTCGAGCCGCCAAGCCAAGCCCCAAACCCCCCTGGAGGCCGCAAGCACCCCAAAGCCCCGCAACCGAAACCCTAAACCCTACAGCCTAAACCCTAAACCCTAAACCCTAAGCCCTAAACCCTAAGCTTAAACCCTAAAGGGCTTGTAGTGTGTAGGCCATGAGTCCAGGCAAAGTCCCTCTAAACCCGGCCAAAAAACCCCGAAGAAAACCCCCTCAAGCCCAAAACCCCGTCTGAGGTGTATAAGATGGAGAAGTTCTTGCAGGACTTCCACACACCAAGCCCAAAGCCCCAAACCCCAAACCCCAAAACCCCAAACCCCAAACCCCAAACCCCAAAGCCCCAAAGCCCCAAGGCCCCAAAGCCCCAAAGCCCCAAAGCCCCAAAGCCCCAAAGCCCCAAAGCCCCAAAGCCCCAAAGCCCCAAGGCCCCAAGGCCCCAAGGCCCCAAGGCCCCAAGGCCCCAAGGCCCCAAGGCCCCAAGGCCCCAAGGCCCCAAAGCCCCAAAGCCCCAAAGCCCCAAAGCCCCAAAGCCCCAAAGCCCCAAAGCCATAAAGCCCCAAAGCCCCAAAGCCCCAAAGCCCCAAAGCCCCAAAGCCCTAAACCCTAAACCCTAAACCCTAAACCCTAAACCCTAAACCCTAAACCCTAAACCCTAAACCTTTTTGTTCCAGTTGTGTTGAGAGCTTGGGCATGGACTTCTCGAAGGCCAGAGCTCAGGCTTGGGTGTAGGGCTATTGGGGCACGCCAGTTCCAGAAGGTGTACTTGGAGGTTCATGGTACTTAAGGGTTTAGGGTTTAGGGTTTAGGGTTTAGGGTTTAGGGTTAGGAGTACTTGTTAACCAATTATATCTGTACTTGTAGCTGTACTTATAACCACATTAGGTCTAAGTGGTTTATAAGCACCATTATGATTGGCTAATAAGTACCATGAATCTCCCAGTAGAGTCCGTCCAAAGAAGGTCCCAGGCAGGTCTTAAGGGCCTAAACCCTAAACCCTAAACCCTAAACCCTAAACCCTAAACCCTAAACCCTAAACCCTAAACCCTAAACCCTAAACCCTAAAACCCCTAAACCCTAAACCCTAAACCCTAAACCCTAAACCCTAAACCCTAAACCCTAAACCCTAAACCCTAAACCCTAAACCCTAAACCCTAAACCCTAAACCCTAAACCCTGAACCCCAAACCCTGAACCCTGAACCCTAAACCATAAAACCCTAAACCCTAAACCCTAAACCCTATACCCTAGGGGCGGGCGATCGGGAGCTCTGGGGCCCATATTGGCCCTCCAGAAGCTTGGGGCAATGACTTGAAAGAACCGGTCCCGAAAAGAACGGGCCCACTATGGGATCTGAACCTAAACCCTAAACCCCAAACCCTAAACCCTAAACCCCCAACCCTCAACCCTAAACCCTCCAACCCTAAACCCTAAACCCTAAACCCTAACTTTGGCGAAACCGCGAGGAGGTTGAGACGTCACCTGAGAGCTTGGTGAGCATCATCGAGGCCAAGCGCGCGAGGCGGCCCCTACCCCGAGTTTTGGGCTGGGGGGGTTTAGGGTATTCGGGGTTTAGGGTTTTAGGGTTTAGGGTTTAGGGTTTTTTGGGCTTAGGGTTCTTTATAGAAAAAGGCGGATGATTCTGAACATTCTGGGATCAAGGCTGCCACGACCCAAATGCTGGTCGTCTTCGGGGGTGGCTTTCGGAAACGAAGGTTTTTGCGGGCTTACGGTTGATGCTTTTGGCTTTTGAGGGTTTAGGGTTTAGGGATTTGGGTTTAGGCTCAGGGTTTAGGGTTTAGGGTTTAGGGTTTAGGGTTTAGGGTTTAGGGTTTAGGGGTTAGGGGTTAATTAGGGTTTAGGGTTTAGTGTTTAGGGTTGAGGGTTTAGGGTTTAGGGTTTAGGGCGTGCCAAACGGAAGCGCGCTTTGGGAGCGCGCGGTAGTCTGCAGACCTACCCACCCCAAGACCGCCCACTTACAACTCTCAAGGAGTTAAGACCTTTTGTTTTTTTTACAAAGCACCACATCAGTCAGCATTGGGGACCTCCACAAGGTGCATGGACCAGGCACAAAGCTGCAGCAGGGCCAGGACAAGGCCAGAGGCAGGAAGACACCAGTACGGGGCGTTTGCAATGCGCAGACGGAAAGGCGAGGCAGGGTGAGCAAAGACAGCTTGGGTTGGCGCGAAGGGGCTAAGGCAGGGATGGGCCAGGAACAGACAAAGGCAGCGAGGCTTGGTTGGCGCGAAGGGGCTAAAGCCAGGGAGGCAGGGCCAGGGAACACAGGCAGTGAGTGGAAACAGGGCAGGCGTGGACCAGGCACAAAACGGGTGTGCTGTCCAGCAAAGCTAGCAAGGGGCCAGGGCAGGCAGGCCAGCGCCAACACCAAGGGCCAGGCCAGGCACAGAGCCCGGCCAGCCAGCGTTTTTTGGCCAGAGCCCTGGCCCAGCAGCCCAGCGGACGGGGGTCAGGGACCCAGGGGTCGCCTCCAATGCAGGACCCAACAATGTGCGCGGACATGAAGACTAGGGAAATATAATATACAGTGACAACTGCTGACTTGGCCTGTGCCTGCCTGGAGGGTAAGCCAGCCTGGAGGCCAGCTCGGTCGCCCGCCTGGGGCTCCCTCGCAGGGTCTCACGCCAGTCTACCCCAAAACACAAGACAGTGGGGTGGCGGGCGGGTTTAGGGGATAGGGGTTTGAGGGCTTCGGGTTGCTGAGGCTGCAGGGTTTAGAGTTGTAGGGCTTTAGGGCTAAGTCTCAACCTCCAGACCTCCAGTCCTTGAGCACTGAAAACCTGAACCTCACATCCCCTCGTTTTTTGTTGGGAAGCCTCGATCAAGTCGCCGTTGACAGGTGTTTCGGTGAGAAGGTGCCGTTTCGCGGGCCGATCGCGAAGGTGGCGTTCCGGGGGCCAATCGCGAAGGGAAGGAAGCAGAGAGTGAATGACTTGCGTGACATCTATACCATGCTTTGAGCGCACAGGCTCGTTGCATGAACTTGCCCACCCCTCACGTGTTTAAGAGCTGGCCAGCAGAGCTCCACAACTTTTCGCCCCGAAATGCTGAACCCTAAACCCTTAACCCTAAGCCCTACACCCTATGTTTTGAGCCCCCCGTTGAGACACCAGAGGAAGAAAAAAAGCCCGCTGGCCTTGCAAAGGGAGGGAGGCATTGGATTCTCGAACCTTCTCAGCCCAAACAGGTCCCAGCAGTAGTTAATAAGGGAACGTATACATATATACACATATATATATATGTATATTAATGTGCTACTACAATGATACGCTAATAGTGGAACAAGAAGACTAATAGCCCTAGAGGCCCTAAAGCCCTTCATGCCCTTGCCTTCTCCCGCCAGAAGAAGTTGCGAGAATCCCTGCATGCGCTATCGGAATGCCATGCAGCTGTTCCCGGCTGCGTGGCTGCACGTGTTTCACAAGCGACCCTGGTGCTCGCAAGCTTAGCAAGCTATACCCCTAAACCCTAAACCCTAAACCCCTAAACCCCTAAACCCCTAAACCCCTAAACCCCTAAACCCCGAAACCCCAAAACCCCTACACCCCTAAACCCCTAAACCCCTAAACCCCTAAACCCCTAAACCCCTAAACCCCTAAACCCCTAAACCCCTAAACCCCTAAACCCCTAAACCCCTAAACCCCTAAACCGGGAAGGTGCTTCCTAGGGATAAGGCATCTTTAGGGTTTAGGGTTCAGGGTTCAGGGTTCAGGGTTTAGGGTTTAGGGTTTAGGGTTTAGGGTTTAGGGTTTAGGGTTTAGGGTTTAGGGTTTAGGGTATGGAGTCGAGGGGCTAGACAATTCTTCCTTCTGAGCTTGCCTTTTATACTGGTATGGGAGTCACAGAGATCTTCAGGGTTTAGGGTTGAAGGGCTGGACAATTCTTCCTTCTGAGCTTGCCTTTTGTACTGGTAGTTCAGGGTTTAGGGTTTAGGGTTTAGGGTTGAGGGTTGAGGGTTGAGGGTTTAGGGTTTAGGGTTCCCTTGCTCTGCACTGGGAGAACTATAAACCAGCAAGAGGGAAGTGCGCATCAGGATTGAACTCCTTCTTGCTCAGGTGCATGGCTGGCAGTCTGGGAATTTGGCGCCAGGTTTTGAACTTCGTGGGATGGGTTTAGGGTTTAGGGTTTAGGGTTTAGGGTTGAGGGTTGAGGGTTGAGGGTTGAGGGTTGAGGGTTGAGGGTTGAGGGTTTAGAGTTTAGGGTTTAGGGTTCAGGGTTCAGGGTTTAAGTCCTAAAGCCCTTAACTCTAAACCTTTTGATTTATGCTCTGGCGTCTTTGGTTGGGGGTTAAGGGCTGATTTAGGGTTTAGGGCATAGGCTTTAACCTGCGCAGTGTCAAGTACGACGGACTGCCGCCTGCACCCTGAATTGCAGCATTTCCGCGTTTCACCGCCCTAACCCGGGAACCGTCTTGGGTTTAGGGTTTTGGGTGTAGGGTTTAGGGTTTAGGGTTCCTAAACCCGAATCCCTAAACCCTAAACCCACCCTCAGCCCTAAACCCTTAAGCCCTGAACCCGTGCATGACGCAGGATTTTAGCTCGGCCGGGAGCCCTTCGGCGCAGGGTGCCATCTAGAGAACAATGCTTACTAGGCATGGGTTTAGGGTTTGGGGTTTGGGGGTTTGGGGTTTAGGGTTTAGGGTTTAGGGTTTAGGGTTTAGGGTACTAGACCCCCGATTATCGATGCTGTAATCCCTATTAAGGGTAATAAAATCCCCATTAAGGGTACTAGAATCCCTGGGACTTGGAGCAGGCCATCATGTCCTTTCTTTTTTTGGATGGGGTTCCCTTGTAGGCCCCTTAAAGCCAAGAAGGGCGCCCTTTTTGTTCCTAGGTTACTCCTGGGTCGCCCTAAACCCTAAACCCTAAACCCTCAACCTTATAAACCCTAAACCCTAAACCCTAAACCCTAAACCCTTTGTATTCCTAGGTTACTCCTGGGTCTAGAGAATTCAGGGTTGAGGGCGAAAAATCCAGGCCCATTTCAGGTGGGCCGGTGTCTTCCCCCCCCCCACCCTCCTTGCTGCCGTTTAGTTTCAACCCTAAACCAAAAACCCGAAACCCTAAACCCTAAACCCTAAACCCTAAACCCTAAACCCCGAAACCCTAAACCCTAAACCCTGAACCCTGAACCCTAAACTCTAAACCCTGAACCCTAAACCCTAAACCCTAAACCCTAAACCCTAAACCCTGTATAAACCCCAAACTCGGTGCAAGTCCAGCTCCCGGCCAGCCATTCCTGCAATCCATCGGACGAGTTGCGTGCGCTGCGGGCTGGCCTCAGTGCTCAAGACCCTCTAGGGCTCATAGGGGCCCTAAACCCTAAACCCTAAACCCTAAACCCTAAACCCTAAACCCTAAACCCTAAACCCCGAAACCCTAAACCCTAAACCCTGAACCCTAAACCCTAAACTCTAAACCCTGAACCCTAAACCCTAAACCCTAAACCCTGAACCCCAATATTACTTCAAGTACTCCGCCAAAATAAGCAAGACTTGGAATCTATATTCACCAACAGATTTTTCAAGACTTGAAGTCATCGTAGTCTCAGCCCACATCCACTATCTGATAAGGCTATAGAATCTCTTGGGGTTGTGTTATTTCATCCTAAACGCTAAACCCTAAACCCTAAACCCCAAACCCCAAACCCTAAACCCTAAACCCTAAACCCTAAACCCTAAACCCTAAACCCTAAGATCATTGTTGTGTAACCCTCGCACTCCCAGAGTCCCCCTCAAGATATTCCTGAAGCTATCGAAAAAATGTGCGCTCCCACAGCGCCTCGGCCTCGGAACATGGGACGCGTGTGTGTGTACACAATATTATATATATATATGTATATGTATGTACATGTATATATATATATATGTATATATGTATATATGTATATACATGCATATGTATACGTATATGTACCTACATTATACATATATATATATATATATGTATATACATATACATGCTATAAGGATATTATGTATGAGATGCTTTGTAATTTCAGCATTTTACATAATGCTATCGTTTTCGTGGCTTAGAGCTTAGCATGAGAGCTCATCGGAGCAGGTCTGGGGTTCTTCGGCCCAAGATTCCAGAGAGGATCTTCGCGTATATGCAGCACTAGACCTATCAGTTTAGGGTTGAGGGTTTGGGGTTTGGGGTTTAGGGTTTAGGGGTATATAAAGTGGAAAAAACTAACTACGCGTTCTGCGGGCCTGCCCCAACATGTCAGCAGCAGTGAAAATTGCCTTGTTCCCTTTGCCAGAAGTTCCTCCTTGCTGTGTTCAATGCCCATGTTCAGCCCTAAACCCTAAACCCTCAACCCTAAACCCTGGCACTCATGTTGCTACTTCCAGGGCGTCATGGGAGGACCCTTTGTGGTAGGCACCCGCCACTGAGCAAACTCAAACCAACACAGCTCAGAGCGGCATCGGCACCCACTACGCCAGCGCCTCAACACCCCTGAGCCCTTAAACCCCTAGCCCCTGAAAGGGTTTAGGGTTTAGGCTTATCCTAAACCCTAAAACCTAAACCTTAAATCCCCACACCCCCTCAACGTGCAATCCGGCCCCGAACTAGTTGCCTCGTTCGGTGATCTTCCCAGCATTGGAGGGGAGCAGCACTCCTCCAAGCAAGTTTTGTCGTCAGGGCCGTCATTTTGCATCTGCCTGTGGGGTTTAGGGTTTCGGGTTTAGGGTTTAGGGTTCAGGGTATAGGGTTTAGGGTTTAGGGTTTAGTATTCTGATGGGTTGAGGTGGTTGCAGCAAGCGGTGATATAGATCCTTATTTCAGGAAGCCAAACGCACAAGAACGCCCCCTAAGCCCTGCACCCCAAACCAGAAATCCTGCACTCTAAATATGGGTTTAGGGTTTAGGGTTTAGGGTTTAGGGTTTAGGGTTTAGGGTTTAGGGTTTAGGGTTTAGGGTTTAGGGTTTAGGGTTTAGGGTTTAGGGTTTAGGGCGGCGGCCCTGCTCGTGCCCTGAGAGTGCTTGGAGAGCCTCTCTCAGTTTTGCTCCTCTCTTCTGGGAGAGGGACTTGCTTTGCTTAGCTGTTGGGAGGATGGTGCAGGGCTTCGGTTTTAGGGTTTAGGGTTTAGGGTTAAGGGTTTAGGGTTTAGGGTTTAGGGTTTAGGGTTTAGGGTTAAGGGTTTAGGGTTTAGGGTTTAGGGTTTAGGGTTTAGGGTTTAGGGCTTAGGGCTTAGGGCTTAGGGCTTAGGGCTTAGGGCTTAGGGCTTAGGGTTAGGGTTTTGGGTGCCCAATCCTTATAAAGCCGTGAACCCTGCACAGAAAGAGCCAAAAGCGATGTCCCGCTCAAGGCCCTAAACCCGAAACCCGAAACCCTAACCCTAAACCCTCAACCCTATACAAACCCTAACCCTAAACCCTAAACCCTAAACCCTAAACCCTAAACCCTAAACCCTAAACCCTAAACTCTAAACCCTAAACCCTAAACCCTAAACCCTAAACCCTAAACCCTAAACCCTAAACCCTAAACGCAAGAACAGGGTTTAGGGGTCTTGGGGTTTGAAGCAAGGGGCGGTGGCCTTTTTTTCAATGCTCACCCTTAACGGTTTAGGGTTTTAGGGTTTTAGGGTTAAAGGGAGAATAGGGATCTAGGGTTTAGAATGTGATTCGGCGCCCGAGCCTCCTTCCAGCGGATATTTAACAGAGTGCTTGGATAGCCTCTCCAGTGCAGCTCGGCTGCTCTCTGAGTTACAGAAGGCAAGCGCGTGACGACGGTCTTCACAGATTTCAGTTCTGGCGCCGCGGCATCAAGAGCCACTCCACTTGGAGAAAAGGGGGGGGGCCTTGAGTTGCAAAGCCAGAATCTTCCTAGTTCTGAGTAGGGGAATTTTGTTGGATTTTCGGTATCCAAAGAAGGGTTTCCAAAGGAGAGGGCTTAGGGTTGAGGGTTTAGGGTTTAGGGTTTAGGGTCTAGGGTTTAGAGTTTAGGGTTTAGGGTTTAGGGTTCAGGGTTTAGGGACGTACCTCCCGAATTCCCCTACTCAGAGCTAGTAAGGAATCTGAAGCTGCTACTGCGCCGGGAACTCTGGCGATGGAGTCGCTGGAGTGACTGCTGCAGGGTTTGCGAGAAGGCTTGAGTGGAAAAGGGCACCGAAGCCCTGAACCCTTGCTATCCCTAAACCCTAAACCCTAAACCCTAAACCCTAAATCTTAAACCCTAAACCCTAAACCCTAAACCCTAAACCCTAAACCCAAAACCCCAAATCAAGTTGTCCCAGCGGGCCCTGAGTGCTGGGGTTGATGTGGAATCCGTCTCGAAGCACCGATGGGCCCAGCCCGCCATAGAACCGAATGTAGCCCATAGCGACAGCCCCATAAATCCCAAGCCTGAAGCAACCAAAGTCAAGAATCTGCTTCAAGGAGCCCCACGCCACCAACCCCCCCCCCCCCCAAGCCAAAGGAGTAGTAGTCAATAAACAACAGAAAGAGTTGTTTATAAACGCACACACAGGCGCACCTTGCAGATATCATGCTTGAAAGCTGCGTGGTACCCTTTTGCCCCGTTTTGGTTCAAGGTTCCGTTACGAAGTCACCAACCCAAAAAAAAAGAGTTCCTCTTAGCATGGTTACTCGGCTACCAATCAAAGGGTAGTTTCATGGGCCCTTAATATGGTCCCTACCCTCTTGAAAGGGTTCTGAGGTATGGGCCCTTGGGTTTTATAGGGTTTGCAAGGGGTATATAAGGGGTCCCCTTTAAGGGCCCATACTAAGGGACCATGTAACTCGAAACCCTAAACCCTAAACCCTAAACCCTAAACCCTAAACCCTAAACCCTAAAAACCCTGAACCCTAAACCTCCCTCACCCTAAGAGCCAAGCACAATTTGGTGCTGAAACTTTGAGGCGTTCCTCAAGCTCATCCGCCCCATGCTATAACCTGGTCCTCAGTAAGCCCATGGTCCTTAGATGGTCGTGTTGCTTCCTGAACCCGAAACCCGAAACCCTAAACCCTAAACCCTAAACCCTAAACCCTAAACCCTAAACCCTAAACCCTAAACCCTAAACCCTAAACCCTAAAAACCCTGAACCCTAAACCTCCCTCCACCAACCACCCTCCTCCTCCTCCCCCCTTCCCACCCCCACCCCCCAAACTCAGTAGAAAGGTTGTGGAACCGTGAGGTGGTTTAGGGTTTGGGGTTTAGGGTTTAGGGTGTGGGGTTTAGGGGTACGTACTTATCACCCACTGATAAGCTCCTTACGTGCCCCAATATGGTTATAAGTACAGTTGTAAGTGGTTAATAGGTACCATGAAGCTCCAACGGCCGTTCTTGTCACGGGAGACCTCGTCCAAGTTCTCGGATTGTTGGGGGCTGTTGGGATTTTCAAACCCGAAGCCCTGGAACCCCAACACCGCAAAACCCTACGACCCTAAAGTCCTAAAACAACAAGCCCTAAGCACTACAACCCCCCAAGAGCCCCCTGCCAGGCCTAAAATGCGCTCTGCCACGTAAACCCTAACCTTAAACCTTAAACCTTAAACCCTAAACCCTAAACCCTAAACCCTAAACCCTAAACCCTAAACCCTAAACCCTAAACCCTAAACCCTAAACCCGAAGAAGCCCCGAAAAGCCTTCCGCCAGGTGGCAGTGCCTTTGAACGCCACGGCCTTCAGCGGACTCCTCCAGGAGGGCCTCCAGCCTGCAACTTTCTGAACCTCTGAGGCTTAGAGGGTTTAGGGTTTAGGGTTTCGGTTTAGGGTTTAGGGTTTAGGGTTTAGGGTTTAGGGTTTAGGGTTTAGGGTTTAGGGTTTAGGGTTTAGGGTTTAGGGTTTAGGGTTTAGGGTTTAGGGTTGAGGGTTGAGGGTTTAGGGTTTAGGGTTTAGGGTTTAGGGTTTAGGGTTTAGGGGTTGCTGTGATAGGGCGTAGATGCTGTGAAGGTTAGGTTTCGGAACAAGCTCGAAAGCTTCGTGAGGTGCTGAAGAGCAGCTTTGGCCCGATTGTGGAGGGCCATCTAAACACTTTTCTCCCGCCCCACGCCGTCCAAGGCGGCAAAGCCACCCAAACCTATTCCTTTTAGGGTTTAGGCCTAAACTCAGACGACAGTCCACTCTTCAAAACTTGGGGGGGCGGGGCACAAACAGAGTGGGGGCCAGAGGGGCAGAGGGGTCAGGGGGGCCAGAAGGGGTAAGGGTCAGATGGGTCGGGCTAGAGGGGTGAGGGGGTTAGGGAGGGGGCAGAGGAGCCTTTCTGGGCAGCGGGGTCAGGGCGTTAGGGGGTCAGGAGGGTGGCCAGAAAGGCCAGGGGGCCAGGGGGCCAGGGAGGCCAGGGGGGGTCAGGGGGGTCAGGGGGGCCAGGGGGGCCAGGGAAAGAAGCCCTGCCTGAAACCTCCGGTGGGCGTTACTGACACCCATGCTGTGGGAGGCGGGCGAGCGACCCGGGCGAGCGACCTGGCTCGGCTTGTGCCATCGAGGTCAAAGCTTAAGCGCCGCCCCCCAACGTAGGGGGGCGGCCGGGTTAGGGGTTAGGGGTTAGGGGTTTAGGGTTTAGGGTTCATGAACACCCTGTCTTGTCGGGATCTCTGCATCACAATGAAACCGATGCTGGGGGGTTGCTTTGAGATTTGGGGGTTTACCAAAAACAGGGGACCCCCCTCCCCCCAATATGAACCCCAAAGTTGTACTTCTCATCAGGTACCCCCCCTAATTTTCGAAAACCCGCCTTTGGGTCTCCATGGCGAAGTGGCAGTTCGTTGAGGGCGAAGTTGTAGTGCGAGGATGGGGTGTTTGGCATTGATGGGTCTCGGGCCCCGGGCTGGTGCTCCATTTCTAACTTGTTCATGAAGAGGAAATAGGTCTAATTAATATAAGGGCCTGAATAATTAGAATGGGCTTTGGGGGTCATTATAGTAAGCTTTTCGTCTTTGGTGCCAACGAGTGCCAGAGAGTACACCATCGCGCAGCTGTGCAGTAGTGTTTGGGGTTCCACTATAGTAAAATCACAAAGGGGCCACCAGGGAATATCACTAGTAATTATTCTGACCTCTAACTTATTCCCCCCGTGCCCCGAATTACCCCGAAGCCCTAACATCCCCAATTGCCTAAGCCCTGAACCCTTTGGGACCTCGGGCCAGCTCAGGGTGTAGGTTGTAGGGTGTAGGGTGTAGGGTGTAGGGTGTAGGGTTTAGGGTTTAGGGTTTAGGGTTTAGGGTTTAGGGTTTAGGGTTTAGGGTCAGGGCTTCGACTCAAGGCTACTACCGCGACAATGGCACCGAGCGCTGGGCGGCCCTCCGTCTCGTCAACATCCCGGCAGGGAGCCCGAGAGGTGTTGAGTCCTACAAGACAAGATTGGGGTTTGGGGTTTCGGGTTTGGGGTTTAGGGTTCAGCGTTTAGGATTTAGGGTTTAGGGTTCAGGGTTTAGGGTTTAGGGTTCAGGGTGAAGTCCTACGCCCTCGGCCGTATGCCCGAAGCCCGAAACCCTGTGCGCGAAGCCCCTGGCACTGCACTTAGCAACTCCTTTCAGAGGTGTACACACGATTAGTATCCCTTATGCACCTGGATAACCCTAAACCCTAGCCCTAAACCCTAAAGCAGCATGATCTCCCAACTCCCAACCTAGGGGCGCCTGAGTGCGCACTTGCTCCGAACCTTAGGTAAGGGGAGTGTGGGAGGAAGGGGTTTAGGTTTAGGGTTCGGGTCTAGGGTTCAGAGTTCAGAGTTAAAAAAATTAGGGTTTAGGGTTTAGGGTTTAGGGTTTAGGGTTTAGGGTATAGTAGGGAGGCTCCCGGACGGCTGAGGACTGGTCGCAGCCGAACGCAACCAAAACGGCCCCAGCCTCATTTTGCGCGGACTCATTCGTTTGCAGGGGCTAGGGGCCGAGGGATCTGGGCTCAACACAACAGAACCGAAACCCTCAACCCTCAACCCTCAACCCTCAACCCTCAACCCTCAACCCTCAACCCTAAACCCTCAACCCTCAACCCTCAACCCTCAACCCTCAACCCTCAACCCTAAACCCTAAACCCTAAACCCTAAACCCTAAACCCTAAAGGGAAGCTGGGTCGAGCCTCGGTAGGATTCAGGCTTCTGAGTGGCTCAATGCCTGAGGTTTCTCTGGTCCCTACGGCCGTCGCAGCCGTTGCTTGTTGTGGGTTTAGGGTTTAGGGTTTAGGGTTTAGGGTTTAGGGTTTAGGGTTTAGGGTTTAGGGTTTAGGACTTGAAGGTTCATGGTTCTTAGTAGCCAATTATATCTGTACTTATGACCATCTTAGGGCACTTAGGGGGCTTATAAGTGGGTTATCTGTACAGTTCTAGTTGGTTAGTTAGTAAGCGAGAGTAGGCCCTTTTCCCTTTTTTAGGGTTGGGGTTCCA